>CM067359.1:135254794-135539794 GCA_034401795.1 Chaetoderma sp. LZ-2023a | reverse complement strand
CGTCGTCGTCGTCGTAGTCGTAGTCGTAGTCGTAGTCGTGGTGGTGGTGGTGGTGGTGGTGGTGGTTATCTTCTTCTATAAGGAATCATTGCAACACCTTTTGGTAACGCGGTTCTAATAATATACACCAGTGTGACACAGGTTCAGGACACACACATCCCCCATCCATCCCCCGCCCACACACCCACACACCATACACCCACCCACCACACACACGCACGCACGCGCGCGCATGCACGCAGGCACGCACACACTTGCACGCGAGCGAACACCGGCGGCAAATACGCCTATAACGCGTTAACCCTTTCATACCAAAGCCGACGAAAACCTGCCTCCGCAATGGGTTTGAGGAATATCCATTTGCAGGCCAAGAAGGCTATTTTGCAAATTTACTACTGAAACCAGGGCCGTATTTAGATATGTGGGGGCCCTGGGGCAAAGAATGGGGGGGGGGGGGGGGCTGGGGGTCCTTTCCCCCCCCCCCGCCACCCCCCAAAAATGGCGCTTTATTTCGTTGTAAAATAATTTTATTTTGCAGATTTTCGTAATTAACATTGTTGCCGAACACCAAACAAGAATTGGGGGCCCCACAAATATTAGAATATAATTATAATGCGTGATTAAGAGTTCTAAACTAATAAAGTTTGCTTTAAATGTCCTATAACTTCCAAAAAAGTGCATAATTTGTTTTCATTTTTAAATGGGGGTTGGGGTGGGGGCTTGCTTGAGGGGGGGGGGGGCCCGGGGCTTTTGTCGCTCGAATCCATTGATTTATCATCACGCCCGCGTGACATTTACGAGGAAGTCAGTCGTAAATACAATTAGGACCCGTCATTGTTATCAGCGCACGCGCCAGACCTACTATTTAATTACTGATTTATTCATTTCTCCTGACAGCGTATACAGATGTTATTTATTTTGCGAACACGCGCAGTGTCGCCATAAACTCAGATACCATAAATGTTGGAAATCGAATGAACGGGGAATATCGTATTACCGAAGGGAAGGAACTCCTTCAAAACTCTATATAACATGTTTATGAAGGAGTTACTGTTCTTTGAATATATGTAACTATTCGCATTATTGGCATAATTATAGAATACAACATTAAGAAAAGCAAAAACTTAATGTCTAAGAACCATCAGAATATTTATAATATTTTCTATTAAGGATTTAAATAGATATTGTACAGATTTCTGTAGGAATTGTTTGGAATAAATTTTACCAGTATGTTCCAATGTCAATTCCCATAGCGTGTAATCCGTTCCGTGTAGGACTATATAAGGATTGTCAATAACAGTAACGTCCTGTACTTGCTCCGGCAGTACATATACTAAAATTGGAACGATACAGAGAAGATTAGCATGGCCCCTGCGCAAGGATGACACGCAAATTCGTGAAGCGTTCCATATTTTCTATATATATATATATCATTTCATTAAATCTTCAAGTTCAAAGTTGCTTTATTTCGTGGTTTTTCTATACATGTAAATATAATCTAAACAGGCAGTCCATCAAAGGCATAGTGATGGACTCCTTACACACATTACAAAACATTTATACATTAACATATATGAGTCAATATCAAAATTTGTAGGAATTTGTGTCCAAGACACATCACCGCCAAAATATGTAATTCAGTTTTAAGTTATTCCATGCCTGTACAATATTAAAGTATGATATATATAAATATACGAATAAAATTGTTGATCCGATATTTTCTTGCATTTCAGAAATGCCAAATGCTCTAAAATAAGGTGAAATAGTCATGTCCCCCGGTCACCCGTAGATCGAGTTTACTGCAATATTTTAATAAAATGTGCTTATACAATATACTTTTACTTCTTATGTCAAGATTTGCATGCGCTGTTTTAAGAAAATACATTAACAGGCTGGAAATGGTGAAAGAACAGGCAAAAATTATGTTTGTTTATGTGTCCCCGGATTCTAGGTCCATCCTGTTACATTTATAAATATTTGTAAAATAATAACTGATCCCTACACTAGAATCTATGCGCTTCCTTTTATTTTTAACAACAACTTCCTGTGTGAAAAGAAAACAACTGCTCAACAATATCAGCCCATCAAAGAAATCTGTAGACACAAGCCAGTAAGTATACATGATATAGTATATTTTAGAAGGTCCGTACTGTTATGCATGCATTTATGCAGAAATATTCAATGCAACTGGGTGCTATTCCCTCAGCTAAATGTACAGATGATGCAATGCTAAAAGCACATGTTCATCACGCCTCTAAGGGAGCAGGCATTATTTCATGTGGTTTTAATAATTAATTTGTCCATTCTGTTACAGTCCATCCTGTTATGTGCTATTTCGTAACAGTATGGACTCGTTTGTAACAGGATAGACATTTCCTGATATAAATTGCAATATTTAATTTAATTGATAGATCTTTGAGCCATAGACGTGTCATACATACATCTGAAGCTTATGATTCATATGTATACATAAATACTGATTTAGCAGTCGAAGCTCCTGGATATAAATATGTGTGTAACAGGAGTGACATTTTCTGATATGGGAACACTATGAGATAGTAAATGAAATAACGCCTGAGCTGATATATATAGTAGCCCTAACTGACTATATGGGTCACAAAGGCACATATGTGATTATATAATATTAATTCTCTATTATAATTGCACTGTTACCTGCGCTCTAAGAGAATCACAGATTCTGTAACAGGAAGGACATATGCAATGCAGATACTAATTCCTCTCGAAAAACCACTGCGGTGGGATTGCTTATAAAGTTCGTGATCACCATTAGTTTCATTGCATCGGCTCGAGGGTCGTGGGTGGGGGTGGGGCTCGAGTTTCTTTTGTAAATAACCCTTTATGGCCACAAAATGGCAATTCTTTAAGGCATGTGATCTTACTAATACCTGCTTTAAGGAACAATCATCTTGTGGAATAGAATAGAATAAAATTTTATTGCGTAAAATCCAAACATATGATAGCAAGATACGACTAATACAATAAAATATTTCAAAATAAAACGAAGGAAATTATATAAATGAATAACGTAGTATAAATAAACGTAAAAGTAAAATATAAGCTATACATGTATGCAGCATATGGCAATATTACAGTCAAACCTGGCTACAGTGGGCACTTTTTCTGAAGCATGACAATAGGTCAACAAAGACAGTCTGTCAGTTAATGCAATAACATTAACTATGGAAATATCATTTGTGGCCTCAAGATACAAGATCACCAAGACGTGTGGTCTTGCGACCACTCGTCTTAATGTACTATCATCTTGAGTCCACAAAATTGGTATCTCATAACTCAACTGTAATAGCTCCATACAAGCATAGCATGTGGTGACAAGAGCGTACATCAATTATAAACAGGTTTGGTAGTAAATTGCCATAAAGATTTTTGTAAATGTAATTTATTTGTTTTTTTATAGGAAAATGGCGATGTCAAATGCTGAGAGGCAGCGCAAGTACAGGCAGAACCGTGACTGTGATCCTGCGCGTCGACAAGCATACCTAGAGAAGGAGAGGAAGAAACACAAGGCAGATAAGGCATTAGGAAAAAAGAAATTGGTTGCGAATATGACAGAAAGAGAGAAACGGTCCACAAGAAAACGGTGGAGGAAGCAGAAACGTACCATTAGGGCAAGGCAAAAACAATTGAAGGATCTTCATACTCCACCAAATTCGCCAGACTTGAGAAATGAAATGCAGGAACGACCTGGACCATCAAGACAAATGAGACAGAGCCGGAGCAGACAAAGCAGAGAACACGCCAAATGCTATCGTGATAATAAACTATTAACGAAACAGTTAATTTTCCTTAAAAAGAAGAATGTCATGTTCAAAAAACAACTCTATAGAGAAAAGCAGAAGCAGAGAACCTCAACAATAAATGACACGCCAAGAACAAAAACTAGAAAACTTTTAAGACAGCTACCGAGAAAGGAAATCAATAGAATGCTTATCTTCCAAAATGTACTAATTGAACAACTTAGGGAAGCGTACAAAGGACAACTAAAGAAGCTTGAAAAGAGTCATTTGTCAAAACTACTTTCAGGTTCCATTTTGCGGAAATATAGAATGAAGTGTGTAGCATTTAAACGTTTGGGCATTAAAACTAGGAATGTATCGAATGAGAAGAACTGTCTGTCGCGACGACTATGCCAAAGTGTTAAGGACTTTTATTTGAGGGATGATGTATCGAGGATTACAAATGGAGTGAAAAATACAGTGACATCCAAAAAAGTTAAAAAGCAACGTCGTATTTTGAATGACAGTCTTAAAAATCTGCATTTGAAGTTTTTGACTGAAAGTAGTTCTAAGATTAGCTATACAACATTCTGTCGACTTAGACCGTTTTGGGTATTATTTCCAACTGAGAGTGATCGGAATACATGTATGTGTAAGACGTGTGAAAACACTCAATATATAGCTACAGCGTTGAAGCATGCAGACATTATATCCACAGATAATATCGATGGTATTGTGGAAAGCATTGTTTGTGACATAGCATCCAAAGATTGTATGTATGACATCTGTAAAACATGCAAATGCAAAATGATAATGACAAAAAACAATAACACACAGTTACAAATAGAATTCTATCAGTGGAAAACTAAGAAGGAGAAAAGAATGATTGGTAATGAAAGTAAGAACCTAGTTGAAAAAGAAGTGACTTTTACCATAAAGGAATTAGAAAAGGAATCCGCGTCAGATTTACTAAACAAATTACAACAGCAAATTTTAAATTACAAACGACATCTGTTTACAATGCGGTCACAATTCACATATTTCATGGAGAAGAAGAAAAATCTTCAGGAGGACGAGTGTTTGATCCACGTCGATTTTTCAGAGAACTATGTGTGCAAAATGGGGTCAGAGGTTCAAGGGATGCATTTTGGAGCATCTAAGAAACAATTGTCATTGCATACCGGCATATATTTTATAGGGTCATCTATAAAGCAAACGTTTTGTACTGTATCAGACAACATTTACCATGGTCCTGGGGCAATTTGGGCCCATTTAAAACCCATATTACGTGAAATTAGAGTTGTTAGCCCCACTGTTCGTACTATCGAGTTCTTTAGCGATGGTCCCACTAGCCAGTACAGACAAAAAACGAATTTCTTTCTGTTTTCTACTGAGATTTATAATCTAGGATTTGAGCGTGCTGCTTGGAATTTTTTTGAAGCAGGTCACGGAAAGGGTGTGCCAGATGGAGTAGGTGGAGCCATGAAGAGAAATGCGGATAGGAACGTAAAATATGGCCATGATATTGTATCTGCAAAATCGTTTATTGAAAACATGAACAACAGTGAGACAAAAAACTAAAGAAATATCAATACATGAAATAGTTAATGCCAAACACAAAGTTGACAAGCTAAAATTACAAGTCGTCCCAGGTACTATGAAGATTCATCAAGTACTTACTTATTCCCCTGGACAAATTCTATACAGGGATATAAGTTGTACATGTACTGAATCTAACGAATGTAAAGGGCATGTGTTAAAATGCCGTAAATTTACATTTGACAGTCATGCAGAATCAGATATAGATCATGAGTCTGCTGTAGAACATAGCAGTATAACTGTGAGTGATGTCGCTGTAAATGATGGTGTGATTGTTGACAATGTTGAAGAGCGTGATGGCTTGCCTGTGAATAATCTGCTGACGCATGATCGTTTCACGTCTAGTGTTATTTCAGACCTAAATGATATGACTGTTGATAATAGCGTTGATCAGGACCGCATGACTGTTGATGATAATTTGCATCATGACTGTGTACCTGGCATAAATGATATGGTTGGTAATCACAGTGTGAATTGCAATAACACTGTTCAATCAGATGTTGTTACTATTAATGATAATAATCAAGTATTAGAGAAAAGTTGGAAGAATATTCCCAAACTGTCCAAATGTATTGGGAAACATGTTATTGTAAAGTATGTCTACGAAAATGTCCAAGACAGGCTTTATCCAGGGTTTGTGGAAGATAGTGATGGAGACGACCTCTATGTCGAATGTATGCATAGGATAGGAAAAGGCAGCAAAAACCGCTTTTATTGGCCCAAAAAGAACAAAGATAAATGCTGGTTTCAGCGAGATAATGTTTTAGCCATCATTCCTCCACCGAACCGAGTAAAGGGTCCAGGGTCGCAATATGAGGTCACACATAACATATGGGAATCTATCATTAATGATCATGATGAAACAATGATAAATGTTGACCATAATAATATGGCAGTTATTGACTCTGTAGGTCGTGGTTTCGAGCTGCATGTTGCTGTTATTGATACTAATGATAGTAATTTGGCTGAGCAAATGGTTGTTAATAATAATGATGATATGGATGTTAGCAGTGCTGATAGAATGACTGTTGATGACACTGATGGTGTGGATGTTAGCAGTGCTGATAGAATGACTGTTTATGACACTGACACTGATGGTGTGGATGTTAGCAGTGCTGATAGAATGACTGTTGATGACACTGATGGCGTGGATGTTAGCAGTGCTGATAGAATGACTGTTGATGACACTGATGGTGTGGATGTTAGCAGTGCTGATAGAATGACTGCTGATGACACTGATGGTGTGGATGTTAGCAGTGCTGACAGAATGGCTGTTGATGACACTGATGGTGTGGATGTTAGCAGTGCTGATAGAATGACTGTTGATAACACTGACACTGCTGGTATGGATGTTAGCAGTGCTGACAGAATGGCTGTTGCTGATAGTGATAGTTTGCCAGTTCATGGTAATAATGATATGGCTGGTATGAACATTGTGGATTACGAGAATGTGGTTGTTAATAACACTATTGCTGCGAGTGTCAATGGTACAAATGACAATGTAGTTAATTTTACTGCTGGTGTGGATGGTAGCAGTGTTCATCGAACGACTGTTAATAATAATGATAGTTTGATAGTTAGCGATACGGATGATGTGACTGTTATTGATATGGTGGCGTATGAGAATGTGGTTATTAATGAGAATGAGAATGTGGTTGTTAATGCTACATGTACTGAGAATGTGGCTGTTACTGATACTAATTATGTGACCATTAATGGCAGTGATGAGGTGGAAGTAAATGATACTAATCATGTGGCTAAGATAAGTATTGATAACTACAATGGTGTGGCTAACACTAACTCTGTGAATCAAGATAGTGCGATTTTTCATGATACAATGGAGCATAATGGCATGCAATGTACATATATTCCTGAACAGTCCAAATGTTTAAAGAAGTATGTGATCGTAAAATATGACAACGTGCTCTATCCAGGCTTTGTAGAATCTATTGATGAGCAGGAGCTGTATGTAGAATGCATGCACAGAGTGGGAAGAGGAAAGAAAAATAGATTTTATTGGCCAAAAACTCATAAAGACAAATGTTGGTATGAAAGATCGCATGTTGTAGCAATAATTCCACAGCCCAAAATGATAGATGGTGTAGATTCCCAATTTGAGATCGACGTTGATATCTGGAATTCTGTTGCAAAGTAATTTAAGCATACATCACCAGAGCGCTAGTCGAATTTACTATGTAGCTAGTCGAATTTGCTATGTATTAATTCATTTCCTATTTCTGTAAAAATTATATTCAAGCAAACAGTTTATATTTTGATCACACTCCATTGTAATTATGCAATTTTCTGAATAGTATGTATAGCTTTTTATTATCTAATTTCCATGAAATTACTCATTAGCTTTTTGAAAATTAAATATTGACTACTGTTACATACTATTCAAGAAATTGATCCAATGTTCCAATGATGTATGGCTTAAATACTAAGAGCAAACTTAATGACGTTCATTAAATTACCCACCAGCTAGAACATTAAGACACCGATCTCCTGGCGGATTATGCTAATGTAATGCCAATGTGAAAAGGGTTTATTATAATGTTATTTCATTCTTTTATGTACTATTGTTTAAGCTGATATTTTCTGAATTGTGTTTGAACTGTTTCGTGGTGTCCCTCCTGTTACCACATTTTGAGGTTTTCACTAATATTAAGATTTTATTGTTTATTACTTGTGTATGTTAAGATAGGTTTGTGCGATTACACGATTAAATAAAAAATCGCGAGTATTTTTAAATCACGAATTCATACGATTAAAAATTAATAATCGAATAATCGTGAATAAAATAAACTGCATAAAATATCTCAAAACACACCTAATAATTTCTCTTTAATATGACCAGTCAAGAAATTGTTCAAGAAACTCGTAATTTTCTCGCATTAATTGTCCATTTACAAGCAAAAGGGAGAGTATTTTTGAAAATAGGTCGCTGGAATGGCTTGCTCGATCATCGAGCCAGGCATTCCCGCGATCAATTTTCAAAAATAGTCTTCTCTCATTGTTACTATAGGGTATCAAGGTAATTTAAAGGGCTGATTAATCGAGTAATCGCGATTATTATTTAAGGATCGATCGCGATCACTCGAACCAATAATCGTGCAAGCCTATACTAAGATAGATTAGACAAATCATTGCATCAAAATAACTGTCGAGTAGCATTTACTGATAATATGTTTGTGTTCCATCCTGTTACGGGATCGGTCCATCCTGTAACCGTGATGTCCCTCCTGTTGCAGACATTGTTTTGTGAATGCAAGGGGATAAAATATATTTAAAAAGAATTTAATTCCTAACTATCTATGTATTGGAATTAATTTTTCTGAGCCACGACAATTTAGTGGATGATCAATACAATACACATGAAAAATTTGAAAGAAACTATGCTAAAAAGGACTATTTTATCAAAAGTATGTCTTCTTTAGTCAATATTTCTATTCTTTTTCTGCTGTAATGTGATTTTACTCTGTTAAATCAGAGATTTGTCATAATCCAAGCCTCCAATTTACGAAATTGTATGTACTTGTAACAGTAATTCAGTTCTAAACTCAGAATAATACATTTGTAACAGGATGGACAATCCAAACTAGTATTGCATCGTTTAGCTCTGGAAAATGCTGAATACGTCTGGCAATAAGGTTGCACTTGGTGATTTTTATTATCTAGTAACATTACTTTAATTGAAAACTTAATAAAATTTGAGTTTAGAAATACTATATTTTTCGATTTTGTTTGCATTAAATTTTGCAACTTTTGATATTGACTCATATATAACACACAAGACAGTGGTACAGTGACAGAATGCTGAAAAGCTACCTTGATATGAAAACTTATACAGGGACTTGACTACCTTTCTGGGATTATTAGCCAGTAAATTAACCTATTTGGGGATTTTATTAGCCATACAGATTTTCGGTTAGAAAGGATATGAGTCTCGCCTCAGACTTATAATGTGCATTACATACATACATACATACAAACATACACATACATATACATACACACATACCAGGGTTTCAACAAACCACTAAATACAGGAAGTCTGGGACTTTTTGGGTAATGCTATTGGGAGTCTAAGCTAGAAACATGAAGGTCTAAAATGGTTCAAATACATATAATTTGGTTAAAATCATTGTTTTTAGAGATATCAGGGCCAATAATAGGAAGTCCAGGACTATTTTGGTATGTTTTGTGGAGTCCAGACATAAACTTTGATATATATGTCATATAAACATGTATTTAATACATATGTCTTCCATTAAGCGGTGGGTGGGTCATAGGCACCTTCAGCGTGACGTCGTACTAGTATACTACGCTCTATGCATATAAATAGTCTTATATATAAATAGGAGGGTACGACGTCACGCTAAAAGTGCCTATGGGGTGGGTAGGGCTGTCCCTTCTTTGATGTTTACATAGATATATGCCACTATGTGCACAAACATAAAACACACGACATTCAAACACATATTTATGGCATTAATATTTAAATACACACATACATATTTACTGACTTAAATAAACATATATTATACATATACTCCCTAATTACATCATTATCTCATTTTATTTAAATTTAGTTTGGAGTGCATGGTTTATTATTATATAGGACTTTTGTATGTACTGAGGGTGGGGTGGGGTGGGGGCAGGGAAGAGCCCATCACTGTAATATGAAGTTGAGATAGTTGGAGTTGTTAAGAATCGATAGATGCGTTGATCGTATGTGGGTTATTTAGGTGTAGTAGTAGTGAAAGTAAACTGTGAAGTATGTTTGTGTTTAGTCTTATTACTTCAATTATTAGGTTAGGTTAGTTTATCTATATAGTGGTGGTGGTGGTGGAATGCCCTAGGCTTGTATTATTATTAATTAGCAGAGAATCTGTGACCATCAGTATAAACATATTAATTTAGTATTTGTCAATCATCGATTCCCTGGCAATCTTCTTAAAGGATTTCAGGTTTAATATACTATCGCGTATTTTTGTACTGGTGCTGTTCCATAGTTTTGTGGCTGCTATTGTAATTCGTCGTTTTCGTATTTCTGTTCGTGTAAATTGAGTGTGTAAATTGTGTTTTGTCCTAGTGTTTGTTGTGTTTGTGGATGTCGGTGCTTAGTGTGAAATTGCAGGCTATGGATTGTGGTACTTAAACAAGTCACCAGAGATTTGAGACCATCCTCGATCATACATGTGTTAAGTGTGTGTCCAACCATTTTCTACAACCAAAATATAATTTTTTGGTGTCGGGTCGGGTCGGGTGGGGGGGGGGGGTGTTGGCAGGTCCTCTCCCCAACCCAACCATGTAACCACCACTCCGAAATAAAGTATTTCTAACAACCAGGAGGTTTTTTCGTGACGTCATTACGTCATCATTTTTAGAACGGGGGAAGCCATGGCCGTCAAGCGGCCACTGACGTGATAAAGTAAACACTGGTCTTGCTGGCTGTAAATCTTATCTTACACCCCATTAATCCTCTTTGTTTGGCGAAATATAATCAATTTCCACTTTATTTGTGTACGATATTGAGGGCAATGATTTATTTCCTGCTTTCATACCATGCTGGAACCAGTATTCGTGCATCAAATTGCTTGCTCATTCGGTCATTGTGTGTGTGAATGGCGACATTTGTGCTGTTCATGCTCAAATAAGTGTTCTAATGATGGTATGAATGGTGATAAATTATACCTCTAGACGATTGACAACCAATAACTGTGTACATGTTTGGTTGGGGTGTGGGCGTTGGTGTGGAGGGTGGGGGGGTGTGTGGTGTGTGTGTGTGGGGGGGGGGGGGGGGGGGTAGCAGATGGGGTGTTAGTTTACTCATGTGAAAATATTCAGCAGTGTTGTCATTTGTTTAAGTCAGTTTAATTATCCCTAGCTCACAGGAGATATAGTATGATAACCAGCTGGGTGTGTCGAATTTTGACATGCAGGAGCTGATTTAGAGGTGCCGATGAGATGGGTTGGGGGTGAGTGGGTTGGAAAGGGGGTTTACCCTGCGTTTTCTGGTGGTAGACAATTGGCCAGCTAATGGCAGCACCACTGATTGTAAGAGGAAGTCACAGTTACTAAATGCATAAAAGTAAATAAGTTTAACTAACTTTGAATACATATGTTGATCATGTTTAATTGTGTATTTAGTTTAACCATTTCACCGACAAATGAAAAAGTATATATTCTTTTGATATAAAACTTATTCTGTTGAATATTCTGAAATTAATTTGGCTGGAAGCCATTGCCAGCAACAACTGACAGTCAAATTAATTTCAAAATATTCAACAGTTTTCCTGTATTGTAGCATTGAAAATTAGACATGGGGAATTCAGCGGTGAAAAGGTTAATGAATAAGCTACATGTCCTTGAGGGTTAAAAGTATATGGATGTCTAAAAGTATATGGATGTCTAAGATTCATTACCTACATGTACCTGCAACAATGGATACAATTTACCTGCTTCCAAAAAATATTGTAATGTTTATATTTCTACATAAAACGACGGGACTGATTGTAAAACTTATTGAATTTTCAGTTTTATTATTTTTCCTAGCTTTATTTTGCTATGCTTAGCAAAAACATAGTAAAAGAAAACCCTAACCTTCACCATGAAAGCTAATTCTCTACATTTACCTACCTCAATTGCTAGGGGCATGTGATTGGGTTATTATTTTATTGGGCCCTCAAGACATGATACCAACTGCTATTGCAGAAATTGTGTGTATGTATTTAAAATAACTGGGAACCACCCATGTAGAGCCTTATTTCCACTTCACATTCTGCATTAACAATCTACAGCTAATAGTAAAACTTATTACTTAAATAATTACATCATTTAGAATATGGGTGACTGATGGCATAAGCTTGATAAAGTAGATAGTATAGAAAGAACAATCAATGTTTATGTCAGTGTATGCAAACAGTGTAAGTTCTACAAAATGTTTTAGCATTTGATAATTACATGTGTGCATCTGTATGTGTCATGTCATGAATTGGTTCAGAGAAATTAGGTAGTATTGCCAGTGTTGAATCACTCACTCCATATTAAAACATTGCTGAACATATGGCCCCCACATCTTTCCAAACAAAGAAACCAATTTGTATTTTAAATAGGAGTGGCGTATACTTGTGGTGTATGAGTATCTAGCCATGTACCAGTCACTCAGGAAATGCTGAAAATTAGATATGGGGAAGCAAGTTCCAGGCAGACAGGAGTGTAACTCTGCCCATACAGGGAAATTTATAGGCTCTAGATAGCAGATTCAATTTAACAATGACCAGGACTGGTGGTAATTGGAAGTTGTACTAATTCAATTAACACATTGGATAAATTGGTAAAATTTTAAGAACTGGAATTGCTTTGCCTCAAGAATGACTAATTCCCAATTTCCTTTCAATTATTTTATAATTTTATCAGCACAGGTCTGTCTCCTAACATAGTATAACATATGTAATATAACAAAGTGAGTAAGTTTTGACACTTTAAAGGCAAATTGTCAAAAACCAGCATTTGTATTGATCTTGAGATGTCTGGCTTCCATAATCAAGCCAGCCATGTGTTGTAAAATTTTAAAAATTGCCTTTTGATCTCTGAAGTGTAAATTGTGCATTTTGTGTGAAAAAATTGAAATTTTCTTACTGATTGCCAACAATTGTTTCTGTAGTAATTTACCAATCTTCACCATTACAAGGATAATTCTGAACAGATAGCCCTAGAGCCAGGTCCCACAGCCCATGGCCCACAGCATATGGCCTCACCATGTTCACTCTGTAAATTTCAGATGTTTTTCCAGTTGAATATTAAAATATATTGTACTGATCAGCTATCTGAGTATGACTGTATTTAGTATTATTTTATTTAATGACTATTATACATTCTCAAGGTTGCTGCCAGGAAAACAAATTGTCTTAGCCACCACCCTCCCTCTACCCCTCCACACACCATCTAAAACTTTTAGGGGCCTAATGATCCCTACCCCACCCTCTGTTTTTGTCACTAACCCCACAACCCCCCCCCCCCCCCCCCCCCCCCCCCCAACACACACACACACGCACGCGCGCGCGCACACACACACACACACACACACACACACACACACACACTCACACCTGTACACAGCCCCCTGCTGTTGAAAATTTTTGGAATTAGTTTGACTAGGGGTTGGTGCTATCTATGACAACAGCAACATACTCCAGTCAAATTAGTTTTAAAAATATTAAAATAAGAGCTTTCTTGTGTAGTTTTCTTATAATCGAGACGCTGGAATTTCAAGGGTTAAGTTCCAACAGACAGTTGACCTAGTTTGCCGAGATCTTTGTTGGATGACAGAGGATTGCTATTTACGACGTAATTTGGCAATGTACTTGTGTTGGGTGGGTGTGTAGGGTATATATAATATATATAAAGATATTACTACAAATGTAGTTGATGGTCTATGATTGTATTATAATAATCTTTGAGTTTGCGGAAATTGCTTGTCCGTTAGAACAAGTCGTCCCTTATGACAGCGCGTCAACGTTATATCACTCAGCTGTTTCAGGCAAGCTCAGCCGATCCCCTGAAATGACGTCACGCGCCAAGGCCGTTCGTTCTCATTTCGTTTTTCAGCGAGTCGGCGCAGGATCGTCGAATTTAAAATAAATCCGAATAATATCTTCTAATAACACATTCTATTTCATTCTTTAATGCCCAATGTTGTATATGAAAGCCACTTTCAATGCCATTGTACTTCTTCTTTAATTCCCACCTGCATCCCAGTAAATAAACAAGAGGCCAAGGGCCTGTGACGCTCACCTGGACCATTAGCATTTGAACCATTTGGATTTAAATAGATATGATGGATAATTTTCGGAAAGATGGCCACCCAAATAATTTACCAATCAAAATTCTGAATAGATATTCTAGCCTACCTTGATAGGGTCACTCTAGCCAAATTTGTTTGAAATATGTCAAGCAACTAAGGTGAAGCAGCGTTTTGACAATTTCTGGTAAATTTGTCATAAAATCTAAGAGTTTCACCAAAAAAATTGATGAATCAAAATTCTGAATGGATGTTCTGGAGCCAACTACCATAGGGTCCTTTCAGCCAAATTTGGTTGAAATCGCTCAGAATGGTAAGAAGAACCATTTTGACAATTTCTGGCACATTTTTCATAAAATCTAAGATTTTCGCCAAAAAACTGATGAATCAAAATTCTGAATGGAGCATACGACCACAGGGTAATTCCAGCCAAATTTGGTTGCAATCGGCCAAACGGTTAATGAGGAGTGGTGTTTTAAAGCAAAGGTTGACAGACGGACGGATGGACGGACGGACGGTCGCTACGGCATAAGCTCACTTGGCCTTTCGGGTGAGAAGGTGAGCTAACAATGACTAATTTCAATTTGATTATGAATTAATTAATCAATATGCAGGAAACTACTCAGAGCATCTCATTTTCCAATTATTATAGGGGAAGGGGCATGCCACCCCTCCCTACCCCCACCACCATTGGGAACCCCACCCAGACCATGACTGCTAGGTTGGACACACCCCATAATAGAATCTTAAATCCACCAAGACACCGTTGGTGAATTTACTATTAAACTCTCCAGACTTATGAGTGTTATTTTCACAAATTGTGTGTTTTGTAGGGTTAGTGACAAAAACAGAGGGTGGGGTAGGGATCATTAGGCCCCTAAAAGTTTTAGATGGTGTGTGGAGGGGTAGAGGGAGGGTGGTGGCTAAGACAATTTGTTTTCCTGGCAGCAACCTTGAGAATGTATAATAGTCATTAAATAAAATAATACTAAATACAGTCATACTCAGATAGTTGATCAGTACAATATATTTTAATATTCAACTGGAAAAACATCTGAAATTTACAGAGTGAACATGGTGAGGCCATATGCTGTGGGCCAGGGGCTGTGGGACCTGGCTCTAGGGCTATCTGTTCAGAATTATCCTTGTAATGGTGAGGATTGGTAAATTGACATCTTCAAGACATATTACTACAGAAACAATTGTTGGCAATCAGTAAGAAAATTTCAATTTTTTCACACAAAATGCACATTTACACTTCAGAGATCAAAAGGCAATTTTTAAAATTTTACAACAAATGGCTGGCTTGATTATGGAGCCAGACATCACAAGATCAATACAAATGCTGGTTTTTGACAATTTGGCCTTTAAAGTGTCAAAACCTACTCACTTTGTTATATTACATATGTTATACTATGTTAGGAGACAGACCTGTGCTGATAAAATTATAAAATAATTGAAAGGAAATTGGGAATTAGTCATTCTTGGGGCAAAGCAATTCCAGTTCTTAAAATTCTACCAATTTATCCAATGTGTTAATTGAATTAGTACAACTTCCAATTACCACCAGTCCTGATCATTGTTAAATTGAATCTGCTATCTAGAGCCTATAAATTTCCCTGTATGGGCAGAGTTACACTCCTGTCTGCCTGGAACTTGCTTCCCCATATCTAATTTTCAGCATTTCCTGAGTGACTGGTACATGGCTAGATACTCATACACCACAAGTATACTCCACTCCTATTTAAAAAACAAATTGGTTTCTTTGTTTGGAAAGATGTGGGGCCATATGTTCAGCAATGTTTTAATATGGAGTGAGTGATTCAACACTGGCAAGGCTACCTAATTTCTCTGAACCAATTCATGACATGACACATACAGATGCACACATGTAATTATCAAATGCTAAAACATTTTGTAGAACTTACACTGTTTGCATACACTGACATAAACATTGATTGTTCTTTCTATACTATCTACTTTATCAAGCTTATGCCATCAGTCACCCATATTCTAAATGATGTAATTATTTAAGTAATAAATTTTACTATTAGCTGTAGATTGTTAATGCAGAATGTGAAGTGGAAATAAGGCTCTACATGGGTGGTTCCCAGTTATTTTAACTACATACACACAATTTCTGCAATAGCAGTTGGTATCATGTCTTGAGGCCCAATAAAATAATAACCCAGTCACACGCCCCTAGCAATTGAGGTAGGTAAATGTAGAGAATTAGCTTTCATGGTGAAGGTTAGGGGTTCTTTTACTATGTTTTTGCTAAGCATAGCAAAATAAAGCTAGGAAAATAATAAAACTGAAAATTCAATAAATTTTACAATCAGTCCCGTCTTTTTATGTAGAAATATAAACATTACAATATTTTTGGAAGCAGGTAAATTGTATCCATTGTTGCAGGTACATGTATGTAATGAATCCTAGACATCCATATACTTTTAACCCTCAAGTGCATGTAGCTATTCATTAACCTTTTCACCGCTGAATTCCCCATGTCTAATTTTCAATGCTACAATACAGGAAAACTGTTGAATATTTTGGAATTAATTTGACTGTCAGTTGTAGCTGGCAATGGCTTCCAGCCAAATTAATTTCAGAATATTCAACAGAATAAGTTTTATATCATAAAGAATATATACTTTTTCATTTGTCGGTGAAATGGTTAACTAGATACACAATTAAACATGATCAACATATGTATTCAAAGTTAGTTAAACTTATTTACTTTTATGCATGTGGTAACTGTGACTTCCTCTTACAATCAGTGGTGCTGCCATTAGCCGGCCAATTGTCCACCACCAGAAACGCAGGATAAAACCACTTTCCAACCCACTCACCCCCAACCCCAACCCATCTCATCTGCACCTCTAAATCAGCTCCTGCATGTCAAAATTCGACACACCCAGCTGGTTATCATACTATATCTCCTGTGAGCTAAGGATACTTAAACTGACTTAAACAAATGACAACACTGCTGAATATTTTCACATGAGTAAACTAACACCCATCTGCTCACCCCCCACACCCTCCCCACCAACGCCCACACCCCAACCAAACATGTACACAGTTATTGGTTGTCAATCGTCTAGAGGTATAATTTATCACCATTCATACCATCATTAGAACACTTATTTGAGCATGAACAGCACAAATGTCGCCATTCACACACACAATGACCGAATGAGCATGCAATTTGATGCAGGAATACTAGTTCCAACATGGTATGAAAGAAGGAAATAAATCATTGCCCTCAATATCGTACACAAATAAAGTGGAAATTGAGTATATATCGCCAAACAATTATTATTTAGAGGATTAATGCGGTGTAAGATAAGATTTACAGCCAGCAAGATCAGTGTTTACTTTATCACGTCAGTGGCCGCTTGACGGCCAGGCTTCCCCCCTTCTAAAAATGATGACGTAATGACGTCACGAAAAAAACTCCTGGTTGTTAGAAATACTTTATTTCGGAGTGGTTACATGGTTGGGTTGGGGAGAGGACCTGCTAACACCCCCCCCCCCCCCAACCCCCCCCCCCCCCCCACCCCGCGACCCGACACCCAAAAAATTATATTTTGGTTGTAGAAAATGGTTGGACACACACTTAACACATATGATCGAGGATGGTCTCAAATCTTTGGTGACTTGTTTAAGTGCCACAATCCATAGCCTCTAATTTCACACTAAGCACCGACATCCACAAACACAACACTAGGACAAAACACAATTTACACACTCAATTTACACGAACAGAAATAGGAAAACGACGAATTACAATAGCAGCCACAAAACTATGGAACAGCACCAGTACAAAAATACGCGATAGCATATTAAACCTGAAATCCTTTAAGAAGATTGCCAGGGAATCGATGATCGACAAATACTAAATTAATATATTTATACCTGATGGTCACAGATTCTCTGCTAATTAATAATAATACAAGCCTAGGACATTCCACCACCACTATATAGATAAACTAACCTAACCTAATAATTGAAGTAGGCCTAATAAGTCTAAACACAAACATACTTCACAGTTTACTTTCACTACTACTACACCTAAATAACCCACATACGATCAACGCATCTATCGATTCTTAACAACTCCAACTATCTCCACTTTATATTACAGTGATGAGCTCTTCCCTGCCCCCACCCCAGCACACCCCACCCCACCCTCAATAGCATACAAAAGTCCTATATAATAAACCATGCACTCCAAACTAAATTTAAATAAAATGAGATAATGATGTAATTAGGGAGTATATGTATAATATATGTTTATTTAAGTCAGTAAATATGCGTGTGTGTGTGTGTGTGTATGTACATATTAATGCCATAAATATGTGTTTGAATGTCGTGTGTTTTATGTTTGTGCACATATAGTGGCATATATCTATGTAAACATCAAAGAAGGGACAGCCCTACCCACCCACCGCTTAATGGAAGACATATATATTAAATACATGTATATATGACATATATATATATCAAAGGTTATGTCTGGACTCCACAAAACATACCAAAATAGTCCTGGACTTCCTATTATTGGCCCTGATATCTCTAAAAACAATGATTTTAACCAAATTATATGTATTTGAACCATTTTAGACCTTCATGTTTCTAGCTTAGATTCCCAATAGCATTACCCAAAAAGTCCCAGACTTCCTGTATTTAGAAGTTTGTTGAAACCCTGGTATGTGTGTATGTTTGTGTATGTATTGTACATTATAAGTCTGAGGCGAGACTCATATCCTTTCTAACCGAAAATCTGTATGGCTAATAAAATCCCCAAATAGGTTAATTTACTGGCTAATAATCCCAGAAAGGTAGTCAAGCCCCTGTATAAGTTTTCATATCAAGGTAGCTTTTCAGCATTCTGTCACTGTGCCACTGTCTTGTCACTTGTGTGTTATATATTTTAATGTATAAATGTTTTGTAATGTGTGTAAGGAGTCCATCACTATGCCTTTGATGGACTGCCTGTTTAGATTATATTTACATGTATAGAAAAACCACGAAATAAAGCAACTTTGAACTTGAAGATTTAATGAAATGATATATATGTAGAAAATATGGAACGCTTCACGAATTTGCGTGTCATCCTTGCGCAGGGGCCATGCTAATCTTCTCTGTATCGTTCCAATTTTAGTATATGTACTGCCGGAGCAAGTACAAGACGTTAATGTTATTAACTATCCTTATATAGTCCTACACGAAACGGATTACACGCTATGGGAATTGACATTGGAACTTACTGGTAAAATTTCTTCCCAACAATTCCTATAGAAATCTGTGCAATATCTATTTAAACCCTTAAGAGAAAATATTATAAATATTCTGATGGTTCTTAGACATTAAGTTTTTGCTTTTCTTAATGCTGTATTCTATAATTATGCCACTAATGCGAATAGTTACATATATTCAAAGAACAGTAACTCCTTCATAAACATGTTATATAGAGTTTTGAAGGAGTTCTTTCCTTTCGGAATTACGATATTTCCCGTTCATTCGATTTCCAACATTTATGGTATCTGAGTTTATGGCGACACTGCGCGTGTTCGCAAAATAAATAACATCTGTATACGCTGTCAGGAGAAATGAATAAATCAGTAATTAAATAGTAGGTCTGGCGCGTGCGCTGATAACGATGACGGGTCCTAATTGTATTTACGACTGATTTCCTCGTAAATGTCACGCGGACGTGATGATAAATCAATGGATTCGAGCGACAAAAGCCCCGCCCCCCCCCACAAGCAAGCCCCACCCACCCCACCCAGCCATTTAAAAATGAAAACAAATTATGCACTTTTTTGGAAGTTATAGGACATTTAAAGCAAACTTTATTAGTTTAGAACTCTTAATCACACATTATAATTATATTCTAATATTTGTGGGGGCCCCAATTCTTGTTTGGTGTTCGGCAACAATGCTAATTACGAAAATTTGCAAAATAAAATTATTTTACAACTAAAGAAAGCGCCATTTTTTGGGGGGCGGGGGGGGGGAGGACCCCCAGCACCCCCTCATTCTTTGCCCCAGGGCCCCCACATATCTAAATACGGCCCTGGTTTCAGTAGTAAATTTGCAAAATAGCCTTCTTGGCCTGCAAATGGATATTCCTCAAACCCATTGCGGAGGCAGGTTTTCGTCGGCTTTGGTATGAAAGGGTTAACGCGTTATAGGCATATTTGCCGCCGGCGTTCGCGCACGTGCAAGTGTGCGCGTGCCTGCGTGCATGCGCACGTGTGCGTGCGTGTGTGTGTGGTGGGTTGGTGTGTGGGTGGGTGGGGGGGGAGATGAATGGGGATGTGTGTGTCCTGAACCTGAGTCACACTGGTGTATATTATTAGAACCGCGTTACCAAAAGGTGTTGCAATGATTCCTTATAGAAGAAGAAGATAACCACCACCACCACCACCACCACCACCACGACGACGACGACGACGACGACAATAACAATTTACAACAACAGCGACAGCGACGACGACTAGAAAAAAAGAGCCGAAGTAAATGCGTTAAACTCAGGATAAATGTTTATGCTGTACATAACACTGATAAGGTCTATAGTTATCAGTATTTGGTACATTGATGGCGACACATGGTTTGTTCGGGTGGAGGTGGGTTGGGTGAGGGTGAAATAAATCACCAGATTACCCCGCTTGGCTGCTAGATCGTGAGAACACAATTGACTCTCGTTCTAATAGTCCGGGAGCCAATTTTCAAAAGGGGTCTAGAAGAATGGTTTCGTAGCACACCCAGTATTCGGAAGGTTTGTCTCTATATTATGCTAGACCGATGTCTTGGGTATATTCTGAGCCATGTTGTACACGAAAATTGTGGTATCACTAACCCGTGAGAAGCCCATTTACAATAGGTGTTGAATGTAGCTCTCAAACAATTTTCACAATGGTAAATTTTCACAAACTTAAGCGCATGTTATATCAATACAATCTTAACCAAAATGGAAAGGAGTGATCGTATATCGCAGATTTATACATAATCAACCTCGTTTAAGACACCCGTATGTTGCTTTGTACATATTGGGGCACTTAGGTCTTCTTGTGACTAGCAATACCTTAGCTACAGCAATGCCCATGTTTTCTACATTTTTCATAATTAAACTTTTAACTGACATGCAGTGCATGTCTACACAAGCTGGCAGGGCATATTTATCACGTGAGCAAATGAGAGAATGTTACTCATCCATGTCAGAGTCATCTTCGACAATTGTATGCTGAACATTGTCACACATTTCACCTCCCATACAAAGGCATGCTTCAGTGCAGAGTAGATTGTTAGCCTTGCATTGACAGAGATCTGTTCTTTTGCAGGCAGACTTTTGACATCTACATGATGTGAGTTCAATTAATCCAAATGGAGCAGGATCCTTTGACATTAGAACAGGCTTGAGTAGACCATCCACTATACTCCAGCCATGTCCATTTGGAGATGGAAGATTCTGAACAGCTTGCAATGAACGTCTTCAAACAAGAGCTTGAAAATAAATTGGCCCTTTCGGTGTGATGCTTTAGACTATTCGATGTAGGTGGAAGATTTTCATTTCTTTGTCTCTTTTGACAAAAGAGCCAATAACGGGTTTCATCAGCTGTCTTTCCCACATCCCTGGTGGTATACAACTCACAGACAAATTTCTCACATAGAATTGCAGTATTCGGTGATAAGTCAACATGTTCGCCGAGTTGGGCTAAGCTAAGCTGATGACATTCAGATGACTTTTAGAGATTGAATGCTTTTCTTTAGCGACTCCAAATAATGCACTAGTGCTATCACAACCTGTAAGAGAATGAAACCCAGGCAAAGACAGACAGATAGCTGGGCCCAGTACTTGAGCAACTGTATGTATTGGTATGTATCGCAATTTGTCCTTTGTGCCCGTACGGAACCATAGTTCAGAACAGTGAAGCGAACGATACGTATATATCCTAAGTACTGCCACGTCTGTATCAGGAGACTGTATAACAACACGCATGTGGTCTTTTGAAGCGTGTAGCGCATGCAACATCATACGCATATCTGCTTCCTCGTGATCTGATCGAAGTTCTTCCAAATACGACGAATTGTTCGCTGAAATGACAACAACATCCATTCCATCGTTAAAGCCACCAGCAAGAATGACGCAATTGTCGGCAGATAGCATATTTGGACCAGTATCACGCCACCGCTTGCTGAGAAATGCAACCAGGTTACTTTTGTTGCTTGGATTGCTGAGGTACTTGGCCCATTGCTTTGGAACGGGAGTATTTTCTCCAGCAATCTTTACTTCCAATGCTGTTGATGACCCACGTTTTAGCCGCTCTTCCGCTTTGAGAGATTCCAGTCTATCATATCTGTCAAAAACTATATCTACTCTGTTGCAGTCTTCTTGATTCAGTGGAACTGTAAAGATGTGCCAGTATTTATCAGCCAATTCTCCAAATGTAGACGTACCTCCAGTTTTAACCATTTGCACAATTGCCATGCCATCTACTACATAAGCTGTTGCACCTGTCTTGTCAACAGGTGGAAGCCGTCCATCAACATTGATTTCCTTTTCTAGTTCACTTAACAAAACACTTTTCACATTCTTTCTTAGAGTCCCATCCGTATGTGACAATGATAGTGGAACAGCAGACAGTTCATACGTCATCACTAGTTTTAAATCAACATCTCTGGACCTTGCGGCAATAATTAATCGACCAAATAGTTCGCGGTCAGATCTCACATTGTGAATTTTTTCATCATTTGTTTTGAGTTTTTTCTTCTGTGCTAGGCTGGCAAATGTTTTAAGTTTTAAGTGTGGCAACATGTCCCAAAAGCTTCTCGTGTTAGTGTCCAGCCGCTCCTGAACAAAATTTTCCATAATCTCCTTACCAATGTCACAGGAGGAAACAAGTCTCTTGGCGATTTCACTAGGCAATACCACGCCAGTTGCAATGTTTACAAGCGGAAGACACTTGCTGTCGTCGTTTTCCGCAATATTAAAGGGATTGGTCATTATATCTGATGAGAACATCGAAAGTATCTTCTGCACATCGGTTTCATCCCTGTTCATTCGATTAGTCCCCATTTCCTTATGTACTCCAAACATGTGACTATCTTGTAACCCACACATTTGCTTTGTGACCGTTGTTATGGCTGCCGTCTCGTGGCTAGTTAAAAACCACCTCTCCAGAGCTCCTGGCTTTTGTGTTATTCCAATAATACCACCTCGCTTTTTGGAATCCAAATTAATCGATTGCTCTAAGGCCATATCTGTCCACACTTGATTGAATGGATGGTCTGAGCGACTTACGGAATGATTTCCATTCAAGAATTTTTCATGTACATGGGGATGTGTACTTGGAAGCATCTTCATGTCCGCAAGATATATTGGCAGCCATCTTGCATAATTGGTTCTGTCCATGCTGTAGAAATATGGCGCCATAGCAGCAGTAGCAGATAGGTGTGCCTGCCAATCTCCAGTTCTCTCAACTCTTATGAATCCAAGCAGCAGCTCTACCATATGAATATATGAGTTCCAAAATGCGAACAGGTGTGATTTCGAGCTTGACTCAACTTTAAAGGATTTGAACAGCTGTTGCAATTTATTCACGTACATACACACCTCTTTGAAATTTTCTTGCAGTGCGTCTAAGTCGTCAATGCTGCTTCAGCACATCTTAATTTTCTCATTCAGACTCTCCAATTCTGTTGGAGTAATGTGGTCTTCATGTTGTCCATTTTGTTGAACCCATTTGGAAAAAGACTGCCATTGTAATCGCAGCAGCGCTTCCATAACCAATTTGTGAGCCCTCACTCCTCTATTATATGACTTCCCTTTAAGTAGAGCAGCAGCCGTGCTGCTACCATATGTGTTGGCCTCTATGAGGAGATCTTCTAAGCCAGAGTCATCAAACATCTTTCCAATAACAGCTAAGTAGTTTAGCGCAATGTGGGATCCCCCCAGTCTGATCACAGTGTCACTAAACTCTTCTTTATATCGCCACTGTATCTCCTTTGCCTTGACATATATGGCCAAGTCGAATGTAATGACCGAGTCATTCTGTCCTAGTGTTGTCATCATTCTTTGAACTTGTTTCATGACCGTATACACCGTATTGAATTCAGTTGGTGATCCGGAAATCATTGAACAGTAACCGATTTGTGTAAAAGGTGCGTTAGCACATGATACAAGTGCATTAAATCCATATTACATATATACAGATTCTATGATGGAGTTAGTATACATACATAAAATATAACCTTCACATTTCACCCTCGCCTTTGGTATATGCATGCAAAATGTATGTTGGATATATGTTAGGTCGATATCCGTCTAAATATCATATATGGTGAATCTAATACGATATTACTTTGAGTTATGACACGATCATGCTTATATCGTTGTGCACTGTGGATACAGCCAAAGCCTAGACCCCCTATGCAAAGAAATCAGGATAACTAATTAGTGCTACCACAATTTGTTTGTACAACAGGGCTTAAAATGTGTGGGACATGTCCCCCAAGCCACAGCAAGTGTCAGACCTTCCGAATACTGGGTGTGCTACGTCACGATTCTGACCTAGCTTTAGCTCCTGGACTATAAGAGTTATTTCATGCTTCATGCTGTAGGCTATATGTCTACCCTATTACATGGATAGTGCATATTATAATATAGATGAATATATCACCTGATAACGCAGCTTACTGGGCCGATGAGCTGGGCCGATACGGTATCGTTCTGGCATCGGGCCGGTAAGCTGTGTTATCTGGGATATGATGGAAACTTATAGGCCTACAGTTTATAAGACATGATCAGTAATTAGTGTAATAATTCAATCTATCAGTAATATTCTATTATTTTTGTGTAATATTTGGGTATGAATTGGTTTATTTGCTATCTGTGTATTTGTTGCAATAAAATCTTAAACCTCAAAGCATTGCGTTGTGTATTCCCAGTATGCACATGCCTGCACAATCCCTTGATTCCATAGTTATCATATGCGGCGGAAGTGCCCTAACCACCCGCCATTGGACGGCCAGTTCTTGATTCTTGAAGAAAGATTAAAGACAATCGATCTTTATACAATTTTAAGCTAGCAGAAGCGGTAGTAGTAGTAGTAGTAGTAGTAGTAGTAGTAGTAGTAGTAGTAGTAGTAGTAGTAGTAGTAGTAGTCGTAGTAGTAGTAGTAGTAGTAGTAGTAGTAGTAGTAGTAGTAGTAGTAGTAGTAGTAGTAGTGGTAGTAGTAGTAGTAGTGGTAGTGGTAGTGGCGGCATTGGTAGTGGTACCGGTTGTGGTAGTGGCGGCAGTGGTAGTGGTAACGGGGTTGTGGTAGTGGCGGCAGTGGTAGTGGTACCGGTTGTGGTAGTGGCGGCAGTGGTAGTGGTACCAGTTGTGGTAGTGGCGGCAGTGGTAGCGGTAACGGTTGTGGTCGTGGCGGCAGTGTTAGTGGTGACATTGGTAGTGGCAGCAGTGGTAGTGGCGGCAGTGGCGGCAGTAGCGGCAGTGGTAGTGGCTAGGTGGTAGTCACGGTTGATGGTGGTGGTGGTGGTGGTGGTGGTGGCGACGATGGAGCTAGTGGCAGCGGCAACGGTAGCGGTAGTAGTAGTAGTAGTAGTAGTAGTAGTAGTAGTAGTAGTAGTGGTAGTAGTAGTAGTAGTAGTAGTAGTAGTAGTAGTAGTAGTAGTAGTAGTTGTAGTAGTAGTAGTAGTAGTAGTAGTAGTAGTAGTAGTAGTAGTAGTAGTAGTAGCGGCGCCGGTGGCAGCAGCAGCAGCAGAAACATAATCCATGAGATATGGGGTGGGGGAGGGGCTCATGGTGCCAACGCTACCGGGCCTGGGACCAGGAGGACCGGAAGTGAGGGAAGAAAGGGAGTTGTGGGAGTCAGGCGGGGTGGGTGGTGGGTGGTGGTGGGTGGTGAGAGGGTGGATGGTGTTGGGTGGGTGTGTGGTCTTTGTGTGTGGCGGAGAGAACATGAGAGAGAGAGAGAGAGAGAGAGAGAGAGAGAGAGAGAGAGAGAGAGAGGGAGCGGGAGCGAGAGCGAGAGAGAGAGAGAGAGAGAGAGAGAGAGAGAGAGACATGGTCAAAGCAATGGAAAAATTGATACGTCCTTATTAAAAGTATCTTGGAATAGAATATTGCTTCCATTCAAATTATGTTCCAAAAATACCAAATTATAACAATATTTGTAGTAGGCCTATACAATCTTTAAAGCAGTAATTATTTAACCACAACTTCAAAGCAATGAATGATACATGTATGCTTTTGGATATTTTGGAATTATTTAGAAATATGTTGCTTTTTTAATCAACGTCCATTTATTTTCAAAATATTGAACCGAGGCTTCCACCAACTTTCAGTCAAATTGCTTTCAAAATATTCAGCAGGTCGAGAGTTATTACCCATTTCAATTATTGCCTGTTGGCTATGTTATGGTTAACCATAGACATGCTTGTTGATGAGCTGAACATCAGTCAAATACAGGGGCGCCGGAAGCACGGGGGGCGGAGAGGGCAGCTGTGCCCTTTACCCATAAATTTACTTTGGAACTTCAACAAATGATTTTTAGAATATTCAGAGCAGACTGAGCAGTTGTATTAAAGTTCGGTTGTAACGTGTTTTGGCCTTCCGCCCATAACGTAATATGGGAGTGCTTTTAGGCTGGAAATCATTCGTCTACCCTGACTATCACGTTCTACTCAGAAGTCTAATAGGGACGTGGAATTACTATTTGTACCCAGGTTTTCACATTCGACTCACAATGGTGAAACTCTGTTTCTATTTTCAATTCACAACTCTATAAGTCGCTATTTATGTAGTGGTAGTTACATGTGACATATTCACTACTTTTTATTGATGTGTTTTGTATATTATCATTCTTGTGATACTTCACATCTGAACACATTCCACGCATTTTGCAAGTAAAGGTAAAATAGGAATATGATATAATAGTGTCCCACTGTCCCGTAATGCCTTAGTGGGTATAGAATAGAATATATGTGCGGCGATGGGCGGCTGGGCGCAGTCATGTGCATGGTAGATGGTACACAGAGGCGATTCCCGGCGACACTCATGGAATACTAGAATTGACAACAACTCTCAAAATCACATTTCTAAATTGACGCGTTAGGCGTATGCTGTATGCAAAGGTAGAAAGAATGTGTATTCACATGACCCTAGTGCGGGCTCGATGTCGGTGGGGGAAGTTGAGGAATTGGTCTAAGATTTGTTGTCTTCCCTCCTCCATAATGGCAGGTAGGTGTGGTCATGGGGGTGGGGTCTCTCTAGGAATAATGTGGAAATTAGATGCACCTAGAAGCCATCTTCTGCATTCTGAGTAATAAATATCATTCTCTTGGGCTTTCGAATACTGTAATTTGTGTATGACTATGACCCCCCCCCCCCCCAACCACACACACACACACACACCTTACCAACTCCTATGGTCGTGATACACATGTTTAGCCACGTCACGCATTTTGAGTTCTAGCCATAAGCGATGATGCCACTGCCCACACGAAAACAAAATCAGTCATTTGAAGGCCTCCTTTGATTAGTCTAAGACTGGGTCAGATGCCCCTCCGACACCCACGCCAATATGGCTATGTAAGAGGATGCGTAATCATAATTTGAATCACTCATTCAATACACGCTAGCTGTTGAATAATTTGTTACTAATTTGACTTGGCGGCGTTGCTACCTCAGGAAATAACACCTTCCAATAATATTAGTTTTAAAAGGTTCCCCAGAATAATTAACACACTACAGGATTTATTATATTTAGTAATCAACTTATGTTATGTCAGCCGTGCGTCATCTGTCTATCCGTGCAGCATCTGCCCACCTTTTGTCTTTAAGCGAGTTCTCAAGAACAACTGGGGTGGAATGATCGATAGGGTTGGATCCACGGTTGGTCCCGGGAAGCTATTTTAAAAATTACATTTAAAGATCTTTTGTGAAACTGCTTGGCTCATTGGCCTGAAACTAAAAACTTCATCTAAGGCAAGAGCTGAACAAACTTTCTTCACATGAGAGGACTGTCTTTGATGTGATGCGTATAAAAACTGTGTAGAATAATAAAACAGGTGAAAAATGTAATATTAATTTTGTTAATTTTGAACTATTCCCCCTTGGAGATGGACTACTACCGATACCTACAACATGGTGGAGGATCAAAATTTTGGTCGGACAATATATTTATAATATCTTGTAAAAAGGATACCATGAAGAACTTTTTGTAAATTGTGCATATGAACAGCTCATCGGTTTTAATGGACCTACAGTAAGATTTCAGCCATGTACTGTAAATTATCGCGACTGTGTACGTCATCTTACTCATCTAGGTGACAATAATGAACCCGCTATTGGTGGTCGAGTTGTTGTGCAGTGTTGGCCACTCATCAAAAACTGATTTGGCCCATATTAATAATGGTATTCGAGCGCCAGCATCACCTATTGGTAATTCGATATTTGGATTAATTTTGATCTCAAAATTTAATATGCTGCAGTTTTGGTGCCCAAGGAAGCTGATGACTGTGGCATGAGATGAACATATTTCAGAATGTGTTGGAAGCAGATGTTTGGTAAATCATTAATTCACATACGTCCATAGAGCAATACATCCTGTAGGCAGTCGATGTGCTATGGATAGCAGACGTAGGATTAATTTGTGGTGAGTTCATGCACAGCTTTGTATGTACATGGGCCACTAATGACAGTGTGAACGCAATTTCGTTGAGTGTGTGAAGTCCCTGCGGACATTCTATGGATATGGTCAGTGTTGACGCGTAGGTGGGCTAATCTGGAAGATTTGCCAGTCGACTACCAGATCATCAAACACATTTAGTTCCCACCTATTGTTTCAGGACATTAACCGTATATAATCTGATCACCCTTCTCATAGAACTTATAATATTGTGAACGTACACCGACCCAACCTCAAAGTGACACTATTGTACTTCATTATACTATGTAAATGCCTATTGTTTACGGATCTGATCTGTGGGATAAACTTGATCAGTCTCAAAAGTAATTAAATTCTTCGTGGCCAGCCAGCTCACTTTCGAAACAATGATTTATATTCATTTATTGGATAAATATCGCCCTCCTGTTGATATTGGGATCGTGCTTTAAATATGCAATCTGGGGCGCACTCACGTGCTTGCATGCACTCGCAGCAGACACACGCACGCGTATGCGTGCACACGTACGCATTCACTCACACAAGCATGCGCACATACCTGTGCACTCACGCACTCAGAAAACTGATTTTAATGTATGCCTGTCATCTACGTATTGCATAATGCCTTATACAATTTGCTGGTTAACAATACACGTGCCCGCATCATAATTGCTAGTTTATAGGTTTGTATCGGTCGTATTACAAAGTATATGTTCATTTACGTGTCGATGTGTGATGTCTGTGTATATATCTATCAATGAATAAGCCTATATTGTTGTTTTTAAATGCATTCAATAATGATGCCTCGACAGTATCCGTCTATTGACAAATTATTTGTTCCGTTCAACCCGGCAGCACTGGTATTATTGTATGGGGCCGATTTATTAATTAATTGATCGTATTTTTGGATCTGTAACTTGCAGGAGGGCCAGAAGTAAATTTGAGGGGCGGGGGCAGGTTCCACAAAATGGCACATTGGATGGCATTGTCTGGAGAAAGATATGAAATGGATATTCTCACCACCCTCACCCCACACCCCCTCCCCCCGTCACCAGCCTCGCATACAAGGGTGTTACCAACCTACCTACCCACCACGAGAAAAAAAATTGAAATGTGCTGGCTCATGACTCGATTTCCTGCATTCTGAGTTTCTTATAATTGTGTATAAATGTTAGAGCGATGTTAATCGATGAACTTATATATTCTTTGGTCAATTGAACCTATTCCCGATTCACAATGTGAGCGGGTTGTTGTGTCAGATGCATGCGTTGGGCATGCGTGCATTTGTGAATGTGTCTTCACGATGGACTTGCACAGTCTACATTGAAAATGTTTAATTATACCTTAGTTCCTAATTATATTTGCGATCAGTGTGATTCAGAGAAAAGGCGGTTTTTTGTGAAAACTAGTTTTTCCAAGACGAATCTGCCAATCATGTTGAACATGTGAACAAGATTTGTTCAGCTCTTGCCCTAGATGAAGAGCATGAAGTTTCTTGAGTTTCATGTCAACCGGTTTCAATTGTCTTTAAATGTAATTTTTAAAATAGTGCAAAATCCAATTTGGTCTCCAGCAAAATCGACCAAGCAGCTTTCCGGGACCAACCATGAATCCGACCCTATGGATCCTTCTTGCCCAGCAAAGACTCGCTTAAAGAATACGATGGACATATGCCTGATGAATAGACAGATGAGGTAGCAACACAATTACGTCAAATTAGTAACAAACTATTCAACGGCTAGTGTGTATGGAATAAGTAATTTAAATCATGATTTCGCAGCCTCTTACTTAGCCATATTAGAGTGTGGGTGTCAGAGGTACATTTGGCCCGGGCTATCCAAAGGAGACCTTTGAATATCTAATTTTGTTTACGTCTGGATGACGGCATCATCTTTTATTATTAGAACTCAAAGGGCTTGACATGGCTAGATATGTGTTTCACGGCCGTACAAGTTGGTAGTCGTGGAAGGTGGGGTGGTGCGGGTGGGGTGGGGAGGGGTTCATACTCATATAAATAGCACACTATTAAAATCCAAGAGGATGATGTTTATTACTTAGAGATGCAGGAGATACAGGAGATGGCTTCTAAGTGCATCTAATTTTTACAATCTTTCGATGGAGGCCCCAGCCACACCTCCTTCAATTCTATGTGTGTGGGGTGGGGGGGGGGGGCGGGGGGCACAACACATATTAGATACATTCCTCAAATACACCCACCAACATTGCACTTTGGACATGTGTATACAAATTATTTCTACCTTTGCATCTGCTTCACACGCCAGTTAAAAACCTGAATTTGAGAGTTGCTGTTAATTCTAATATCCTCTAGTGTTTCCACATTGCTGCGCGCAGCCGCCCATCATTGCACATATATTCTATTCGACCCACTAAGCAAGGCATTACCAGAGCGTAGACCAGTATCACTTCAAAAATTCAAATAGTATATGACTATGTATCTTACCTTTACTTGCAAAATGCGTGCAACATTTACAGCAAAAGTCAATGTCACATGTAGCTGCCACTATACAAATAGCGTTTGCATTGATGACTTGATTCGGCCTAGAAGCACTCCCATATTCCTTTATGGACTTGTGTTAATTCCAAAACAATGGAACTGTAATACAACTGCTCAGTCTGCTCTGAATTTTCAAAAAATTTTGTATTAAGGTCTAAAGTAAAGTTTACACATTTTTCGCAGATAAACTGGTAAAGGGCACAGCTGCAACCCTGCCCAAAGGGCAACGGGGCAGCTGCCCCCACTGCCCCCGTTCTTCCGGCGCCCCTAGTAACTTGACCAGTAAGTGTTACTTCTGATGAATCGCCTACAGATGAAGAAATTATTGTCGTGTAAAGGGGAAATGGCGCTTACCGCAAAGCTACCTCTAAGACACGCAGACACGCACATATACCCGCGCTCACGCGCGCACACACACGCGCACGCGCGACGCTCATTAAGGAACGCACACCCCGCACACTTCACAACGCATCCACTCACGCAAAACCTCACACACACGCGCACACACACACACACCCACACGCCCGCACGCGTGCACGCATGCGCGCACGCAACGACGTACTCAAATAAATTTAACATTGTTAACTCCTGAATAATGATTTATGCAATTTAATTGGTTAATGATTTGTGTGTCCGTATCCTATGGTTTATTTGAGAATTACGCTGTTGGTCGCTTATATTGCAGAGATGTATTTGCTTTATTGCTGATCGTTAGATTTGCCATTGCGTTTTAATGGACCAGATTGAATAATCTAAATAATACGTCACGTGCACAATCTCTAAGGCCTTCATGAATTGAACTTAAAAATCGTTCACTTTGTCTAACCCACTTCATTCTGAATATCTACTTGCTCAAATATGGTTTGAAATTTAATGGAACAGGTCTGACAGAGAGCCATTTGACATTGCATAATGGGAAATTGTAGTTATGTGTATTCAGGATGGAATGGGATAAATTGTGTTAACTTATGTAACGGGTCGGATGAATATGTCTATTAATACTTGTCAGGTGGGACTCAGCCGTGTGTTTCCATGTTTCTGTAAGACACAGTTATTGTGCGCCACAACTTTGCTCATATTATTTTCAAAAACACATGACTGATTGTGTGAGTTTAATTTTGAAGAGCAAAGTTGATGTCTTGAATAGTATGATTGTCAGGCCGACACAGGATTTTGTGTTGTGTTGTGTTGTGTTTTTTTTTTTTTTTATGAGACATAGCTATTGTAGGGAACAATTTTTGCTCAATTATTCTAAAAAAACCGCATGATTAATTGCGTGAGTTTAATTTGAAGGGTGAAATTAATGACCATGAATAATATGATTGTCTCCAAACACTGGTGTTCAAGAGTATTAGGATTACTCGGTGTATACTTATTGAGGTCGCGCCTCAGGTGTATGTAGGTCCGACACAATGAGATGCTTATGTGTGATTGATGCATGGATGTGTGCCTATATGGATGTATTGTGATGCATGATGTTAGCTGTTTCTCGTGTCCTGACAAGGTATTATTTAGTGGAAATGACATATTTCATCCTGTATATTGATAACTATATGGACACATGTTTGTGCATGTGATTTGGAAGGCATGCTGGTCATTTTGAGGATAGTTTTGTCTGGAGGACATTGCTACCACTAATGGTCAAATTTCTACAAATGTCCAGTATGCATTCACTTTGTATCAAGTGGTCACCTTGTCAGAATGCAGGATGAAAGGGGTAAATTGTTTGTAACAGCCGGAAACAGCCAGCTATGTGTCCCTCCAGATCTCTGGGTGGGGACAGCTGATATGATTGTCTTTTGGCTTACAGATGCAATTAACCAAAATAGGTGCTATTCTTTCATGCGATATTCTAGTTAACATCCTTTACATGCGAGGCGATATTGTGTATTCAAAATTTCTGCTTTCATTTTATTTTCCTTTGCTGAATAGCATTTTGCATATTATACGTCATAAATTTCTCATTATTTATCATCCTTCCTCTCTAATAATTTGAAAATGATAAAAAATGTTCAGGCTGTATTGTTGTAAGCTGTTGCAATATGCGTTTGTTCATTGACTTGCAACAGTTTCCTCCAATTTCGCTCTCATTATACATATTCCACTGGTCCTATGCATTTAATATATAGGGGTGGCACTGAACGGAATTGATTTAGTTAATAGGTAATTTGCCTGTATTATGATTGTGTCTGTGGATGTTGTATATTTTATCCATCGGTTTACAGTCACGTTTGATTTGCTTGCACATACTGTTATTGTCACGTCTCTGTCCATTTTTTCTTCATTCACTATATCCGGGAAGATAGTTCTAGATTTATCACCAACCAAGCAAAGTGTAGTTTCGCTCTAATGATAAACTCATGGCTAGCATTTTCTGAGAGTTGTCTCGATAGAACCTTCAATTCGCCACGTCATGGTGTTTTAATGCTTAAATCCAGACACGTGGTCATTTAGCTATTTTTACTCTTTACATTTTGACTGAAATGACCAAGCAATGCCTTTCAACCCTGCAGACCAGATGTGGGTAATTTTAATGGGAGTGTATTGATTTTCAAAGAAACTGGTTGTACTGGATGCTGTTGTTATCTATTCAACGATGTATTGTTGCCATTTAGTTTATTTCTGGAAAGGTCAGTAGTTTTCCTTTATTAATTGCCTTAAAGTATGATACTGTGTTTTCAGCGATGATGGTTATAGATGTTGGTCTTTCTGTTTGTCCATTCATCTATCTATTTTAACATGCGCCAGATTGAGTTGATTAATCTACATTGTTGTTTGTATTTTTATTGTTGCTAGTATGATAATTCATATGTTTACATATTTCTATTTTATTAAATGCCATCTCCCTTTGTTTAGCCAATTTCTTTCTGAATGTTTGCAACAGTATTGAACTGGGTTGTGAACAATTGGCTGATCTCTGAGACAGTCTAACAGAAAGCAGTTCCTATCGATTGTCAGGCTGATTTCTAATGTTTGGCAGATCTGTTTGTCATACCACGGATATAACTAGGCAAGTGTTTGGGATGGAAATGGTTAATTCATGTTTCTGACCACTGTGCAAATCTTGCTCAGAGCACAATGGGAATGCATCTGAGCGCCTTAATGGTTTATTGTGGATCTCCGGGATGATCTTTGAGTAGAATGCAAGGAGATATATGCCTTCAGGCTACATCAGAATGCTTGGTGTGAGAGGTCCGGCGATTATTGTGGAAATTAACCCATTTCATCATGTCTACTTGTAAATACTATATTATGTGTGTTTGAACAAAATTCTGCTCGTCATTTTGAGGATGGTTTGACTGGAAGTCGCTGTTGTCGTTGATGACAGCGATCCTCAAAATGGTCAGCATGATTCAATTTATTAGGATAGTTATTCAGCATGAATGGGGTTAATGTGTTTGCACTCTGTATAGGTAGCCACATGTTGTATCAACTGGTTTCATGCAATTTATCCGAGCTGTATAGCTTTGGCTTCAGGTGTACAATGGTTACATTTTATGATTACTCTTTATAATATTAGTGTAATAAATATGTCTGTATAGTTGCATTGAACCCGATTTAAGAGTCGCTTTCAGAAGCTGTGAACAGGATTTGACAATACACTACTTTATCATGGCATTCAGCGTGGTCTATACTACGGTCACTATGGTTAGATTACACTAACAATATAACAGTATTGAATCAGTTTTCATTAATGTGCGTAGTTTCTATGTTGTAACTCGTTATATAATAATTCATGTCATTACTTAATTACGTACTCGAATATTATTAGTTAATTAGCATCAAATAGAAACATTTGTAATAATGGTAATTTAGCATAATTTGAGACTATATATTAACCCTGTGATGTATTTGATGGTGTGGAATGATCACAATTTGACCATCCACACCTCCTCAAGTATAAAGTTGGCCTTTCATGGTCTGGGACTATCTGACATTTTAATGCATAGGGAATTGTCTAAACTGACAATGCTTGAACAGAGTTTATTGCTGGAGTGGATGGCGATCTGTTTGTGTTTGACCACGTGGCATGTTTTACTCGTGTGACGTCAGGGAACAACATGTGTTTACGTGACCAGATGTTGACAGTCCGCTGGCTACTGTGTCTTTGACTAGATCTATTAGAAATTCTGCCTGTAGCGTTCCATTCATGAATCTTAGCTGTGATGGTCTGCCCCACTCGTTTCGCATACTAGCTTCATATAGTGAAAGTATCTGTTTCCGTGCGTGGATTACTTGTGGTCCTTTGATTCCTCACATTATGCTTAGTGTATTGACTTGACTGCCGACATTCTCCAGGATTGTGATGATGGAGTGATTGATTGACGCCTTTATCTGAGAGGTGGCCTGTATATTTGCATGTCTGTACTGAGTGAATGTGTGAATGCTTAACCCTAACACGTGGGGTCAAAAGAGTGTTTGGGTTGGTCATTGTCGCCAGATAGCATTGCCTGTCTATCACTTGATTATTATCAGTTTTGCTGAGTTTACTATTAGTGTCCCGGCGTGGAAATGTAAAACTTTGACTCATTCCCTATGTATTGAGTCATGACACGAAGGGAAAGTCATCATGTCTTGTCTGTTTGGTGTATGAATTTCAACAATTTCAAAAAGCGTGAATAATTGTTGTCATATATTGTACTGGTCATTGTGGGCGGCGATGTTATGTTTATGTATGAATACGTCATATTGAAATTGGCTAGTGTCCGGGGCGATAACTCTTGTTGCTTTAAACACCAGCTCAGCAAAGAGCTTTCTCTCCATCCAACCTCTATGTCCGGCTGCTCATCTGTCAGCCAATCAGGTGTGACCAGCTGACCACAGGGCATCTGGGCAGATGAGAGAGAGAGAGAGAGAGAGAGAGAGAGGACTGTTTTTTGATGTGATGTGTATAAAAACTGTGTAGAATAATAAAACAGGTGAAAAATGTGATATATAATTTTGTTAATTTTGAACTATTCCCCCTTGGCGACGGACTACTACCGATGCCTACAACAAGGCGATGCTCGAAAAGTATTACTTGGCTAATCACTACTAGGTTAAGATAGAACGCAATTCCAGCATTTATTTGACGAAGTATAATTATAGGATCATAATATTATTGAAGTCATACATCATTGGAAAGCTCATCCAATTTTCTAAACATTTATATATTATTTTTTTTAATTTAACAAAAAATTTCCTAAAGCTAATTATAATTTTGAAATGCACCATATTGGCCACTTGATTGACTAAATCTAGGGGCAATGTGTATTTTATATATGCTCAGTGAAAATTAAAAAAACCCATAAATGTTTAGAAAATTGGATGCGCTTTGCAATGGTGCATGATTTCAATATTTTTGTGATTGTAGTTTACGAACTCTTTATGATGCGTTGTCTTTTAGCGCAATACTCACCCAATGCCCGCCATCTGCTGTCTGAGAATTTATCTGTGAAAGGTGTATTTAGCAAATATAATTAGGAACTAGGGGCCAATCAAATTTTTCTCAAGGCAAACTGCGCAGGTCCACCATGCAGACATGCATGAATGCACGCACACACGCGCTTACAGACACAATGCCCGGACGCATGCTCACTCACACCCGACCTCCACGCTCCACCCACGCCCACCCGCGCCCACGCTCGCTCGGTGTCGCATCCGCTCGCTAGCTTAGTCTCTTACACACACGCACGCACTCACCCATATGCCACATTGTGACCTGTGAGTAACAAAAACTTGAAACCCGCACGTTCCATGTATGCATGCACAGTACACACACAGGGAGATGGCTAAACATCGCTTAGTCACAGTTTCCAATTGGCTAGAAGCAGGCATCACATGATCATTGTCCACCATACAGTGAATTGGGAATAGGTACAAGGGACCAAACAACACATAAGTTCACTCAACATCGCTCTAATATTTATATATGGATCATAGGAAACTCAGAATGCAGGAAGACGATTCGCAGAGCCTGCACCTTTCAATGTTCTTTCTTGCGGTGCTTGGGTGGGTGAGTTTGGTATAGCCGAACACCCTTCCATGAGAGGGGATAACACCATTTCAGATTTTTGTGCCCTTTTTGTGGAACCTGCCCCCTCCACTCAAATTTATTTCCGGCGCCCCTGGTCAAATAGAAAAGTTCTTGACGAGGTTTTAAAACAAGAGGCCTAAGGCCTTCACGCTCATCGGCCTACCACGTTTAATTAACGCTTCAAGCTCTTGGACCTACGCGCACGACACGAACTTAATTTTAAAAGTGATTTGACTTTCACAATGTACCTTTGGGCACAAGATAACAGTTATATAAGAACTGGCCTAGTTTCTGGATAATATATGTTATGTAACAATTGTCCCATTGGAATCAATAGTAAATTATTCAGGCAGCCACCCGCTTAAAGTAATCAAACATGGTGTATTAATTGTAGTCTAAAAATATATCTCGTACCGATAGTAGGTCAGCGTGACCGGCTTTTCATGAACATTCATGACCAATCTGTCGGTTCCAGAGTTTTTCGTAGAGATTATTCACACAGCACGAGACTCCTTCATTACACACCGAACACGCGTCAATCATGCGCACGAGAATTAAGGAGACAAACCATTTTATACCCAATTAGATTATGTTAACGCTGAATACAAAAGACCAATAGAAAGTCACTAATTTACAATTTTATAAATCTTATCGTGTGTGTCAAATATTTCGAAACTAATTTGACGGAGATTTGGTGTTACGAACAACATCAGCATCTTGCTGTCACATCAGTTTCAAAATATTGTAAGTTTTACAGACAGAGAGAAATTCATCATAAGCAATTTAGTGGGAATAGAAAATAATGGAAATGTAGACTTTTGTATGTTCAAATGGGTCTGCGTTTTAACCCTTTATTACACAAATTTGGTCAATGTATTTATAATTTTCTCATGGAATTTGCAGACAAATGAAGATTATTTTTGAAAATCTACCCAGAGTGTCTGGTTTCGTTATCGAGCCAGTCATTGCAGTGGTAAATTTTCAAAAATAGACTTCTTTAGGTCGGAAAATTGACAGTTCTCAAGACCATTACAGGGGCTTGCTTAGCAGCAATATGTGTAAATAAAAAAATATTAATCAGTAATGGATAAACCGAAAATGTAACTAATCTCGGTTTTTCGGTTTGAGCATGATTACGGCGGTTTGCAAACCGTCACCATATTGAACCGGCTTACGATGTGAGATCAGTATATCGCGCAGCTCTAGTGCCACTATTGTTTACTGACAGAAAGACTGCCAGCCAGCCAGATGGAGTAACCCAACCCATAACTATGTTGGCGCCAACGAATTTTTGCCAACAGTATTTTGTTTTAAGATACAATAAGGTATATTTACATCCTCTGGGTTTTTGTTTTGTAGCACTACCTGCCATTATTGATTATGACGTCAGCCTACACACCACGTAGTTGACTATGACGTCATGTGATGATGAATAAACTGGAGAGCTCCGTTTGCCTTTTGCAGTAGCATCTATATTTCTTGCATCATTCTTGCATCCTTCAGAACAAAGGTCAAATGATTAACCTCCGTAATACAAAATCTTCCGGAACTCATATATATTAGAGTATAAGAAGAAATCTACTGTGTATTTTACCTTTATTTGCCTGAAAATCGTTGCTGCCAAAGGAAGCAATGCCATGCACCTTAGTTGTTATCACGATTATTACCAATGTGATAACAAGAGAACCGGGTACATTTTCTCTCTGTATTCAGTAAATCATGTCTATAACGGTCAGTGTATGGACCATTAAACACGGCACCACGAAAGCAGATGCTCACGTAATATATGTCCATTAAAAAAAATGAAAATCCTTTTTGTGGCCACAAGATGGCGATTATTTATTACTAATAGTTCTATGACCATCTGTCGTATATAACCACCATCTCGTGGCCCCAAAAGGCAAAAGTCTGGTATAGATACGTTTGATCTATAATATGAGAGTCGTGACTGCAACCATAATGCTATTTGTATTATTGACTCAAACATGCCATTATAAGTGACATTTTCAAAGATTGCTGGTTACCGGTGGGGATTTATGTTTTCCCGATAATGTGCACACTCAGCCTTTATAATGCAGGGGACAATAAACACGCATAGTCGTCGATCCAACCGCTGGTTACTGTTTCACAGCATTACAATGATAGAACATTGAGCTGTGGTCGAGAAGAGGGCATTAGTGTTATATAGATGACGAGCCATGTGAATGAATTATTGGCAACATGGAGTCTTTGCCAGTTTACAACCGTACCATGGAATGAATCTTAAACATAATTATTAACCTCAACATAATTGTGGATGAGTTGATGCCTATAATTCACAATTTTAAACAGCAGATTAAGCAAAATTCATACTGTTTCGACTGGAATAAGCCATTAGACAGACAATCCATCAGTGAAAATGAACAATCTTCAAATCTACTTATCAACAATTGTGCGACAATTTATTCGCGACAAAAAGCGTAAAATCTGGTCAGAGACGCAAATCTCCATGGTCCGGTTATGTGTCAGTGAAAAAAACCTGTGCTAAGAAACACAAACGTAAAGCTTGGGCCAAAGCCCAGACCGACCACGAGCATTCATTAGTCAGAAGAATCAACGATAACCCCAAACCATTCTGCGACCATTCAAGACACTTCACTAGATCTACAGCAACAGTTGGCACTCTTGAATCAAACGGAAATAGAATTAGAGATGATCAAGAAAAGGTAAACCTACGCAACAACGTCTTCATCTTCGTACTTAGTAAAGAAACAAACGATGTGTGCTCTCTTCCTCCAATACTAAACCAGGTAAACAGTAAACTGTATGACATGAGTATCTCCGTCGACGAGGTCAGACTGAAACTAAGCAAATTGAAAAGAAACAAAGCTGTACGGCCTGATAACTTGCATGTAAATCGTCACTGGAATACAATAGGGCCGTATGTCCATTTTCTCAACTTTTCAGGAGAGCAAGAAAACTGAATAAAATTTAACATAATGTAACAATAATTGTCAAACCTTTTATTTTGAAAGTAACAAAATGGATCTCTATTATGTAGAATAAAAGAAAATGATAATACAAAACAGTTTTGACACTATTACACAATTTCTGATTTATACGCCTTTTTACCACTGAAATTCTGTTTGTGTAAGAATGCAGCATCAATGTATATGTACATACATCTTTTTAGTTCACATTAGTTTAACATACCAGTAATGTCAGAGTCGTATACAAACATACGTCTTTCTTACAGTTTCATACTATTATTATTGTCTCCTATAATAAGCATCATAATACACTTATATTGAGAATCTAATAATTATTCAGATCAATCATGTTCATAATTACTCAGTAAACCAATATTACAGTAAAACGTCATCTATAACAGACACTTGCGACTATCCATCTTAATGAACTGTCATCGTGTGACCCCAAACGTATGTGTCCGGTTATAGATACGTTTGACTTATAATGGCATTATAACAAAATCACTCTTTGAAAGCACAGTGACGATTATTTTAAATACAAAAGCCGCAAATCCGATTAACTAGCATACGCTAACAACGTGCATACTAACTAACATACACCATTCATTTTCATTTATTTTAATTTTCCTCATCAGAAGATACAGTATTTGTACTCTGTACGTTTTGATTATGACGGAGTTCAAGGAATGTTGAATGATACTGTTCAGGTATTGCCCCAGAATCGCACAGAGAAATTAGGTCCTTAAATTTATCATGTGTAATCAAAGGCCCATTTTGACGCAGTTGTGTTACCATTATGGAAGTTGCATCAAGGGCCTTTGCTTTTTGTCTGGTTTTTACATTTTTACATTCCAAGTTTACAACTACCCAATCACTATTGTAGTTGTATTTGATATTTAACATAGTTTGCAACTTTTTTTTTAATACTTTTACAACTCTGATTGCATTCCACCTAATCCTTTCTCCATTCACATCCTTCTCTAAATTAGTTATTTTAGCAGCCAAATCTTTAAAGTCCTTGAAATCTTCTAAATTCATTTCTCGAACATGAAACTGTTGTTTTCTTCGTGCCAATCTCACAAGAGTATACCACTGCTGCGGAGTATATATTGGTACACTTTTAGATGCCCCTTCAACGGTCGAATGAATTGAGCCATTTTCATTCTGTGCATGACCCTTTTCAAGAAAGGAATGTTTTATACTAGATATGTCAAATTTATTCAATATATACCAGTACATAGTAACAACGAAACGATTTCGGTTTTGTCCTGCACAGTTATCGGAGAAAAACCTAAAGCGCTTTACCCCATTTTCTATTTGTGTCTTCATATACAAAAAGAGGCATAAAGCTACATCACAAGAGCCTCGCATTGCAATTGTCTCTGGCCACATATAACAATACCCTTCACCATTTTGCAAGTTGTACACACTGAGGTTATAAACAGAGAGTTTCCGTTCATAATAAAATGTGGATATTTCACCATGAGGAGCATTAAGGACTTATTGCAGATCAAAGCAACTACAACAATATTCTTGTGAAGATTTTGCTTTGTATTTTTGTTTATCTTTGTGTTCTCTAGCAAGAGCTTTGTACTTTAAATGATCCTCATATTTCTCTAATATTTGCTGTTTCTTTTCCTCAGTTGCATAGGTGTATTCTGCACACAACTCGCACTGGTCTTTTTTAGGATGAAAAAGCCTAAGTTAAATTCGGTATGGAATATGCATAATGAATATGAGTATGGATTTATGGTTCATAAATTTTCTTGTGAGCCATGGTCCTCCCAGCTTCTCTACACTGCTCAACATACTGGTCGTACATTTTGCAAAGTGACAGCTGAGTTTGCAGATATTTTCTAGTTGAATTCTTTCTGCAGTAATGTGATTCTACAGTAGGAAGGCTAGAAATATGTTCTCTAATGTCATTAAGAACAGTTTGTGATGTTTTTCTTTGATGTCCATGGTGCCCCCTTTTGTCACTTTCTGTAACTCCAAGGTCACCTTGTTTCCTAAGGCTGTTGTGAACAACTTTGTCTGTGATATTTAATGTGTGTAGAAAGAATACCTTGCACACCTTTACTTTATTTTCGTTGGATTTAGGTAATGTATATATTAAACTTTTATTTCTAGGTGATTTAGTTTTCTTGTACTTAGATTCAATTGATGTAACGTGGGAATTGATGAAATCTCATTGTCTATTTATTTCACCTAACTTCCAAAATCTATTAAATATTTCCTGACGATCACCTAAAGTTAGTGTTTCATGGCATTTTGAACGACATTTTTCACCACAGCCAGGCCCAACAATTCTATCCCTTTTCGGTACCCCACGTGCACTAGTATAAGCTAAACCAAGATTTCCTTTTTGTTTTCTTATATTACGCACCCATGTAGCATCATTGCGAACACGCTTTCGACCTCTCGGTGAAACATTTGTATTCTCACTGGATTCAGTTCAATCTGTAAAATATTCTTCAATTTCAATTTGATTATCGGGACTTATATTATTGGATAATTCTCGATTTGTACTCGCGGATGGAAATACAGCATCTGCAGAACTTGTGCTTACACCTGAATGATTATTAGCCAATTCAAGAAGATTGAAACTATGTTTATTTAATGTTGTAGAAACTTCTCGAGGCAACACGTTTCTGCTTTTGTACCGGATAAGGTGTAAGTCATCCACACGGTCAGAACTACTTACTTCACCATCGCTGCTTTCATTATTTGCATCACTAAAGGTATTACCATATCCACCAGTTGTGTCACTCACATATGAATTCTCTTTGGCAATGCTAACTGCAGCTGCATCTACACTATGCTCAAGAGGACCTTGCAAATTTCTTATACTGCCACCTAGTAGATTATGCTCAAGGGACCTTGGTGCCTTTACAGCAGCTCCATGAGCAGTACTTTTAACTGATATTGTTAAACCAATGTTCATATCATTGTCACTATAATAGAACAGATCGTCAGCAGGAATGGCCATATTGAAGGGCCGATTAACTTCCCCAAATTCCATATTATGATCATTAATAAATAAGTTATTCGCAATGATTGCTGATAAGCTAGAATATCCGATCTCTAACATCGACATCATTCATATTAGGAAAATCAGACGCATTCACATATTCATTATTATTAGTAATCATTGTACATGTATGCATATTATCTGGATAATCACTAGAATTATTATTAGCATCTGGAGCATGATTCGGACTCATTGTACAGTTATCATTACAATTATCATTGGCACGAATGGAAGTGTCTGGAACATCATTAGGAAGCATTGTACCGTTATCATCATGATTATCATTGGCACGAATGGAAGCGCCTGGAACATCATTAGGAATCATTGTACAGTTATCATCATGATTATCATTGGCACGAATAGAAGCGTCTGGAACATCATTAGGAATCATTGTACATTTATCATCATGATTATCATTGGCACGAATAGAAGCGTCTGGAACCTCATTAGGAATCATTGTATAGTTATCATTACAATTATCATTGGCACGAATGGAAGCGTCTGGAGCATCATTAGGAATCATTGTACAGTCATCATCACGATTATCATTTGCACGAGTGGAAGCGTTTGGACCATCATTAGGAATCATTGTACCGTTATCATTGCAATTATCATTGGCACGAATGGAAGCGTCTGGAACATCATTAGGAATCATTGTCCCGTTATCATCATGATTATCATTGGCACGAATGGAAGCGTCTGGAACATCATTAGGAATCATTGTACAGTTATCAATATGATTATCATTTGCACGAATGGAAGCGTCTGGAGCATCATTAGGAATCATTGTACAGTTATCAATATGATTATCATTGGCAAGAATGGAAGCGTCTGGAACATCATTAGGAATCATTGTACAGTTATCATTATGATTATCATTGGCACGAATGGAAGCGGCTGGAACCTCATTAGGAATCATTGTACAGTTATCATTACAATTATCATTGGCAAGAATGGAAGCATCTGGACCATCATTAGGAATCATTGTACAGTTATCATTGCAATTATCATTTGCACGAATGGAAGCGGCTGGAACCTCATTAGGAATCATTGTACAGCTATCATTGCAATTATCATTGGCACGAATGGAAGCGGCTGGAACCTCATTAGGAATCATTGTACAGTTATCATTGCAATTATCATTGGCACGAATGGAAGCGGCTGGAACCTCATTAGGAATCATTGTACAGTTATCATTACAATTATCATTGGCAAGAATGGAAGCATCTGGACCATCATTAGGAATCATTGTACAGTTATCATTGCAATTATCATTGGCACGAATGGAAGCGTCTGGAACATCATTAGGAATCATTGTACAGTTATCATTGCAATTATCATTGGCACGAATGGAAGCATCTGGACCATCATTAGGAATCATTGTACAGTTATCATCATGATTATCATTGGCACGAATGGAAGCATCTGGACCATCATTAGGAATCATTGTACAGTTATCATTACAATTATCATTTGCACGAGTGGAAGCGTTTGGACCATCATTAGGAATCATTGTACCGTTATCATTGCAATTATCATTGGCAAGAATGGAAGCGTCTGGAACGTCATTAGGAATCATTGTACAGTTATCATTACAATTATCATTGGCATTGGTTCGAATGGAAGCGGCTGGAACCGCATTAGGAATCATTGTACAGTTATCATTACAATTATCATTGGCACGAATGGAAGCGTCTGGAACGTCATTAGGAATCATTGTACAGTTATCATTACAATTATCATTGGCACGAATGGAAGCGTCTGGAACCTCATTAGGAATCATTGTACAGTTATCATTACAATTATCATTGGTACGAATGGAAGCGTCTGGAACCTCATTAGGAACCATTGTACAGTTATCATTACAATTATCATTGGCACACATGGAAGCGTCTGGAGCATCATTAGGAATCATTGTACAGCCATCATCACGATTATCATTTGCAAGAGTGGAAGCGTTTGGACCATCATTAGGAATCATTGTACAGTTATCATTGCAATTATCATTGGCACAAATGGAAGCGTCTGGAACATCATTAGGAATCATTATACAGCTATCATCACAACTATCATTGGCACGAATGGAAGCGTCTGGAACCTCATTAGGAACCATTGTACAGTTATCATTACAAGTATCATTGGCACACATGGAAGCGTCTGGAGCATCATTAGGAATCATTGTGCAGTCATCATCACGAGTATCATTTGCAAGAGTGGAAGCGTTTGGACCATCATTAGGAATCCTTCTACCGTTATCATTGCAATTATCATTGGCACGAATGGAAGCGTCTGGAACATCATTAGGAATCATTGTACAGTTATCATCATGATTATCATTGGCACGAATGGAAGCGTCTGGAACATCATTAGGAATCACTGTACAGTTATCATTACGATTATCATTGGGACGAATGGAAACGTCTGGAACATCATTAGGAATCATTATACAGTTATTATTACGATTATCATTGGCACGAATGGAAGCGTCGGGAACATCATTAGGAATCATTGTACAGCTATCATCACAACTATCATTGGCACGAATGGAAGCGTCCGGAACATCAATAGGAATCATTATACAGTTATCATTACGATTATCATTGACAAGAATGGAAGCGTCTGGAACATTATTAGGAATCATTATACAGTTATCATCACGATTATCATCGGTACGAATGGAAGCGTCTGGAACATCACTAGGAATCATTGTACAGTTATTATTACGATATTCATTGGCATCGGAATGACGTTGTCTTTCTTCACGTAAGCGTTTTCTTAAGGTGTCTAATGGTTCCATCGGCTGGTAGCTGTACTTATAGCTGGTCTTCCTCTTTCTCTTACCTATTCTGCACTGCAAACAAGATCAAATGATATTTATATTGATAATTAATTGTGCGTATTCACAGCGGAATGGTTGAAAATAAAATTGTTAAAATTATATCCTTTTAGAGGCTTAAACTGTGTCGCTCGATGGAATGAAACGAAATAAATCTGAACATATGATGATTTCAATCTATATAAATAAATATCGTATTTTCAGTTGTGAATTTGATTGAGGGACTCGTGCCTCTAATTCAATTTGACAACTCAAAAAATTATATAAATTTATACGTAAGGAGATCATATGCTAAGATTTATTTCGTTTCATTACATCTAGGTACACAATTCAAGCCTCTAAAAGTATACAATTTTAACAATTTTATTTTTCACCATTCTGCTCTGAATATGCACCTCTAATCACAATATCTTAATTGATTTGCTTAGACCTATTAGACTATTTACAGTGTTTAGATAAAATACGACTTGCAATGATGGGATTTCATTTGGTTGAATTTCACCAAATGGTTTCGGAGGAGATAGCGTGACAGCCCTTGCACTTGAATTTTGATGATATTGACATTTTGTCCCCATGGTGCAGAGCCCAAAGTAAATGTGGTCATGCATTCAATCATATGGGTAACATATACCAAATTTGGTTGAATTTCACTTAATGGTTTAGGAGGAGATAGAGGTGACAAGCCGATGGACGGATTGATGGTACGATGAACAGATGAACGGATGGAGGCGATCACAATATCCCTGACACTTTTTGCACAAGTGTGGGGTAAACACACGCACGCACGCACGCACGCACGCACGAATGCACGCACGCACACACGTGCGCGCAAGCACGCACACAGTCAAACGATGCGTCGATGCGCTAGGGTCCATAATTCAAGGACTAAGATTAGGCTACTGCTAAGATTATGACATAAGAAGTCATTCATTTCCTGTATTGAAAATAGTAAATTCATAAGGCCATACTCAGGCGAGATCACTAAAATCACCCAAATCTCGCATCTACCAGCTGATTTAAATCCAGCCCCACCCTTGCAATAAATATATAAATTGATAGGGCACCGCCATTATTATCTTTAACGCACACTTATTTCCATACTTCAAACAGTATTTGGTTATATAACTGACCTTATTCCTGTTAAAAAGATTTATTATGATGAAGAAAATTCTTAATGATAATTGTTGTTATAATTATAAACACGTATATATTGGCATACGTCTGTATGAAACAATGGTATGGCAAAGATTAATTTAGGAAAATATAAAACAACAAAGCCATATGCGCACATACGTCTGTATTGCATTCCGACAAAAAAGACTAATTTGCATCAGATATACAGCAACAAGGCTCTATGTACATATACATGTGTATTGCATTCTCAATACGAAGCTAAAATTATACAACTAATACTAAAATATTAGAAATAACATACTCCTCTTTTACATGGTCTGTGAAAAGATGTATACAATCATTTTCTGCAAAAAAACCAAAATTTGAAAATTTGAACATACACCCCTATTGTATTCCAGTGACGAAATGTATTCCGCGAAGTCAATGAGCTTGTCCTTCCACTCACAATGGTATTCAATTTACATTAGCATTTGGCACCGTTCCTCAGGAATGGAGAGATGCAAATGTCACTGCCCTTTACAAGAAAGGATCTCGGCTGTCACCGAATAAGTACCGTCCTGTAGCCCTCACCAGGCAAGTCTGCAAAGTCATAGGGAGATTTGTACTCGGCGTATTATGGACACATATCAACAACAACCAAATTATTTCCTGCAATCAACATAGCTTTCAAACAAAGATGCTCTTATGTGACTCAATTAATTGAGTGCACGTCAGACTGGTTCTCGGACTACGACCAAAACCAACAAACCGACACTATCTGTCTGGATTTTAGTAAGGCATTTGATACCGTACTTCATGCGCCTAGTCCACAAACTCCAGAATCTAGATATTAACGGACTTGGGTATCAAATCCTTCCTAGCTTGCAGGCGACAACGCGTGATCCTTAGACGCTAATCGTAAGTGGCATACACCAAGGCTCCATTTTGGGTTCTGTACTCTCTCAGTGGACATTGCCATTTAGAAGAAACTGAACTAAGAGATCTATGAATTTTAGTCTCAAATTCATTAAAACCTACCACTCATGTCACCAGTGTTGTCAACAAAGCTAAACAGAAAATTGGTATGATTAAGAGATGCTTTAAAATAGATTATCGAATATTGTTAAAACCCATTCAACTCTATCATTAGACCAGCACTCGAATATGAACAAGTAGTATGGAACCCATACTTAGAACAAGATTAAAAAACCCTAGAGAAGGTGCAGAGACTATGTTTCAGGCCCAACAATGAAACTCCACCCACCCCACCCCACCCCACCCCACACACACACCTCACTAGACGACAGAAGGCGACATAGAAACCTATAAATACCTCAACCGCTACTACAACGCAGATCCAGCAACGTTATTCCAAAGCCCACATGGGGATCTATGAGGACATAGTTACAAGCTTTACAAACAACGATGTTCTACGGAAGTAGCAAGAAACCTCTTCCTAGAGTAGTCGTGGACTGGAACAATTTACCAGAAGCTGTAGTCAGCATCCAACTGTGAGAGCCTTCAAGAGAGAGCTGAGAGCTGTGCATTTCGGCTTAGACAGCGAGTCCACCATGTATCAAGTAAGTATGAAGTGGAACTGGATAAGCCTGTTAATTTCTATTCAGCTGGCAGGAAACGGCTTCTTGGAGCATCCTATTTTCACAATTTCTCGGGGAGGACGCACAAACCGCATCTCGTTGTGAGTAGTCGTATTTTTCAGAGTTAGTGTGGAATTTGCTAAAAACATTTCATTGGCCATGATCCAGGTTGAAAAACTTGATACGGATCGGATCAATTTCCGGATCTGTGGGTATATTGACGACTACTGGTACAATTTGTCTCAAATACTAATGCAAGAACAATTGTGGCCGTACACTAGTTTGGTCGGGATCCGTAGAGAAAATCTGGAATTTTTTTTTCGAAAATGGGACATCTTAAAATGTTACAAAACTGGAGCTGGTCAGAAGAAATTGTAAGATCTTGACCTTGTCATGGAGTCTTTCTTACCACGGAACTCACAATGGCAGCAGTGTCTTTTATTGTAAATGTTTTTCAAACGATTCCACGTGATTTCCATTGTGATGACGTGCAACGCAGTTTCTGTCATTTCAGAAGAAAATGATGACTGATTTGTAATAATTGTGCATTCAGTGAAAAAGCTATCTTTGAAAGATCAATTCCATGCTCATGATTAAAGGCTGTTCTATTCCGTACCACACGTCATCCTTCATTGATTAATCAAAGCATATGTCTCGAGGGAGCGCAAGAGCTACCATCGAGCGACCTGGTTCAGATTAAGATAGTACACGATGTCAGAGTGGCCCACCTCCTGTTGCCGAATATGGCCGCATCCTATTGATTTACTGTCTGGGTTGTCAGTCAGATCTGTGACCGGTGACGCTGGAACAGAGAAAGGTCACGTCAATGAAAAGGCAATTGGTTTAAAATTAGACAATGTATTTCCGTGACTTGTTCACATGGTACCAACGTACGCACCCACGCACGCTAGTTCGCTCGCACGTACGTACGTACGTACGTACGTACGTACGCATGCACCCTGTACACCACCAATTAATAATACAAAATAACAAAACCAGTCATTCCAGCTGTGAATTTTCAAAATAGTCTTCTCTTAGCCTTATTATGGTATTCTACTTATTTCGTAATGAAACAGTATAACAAAGAAAATGTATTTTAAATGACATCATATTGTTTAAGAGCAACACAAATAAAGGTTTAGCAACAGAAAATGCACATTATGGATATTATATAATTCCGTCACAATGGAATTCATGGTTGAAATAATATTGGTAGTCAGCGATTCACATGTCCCACGACTTATTAGTCTCCATGTAATCATAGACTATTGTTTTCTTACTTGGGCTCGCTTCGTCTCTTCTTTTCTTCTTCTTGCTTACCTTACATGGAATTGCTTTATAACAATGTCAATAAAGGCACCCACTCTTGTTAACATCTTCAAATTTGTTGTTAGAATAGCTTAAACAATTTAAAATGGTTTATTGTAGTATGATATAGACTATAGGCAACTACCTTATCCTCTCACTACGGAAATGATAGCGCACAGCACCCGCCACCACAAACGACGCTCCTGTTTTAAGGCTCTTCATGGTCTGGTTTCCGTTTGTCAATTGGAGTTAGTGTTTCCCACTGCCCAATGCTCTGGTGGGATCGCTGCTGTAGGCGAGCTAAGCAGCGGGATCTCTGCTGTTATATGTAGGCTACCAAGTTTTCCGTTAAAGCATATATGCCCGTGTTGCAACTTAGTGAGTGCCCGTTGCAAAAGCATTTTAAAATCACTGAGGGCATTTGTATGTCAAAAGTCAGATTATCAGTGCTTTGAATATTTATAAATCCATAGTTTGCTGATTTTTTTAAATCTGATATCAGTGTGTAATACAAATGCAATTTCAGAATCATGGTCACTTTGAATGTTGATAAGTAGCAGCTTCATTCAATGACTATTACTTTATAATAATGCAAGTACCGGTATGTGTACCGATTTATTATATGACCTATTAAAATCTAGTTACTAACATCACATTTGCTGTCTGATTTGCGTAAGGTGTAATGGTTCAACTTTAATAACAGTACCAGCAATAATTAGAAATAAATAAATAAATAAATTACTTATTTGAATCGAAAATAGTATTAATGATTAAGCGCGAATGACATATCGATGCAACTTTTGTTAAACATTTGATCGACAAACAGACTGACAGACCGATGGACAGACCAACATACTGGCAGACAGATAAACAGACCAACATACTGACAGACAGATTGTAGATATGGATAGATGGAGTAGCTACCATCTGATCCGCTAATGTCTGCGGATGCCCTATAACCTCGCCGATACCATCTTCGCCCCTCATGAATATAGGCACGATCATCATGCAACCATATTCGTAGAAGAGTCAGAGAGACGGACGGATATGAAGGCATGTTGGACAGACGTGCGGACAAATATTATTCTCGTTATACTTCGAACCTATATGGAACATCATGTAACCCTTATGAATTAAAATCACAGCTCATGTGCGTCAAGCTGTGAGGTGTATTTACGTCAAGCTAGGAATGCTAAGATATAGGACGTAAGATGAATTTTGAAATGAGAGAGCTGAATGATGTTGGGATAATGCAAGCAATACCATAAAGTTGTTGCTGCAACCAACAGCAATCAGTTTCCAAGAAATTATACTCTAATTGAATTAAAACGGAGGAAAACTGTGAGGATTGGAAACACAATTGTGAGTGTGTCTGAAATTCAATAAAACCCAACATGGTCGTGTTACCAGGAGAATTTGTCACAAGACATCATAAGACTAAAGTCACGAGGACATTGTTTAGTAGTCATACAATAACTAAAGAGGATACTTTTCAGTCCATTTGCGGGCCTGCTTAAAGCATTGGCAAAATTGTGGATAGTACGTTTTAGTGCCTGACAGCAAATCGTTAAGCACTTCAACTTCTCAATACCACTCAGAAATTTATATTAAATTCTGAAAATAGAATTTGATAAGTGGAATCCACACTTAAGATTGGTGGTGCAATATTCTATATGAGCCACAAAACGGTTGGAAGCCAGCGTTCAGTAAAACCCTTCTCAAGAAGGTGCACAACTTTTGTATGGATGAAGGGATCCCAGAAATTGTAAACACTGTCAGTCATGGGCCGTTGGCGTCATTTAGGAATAGTAGAAGAGCGGACTGGAACACATTCTTCTGGTATAAATATGAGCGACCATGAAGGGAAAAGCAAGTCTATTAATTTTTTATCTTAAACTAAATTCTAAATTCTCGCGATAGATTGTTGCTCTCTCAGTCAGGCTAGATAGCTTAAGTATTAAGTGTGAATCTTTATATTTATCTCATTTAAGGATTTAATATATTCAGTGAAAATATTGTAAAAAGTCAAAGTCAGTAACCGTTATACAGAAAGAAATAATAACCTGAAAACTAGACAACGTGTTTCAAGTTTCATTTCAATCATCAATTGCAAGAGGAGAAGGCAACCTTCTTCCCGAACCTGAACGACCGTGACCTTGACCTCTGTGGAGTCACGAAATCTTCAGTGGCGAGCCTGCTGCCAGGATCTTTAATTTAATAGGAGCCACGGAGATCTAACGGAGGATCTCGTCTGAGAGAGCAACGCGAGTGAGTACTATATACAAAGTTAAGAATAACAGAGATTTTGTGCTACGTACGGTCGAGTAACGGACATCATCAAGCATACAGCCACAAGTGAGCCAAGAACGTTATCATTTTCAAAATTTATCGGTGCAATCACGAGGCAAATTGATTTAAGAACATTGATATATTAAGCCCTGTGTGATAACTTTAAAATAGGAGTTTGCTCTGCAAGTCGATACGGTGTCTAGAATCCGATCGATTTGACTCACAAAAAGTTTGTGACAAAATTTTCAATCAACATGGCTCAGCAACCGAGAACCGCTATACCGCAGTCTCCACAGAGAGCAGCGGAAATGAATGTGGGACCGGTCATACAGTTGTTCGAAGCTTTCAACGTGTTATCAGCTGAATTGAAGGCACACGTTGATCAGTTCAACGACACCGCCGTAACGCGAGAAGAAAAACGTGTGAAGCTCCGCCTATTGGAAGCTCATGTGCGACATATTCTCCCCTGTGATGGGCATATCCCATCCGAAGTACGAGAGTACTTAGAAATGTGTCGTCTGGCACTAGACTCTCTGGATCCTTGTCAGCAAGGCGATGTCGCGTACATTATCAGCTGGACAACCCGCGGCCAACTACACAAAGAGGTTGAGCAGTTTCTATCGACGCGGGACAGGAAGGCCATCACGTGGGAAGATATTTCTTCTCACATTGTAAAATTCTTTGTCTCCGCCAATGAGTCAGAGAGGCTGAAATGTGAATTGGAAAATGTCCGACAGAAACAAGGAGAGATGATCAATACCTTCAATCGTCGCTTCAAAACAATGGCCCACAAGGCCTACCCGGAAGACAATCGGGACAGCCGCCGCATAGTAGTGCGTGCCTATGTAAAGGCTCTGACGAATATGGACTTAGCCCGACGGGTAATCATCAAAGGAAATGACACGATAGAAAAAGCGACCACCTATACTAAACAGCAAGGCGATATGAATGATCTCTTAGATGCCATGAATCTGAGACCCAACCGACACGATGAGCCCATGGAGGTGAATGCCATAGGGCCTGACCGACAACAATGGCCGGCTGGAAATACGGATTCAAAGTGGGCCGAACAACTTCGAGATTTGGAAGAGAAAATCACCTCGAGGCAGGAGAAGCTGATGAAAGACATGTTTGCCATGGTGAAGGGCCTTCAGGAGGAAATGCTGAGGATAATGTCGAGTTCGCAAGTACAACTCAACCCGACAACGTTTTCATCACCGCCCGTAACGAAAGTGAGGAAGCCGATCCGCTGTTTCGATTGTGGACAAGAGGGACATGCTAAACGACAATGCCCGAAAAACAAAAACGCTAACCGACCTAGTCAGCCGCGAGGGACACTTGTTATAATTGTGGCAAAGCCGGCCACATCGCGAAGAACTGTCGGCAATCTAACAGTAACAATCACCAGCTTTCTCACAGCACCCAACCGAGTAGACAGAGTTCTCCGGCACAGCCACCCACTTGTTGGCAGTGTAACCAGAAAGGACATTATTCGTCGCAATGCCCGAACAATAAGCCACGAGCTCGTTTTGCACAAGCGCAAAATGTTCGCTCCACATTCGACAATGCGTGTTGGAAGTGTGGAAGTAGGGAACACCGTGATTTCCGATGTCCCTATTTCAGCCAACCGAGGAGGGAATCCGAGCGTATGGAGATCGATGAGGTCACACCGGCATGGGGATGTGCGAATGTGCGACGGAACAATAGAAATAGGTTGACGAGAGACGATGACTATAGGGACAGAGACGGTTTTGTGTTAACGGGTCTGAACACTGACGCGGATGGCAGACGGCTTCAACCGGAAGTCACGCGAAGACGCAGCTACGCAGATGTGGTGGACAATAGACGCCAATGGTCGGAAAACGGCGACGGAGGGGACCGGTGACCGAGAGGTTCCTCATCCGACTAACACTAGATTCATATGGTCGTCACGTTGATACCGGTAAGCGTAGTATAGACATTCTCATAGATACTGGTGCTAGTACATCACTTATTAGAAGTGATATATGGAAGAGCATTTTAGGTGCTAGGCCCTTAAGGAAAGCACAAACGCTCTTAGCTGTAAATGGCTCCCCAATAGATGTGCTAGGTGAAACAGAGGTCAAATTTCAAGATGCCCAGCCTATCCCTGTTATGATTGTGCGAATGATGAAGCATGAAGGGTTAATTGGGGCAGATGCTTTGCACTTAGGTGGAGGGGTTATAGATTATAAGCGGGGGGAAATGGAATGGTTTGGAAAGAAACACAAACTATATATTCCCCGTAGGCACCAAAACGATTACTATGCTGAAGCCAGTATCAAGGAAACGACGGGGTATGAAGTTATCGACCAAGTCTTAAATGACTTTGCCGATAATTTCGACACCGCTCGTCCCAGGGAATTAGGTAAAAGCCTGCTGGTGGAATGTACTATTCCTACCACTGGCCCACCAATCCGACAGAGGCCATACTGACTCCCATTAATGAAAGCACACATAGTTCAGGAACAAATTAAAGAAATGTTGGAAGCGGGGGTAATAAGACCATCATCATCACCATGGGCATCACCCATTACGCTGGTACCTAAGAAAGATGGATCCATGCGCTTCTGTATAGATTTTCGTCGCCTTAATGAGGCCGTACCCTGTGATAATTACCCACTTCCAAACATATCCGATATCTTCGATAGTATGCAAGGCGCAACCCTGTTTTCGACGATGGACTTGAAGTCTGGTTATTGGCAAATACCGGTGGCCAGCCAAGACATCGAGAAGACAGCATTCGTCTGTTATCTAGGTCAATTTGAATGCCTGAGGATGCCATTTGGTTTTCGGAATTCTGGGGCAGTATTCCAGAGGGCAATGAATTCGGTTTTTCACGGCTATGTAGGTCAATTCATGCACGTCTTTGTCGACGATATTATCGTGTTCTCCAGGACCCCTGCCGAGCATGCACAACATCTCGCTCTTGTGATGAAGCGGCTCCGTGACCACAACTTGCAGCTCAAACGGAAGAAGTGTGATTTTGCAAGTAAATCAGTTGATTTGCTTGGTTATCATGTATCAGCGGCAGGCATTTCACCCCAGGAACAGAAAGTGAAGGTCATTCATGAAATGACACCTCCACATGATGTTGGTGGGGTCAGGACGATACTAGGTGCAACTGGCTACTACAGATCGTGCGTACCAGGGTATGCCGAAATAGCCAGACCCCTCGTGGAACTGACCAAGAAGTACAAACGATTCGAATGGGGTAAGGAGCAGCAAATAGCATTTGACAGATTGAAAAATCTGTTATGCAGTGAAACTGTGCTGGCATACCCAAACCTTCAGAAGCCGTATCGTTTGTACACCGACGCTTCTTCCTATGCCATAGGCGCAATTTTAGTTCAAGAAGATGACCGAGGTATTGAAAGGGTTATCCAATATGTAAGCAGTACGCTCAAAGACAGCCAGCTCAACTGGCCTGTCATTGAGAAAGAAGCTTATGCGGTCATCTATGCCTTGAAGAAGTTGCGGCCATATTTGTTTGGAGCTGAGTTCGTGGTATACACTGATCACAAACCTCTTAAAAGTCTGTTTGTGGGTGAGGTCCGAAATACGAAAGTCCAACGGTGGGCTGTGTTAATCGCTGAGTATGGGTGCAAAATCGAATACATAAAAGGGGCTCATAACGTTCGCGCTGACATGCTATCCAGATTGAGGCAGCCAGCCGAGGCAGCCACATTCGATACAGGGGATTACGTGATCCCAGAGGTTGAGGATGGGGTGTTGCCATATATACCCCTAGAGGTGTATGGCATACCATACGAGGAGTTATGCACAGAACAACTCAATGAGTTCCCGGAGATGTTCGCCAATGTCCCTGAGGAACACACGGTCCATAATGGAGCACTGTATTGTACTCGTGCACCCTCTGCAATGGATGCTGAATACCCTCGATTAGTCTTGCCAACTAGCTTTCATCGCAAAGTACTCGAACAAGTGCATAAAAGGGCTGGACATCAAGGTCTACAGAAGACTTTATGTCTGATCCGGGATTCCTTCTTGTGGAAAACTTTGAGGAAGGATGTGCTGGAGATGTTGGACCGATGCCCTATATGTCAAGCCAATCGACCCATTACAACCCGCCCAAAGTATACAGAAATGCCCATGGCAAAGTATCCGGGGCAGATCGTTGGGGCAGATTTAATTGGTCCCCTTGTCGAGTCCGCTAAGGGAAATCGCTACATACTAACGGTAGTGGATCATTGCTCTGCTTGGGCAGAAGCATATCCCATTCCTTCCAAAAAGGCAGATGAAATCAAAGACAAATTCGTTGATGAGCATTGTGCCAGGCACGGAGTACCCGAGATACTGATAACCGATCAAGGGGGTGAATTCAATGAATCAGAATTGAAGTGCCTATACAAGGAATATGGAATTGATCACCGCAGGACTACACCGTACCATCCTCAGACGAATGGACGGACGGAACGATTCAATCGTACCCTGAAAGAGTTGATCCGAAAGGGGGTAAATAACCAAGCCCGAACATGGGAGAGTGAATTGGCACCTGCCCTTATGGCATATCGGAACACTCGGCACGCCACCACTGGCTACACGCCATTCTACCTGACATACGGTCGGCGTGGTAGACTACCCTTAGCGAGTCCGGTGGACGGATTCCAAGATCTCGGTGACCGGCTCACCAATCTCAATAATGCCTTGATCAGAGCCAAGGTGTCAACCGAAGCATCAAGAGAATATCACCGGCAAGCGATAGACAGGAAATCAAATGCTCCTGAATTCAAAGTGGGCGATTCGGTCATTGTGAAAGCAAATGAGCCACTAAAGCTCACAACAAGGAATGACCCTGAATATGAGATATATAAAATCAATGGCCCTGTTGCCCATATACGACATCAGAGGTCGGGAAAAACCCGTGTGATAAATATATCAAAACTCAGAATTGTTGACTCCCAAATATGTTGGGATAGGGTTAGGCAACGGCCAATAAGAAACCCTGCCCAAGGTACAGCTGCTAGCCACCCGGTTATCCAGAAGCTGCCAGAGGTCCGACCCAAGCCGACAGCCCGCCTACTAAAGCGACCCCTTCCTCTCGTGGGAATAGCTGGCCCGTCGAGGAGAAGAACCAGGGAACTGGAAGGTGAACTTCATCAAGAAGGGCCCCCTGAATCGAGACAAAGATTAGAACGGGTAGATGAAAAGGAGGTTGAAATGCGGATAGATCCACAGAACAACAATAATGTGCTGGCGGACCATGATGTGGAGATGGAGAGTGAAGAACTCGTTGCCCGATATAACCTGCGCAAACGGCCACATCGGCCGGACGGTGCCGAATCCCTGGGTAAGCGTCAGCGCAGAGTGCCGGTAAAACGTGAGCTCCACACAGATCCCCACATCGTATCTGATAAGAAACCACGTATTGGTGTCATAGACAGACAGTCAACGGATTCATTTCACAGCCGCATAGAGGCAGTTATAAGGGAACATGAACGTCGTACACAACGAACAAAGAAGGCGAAATTCACATAAGGTATCGGATTATTGAGCAATCCGATTGAAGTCATGTTGAAATATTCCAGCAATGTCCGATCGGAACTGCCTGTCATAGTTAAATATAGAAACTCGTGATACCTAAAACGTAGAAGATAAGAATCAGTCATGACTAAATATAGAATCACTGATCATCACTGATAAAGGGATTTTAGACAGAAGTTGTCTGCGCATAAAACGCCTAGACATCGACAGTGTGGAAATTATTGGCCACCTCGACCTAATATCGTACGTCGTTATACCCGTAATCGTCATAGTCCTAACGGCCATTGTAATATTTAAACTTAACGCCCGATATAAATGTATTAAGTACCCGAGAAAAGACAAAAGACGAAGGATTGTCATGGAAAACCCAGTTGAAGACGAGGACCCAACTGAACTAGTGGAAATGGTAGAGAGGGAATGTTCTCAGCAGAAAGACAAAGCACCTCAAGCAGACGAACTGACAAACGAAACAAATTGAATATTTTGAACATGTTGTTCTGGTAAATGTGTAACATAGAAAACCAGGTGAGCTAAAAATCCCATTAAAATAATATAATGTAAACTCAAATGCAGTTGCAAGAAAGAAATTGGCTTAAGAATGAAGACAACCACAACAAGATAACGCAAGCCAATAATAAAATCTCCAGCAGAGAAGTTAAGACTAGAAGTTAAAAATATGTAACAATTCCAAATGCAGTACAAATAATTCATACTAGAAAACAGTGGGAGTCCAAAACTAATTAAATCCTACCCTTTGTGAGTTAGGTCGGAAATGATAGATAACAGGACAGTAAGATATTTGGGAAGGGAAATGTCTAGTGCTGGCCAGAAACACTAATTAAAAGTAGGGACACCTACCGTGCACGATGAGTGTTATGTGGTATATTAGTGGGATTAGTTTACGACCATTCCCAAAAGAATCTTACCGACTGAACGGAAGCCGTCTTACAGAAGAACTTTATTTGTTGAAATTGGAACAAGATGGCGAGTATAAGAAAATCGGAAAAGGAGATTCATTTCGCTGAGATCTCCTCAGAGATGTTGAGAATACTGAGGGACAGGCGACGAGAAACGACGTTGCGGACGAACTCATTTAGGGACGAAAACGGGAACGTCCACGTCAAAATAGAAATGGTGGCCTCCCAGTCGAGGAGCGGCCTCAACGACCGAGAGTCAAGCTCGGACGAGGAAGCACCCATAAGTCGGGTAGGCGATCAACCCCCGACGGAGCAGGCTGGCTGGAGCAGCACGTTCAATTTGCCGTGCGGGCGCGGGCGGGGCCGGGCGACCGACTAGTTCGTCACGCCAATGCTTGATCGTTGTCGCAAGAAAGAGACGCTGCTGCTCTGATATGTACTTTTATACATATATACATATATAATTATATCGACTTACACAATCGGATAAAATCGCCTACAATTAACCCGACGGCGTGTTATTGTTTTGTGTATTCCATATTCACCGGACCACCGGTGAATGAGCACGTTTTTTTTTTTTTTTTAGTTTTACGCCTAGCATATTTAATATAATATTTATGTGTGTTCCACCACCCCCGAGGGGGGGGGGGGCCGGGGTCAGTTTCCCTGGCTCGGGAACCATACATTATTTGCATGGCGGGAAAGGGGAGACAAGGAACTGGGATGGGGAGGAGGTAGAGGTACAGCTTAATTGTGTGTATGAAGGTTGAACGGATTGGGAAGTATCCAATATTATCAGGCCCGAAGGAGAGAAATAGTCTGTCATTTTACCACCCTTGTACGACGGACGGCGAGCCTTATTCTCCATATATTCAACATTCAACATACAACGATTGGAAACTTTATGTTTCCATGTTGGGATCGCGTATTAATTAGGCCTACTTCCAATGCCACTATTAAAAACTTTGAAACTGCATTGACTGCTATGTCATGAGCACCAGTATCGAATAATGTGTCTATACTACCGGTATCAACAGAGTGTAGCGAATCAACCAGTAAAGATTCGCGTGTGGTTATTATAACATGTATATACTTTTCCCATCATTTAAAAAAAAAAAAGTGCAGCGTCCAGACGACAATCGGGGCAATGCTGCACACTTACCGAGGAATAGATGTCCAGAGGACGTTGGAACATGCGAGTATAGGTTTGTGCCAACCCGGGTGGCATATCGTCTACGTTGTGACGAGCCATGGTCAAGACTATCCTCGCATGGGCCACCGATTCTGACACTTTTACCTTGCCATTATGATCGTATCTGATTAGGTACAATTCCATGGGTACCCGTCCGGTACTACAATATTGTATTGTGCTATTTCGCACCATCGTATGCGCAGCGCGAGGGCGTCCTGGCTACATGGGCACATCGAACTGACCGGGGCCATGGTCGCCTGTGACGTGACAAGACGGCCCATAATGTTCTTGCCCATTTAGGATAGGAGGCACTCGTCGCTAGCGTCCTCACCTACTCGCAGTATGATAATACTGCGGATATCCAGGGATACACCATTATTATTTGCAAACTTACTATATTAGCCAGTTATAAGAGAAGTCAATCATATACTTTGTGCACAGTCTGTCATATTTATTGCCGTAATAATCAATTTCGTATTGTACTATTGAATGACGTCGACTGAATATAATGATAGTGCGTCATGACTGAATGGAAACTGTAGATATGGTGAGCTATGGCTGTTGATGGTACACAGCGAGTTAAACGACAATCTGACGAGGTGGTCGTTTAACTTCGGTTGGTGGACATCTGTAGATATGGATAGATGGAGTAGCTACCATCTGATCCGCTAATGTCTGCGGATGCCCTATAACCTCGCCGATACCATCTTCGCCCCTCATGAATATAGGCACGATCATCATGCAACCATATTCGTAGAAGAGTCAGAGAGACGGACGGATATGAAGGCATATTGGACAGACGTGCGGACAAATATTATTCTCGTTATACTTCGAACCTATATGGAACATCATGTAACCTTTATGAATTAAAATCACAGCTCATGTGCGTCAAGCTGTGAGGTGTATTTACGTCAAGCTAGGAATGCTAAGATATAGGACGTAAGATGAATTTTGAAATGAGAGAGCTGAATGATGTTGGGATAATGCAAGCAATAACAGAAAGTTGTTGCTGCAACCAACAGCAATCAGTTTCCAAGAAATTATACTCTAATTGAATTAAAACGGAGGAAAACTGTGAGGATTGGAAACACAATTGTGAGTGTGTCTGAAATTCAATAAAACCCAACATGGTCGTGTTACCAGGAGAATTTGTCACAAGACATCATAAGACTAAAGTCACGAGGACATTGTTTAGTAGTCATACAATAACTAAAGAGGATACTTTTCAGTCCATTTGCGGGCCTGCTTAAAGCATTGGCAAAATTGTGGATAGTACGTTTTAGTGCCTGACAGCAAATCGTTAAGCACTTCAACTTCTCAATACCACTCAGAAATTTATATTAAATTCTGAAAATAGAATTTGATAAGTGGAATCCACACTTAAGATTGGTGGTGCAATATTCTATATGAGCCACAAAACGGTTGGAAGCCAGCGTTCAGTAAAACCCTTCTCAAGAAGGTGCACAACTTTTGTATGGATGAAGGGATCCCAGAAATTGTAAACACTGTCAGTCATGGGCCGTTGGCGTCATTTAGGAATAGTAGAAGAGCGGACTGGAACACATTCTTCTGGTATAAATATGAGCGACCATGAAGGGAAAAGCAAGTCTATTAATTTTTTATCTTAAACTAAATTCTAAATTCTCGCGATAGATTGTTGCTCTCTCAGTCAGGCTAGATAGCTTAAGTATTAAGTGTGAATCTTTATATTTATCTCATTTAAGGATTTAATATATTCAGTGAAAATATTGTAAAAAGTCAAAGTCAGTAACCGTTATACAGAAAGAAATAATAACCTGAAAACTAGACAACGTGTTTCAAGTTTCATTTCAATCATCAATTGCAACAGAAGAAGGCAACCTTCTTCCCGAACCTGAACGACCGTGACCTTGACCTCTGTGGAGTCACGAAATCTTCAAGATGGACAGACGAACATACTGCCAGACCAATGAACAGACCAACATACTGCCAGACAGATGAACAGACCAACATACTGACACACCGATGGACAGACCAACATGCTGACAGACAGATGAACAGACCAACATACTGACACACCGATGGACAGACCAACATGCTGACAGACAGATGGACAGACCAACATACTGCCAGACCGATGGACAGACCAACATGCTGACAGACAGATGAACAGACCAACATACTGACACACCGATGGACAGACCAACATGCTGACAGACAGATGGACAGACCAACATACTGCCAGACCGATGGACAGACCAACATGCTGACAGACCGATGAACAGACCAACATGCTGACACACCGATGGACAGACTAACATACTGACAGACCGATGTACGGACCAACATATTAACAGACCAGCATACTGACAGACCGATCGACAGACGAATATACTGACCGACAAGCGGATTTGTATTGGAGATAATGGTGTTTTAAAAATAAAACACGAATATGAGGGTTAAAACGCATTCGTCAGAACAGACACAAACTGCGTAACCCATTTTTTGTTCGCGCAACCGTTACGCAAATATTTTTAGCGCAACCCTTTTTTTGGTTTACGCAGTTTTCTTTACTTTATACAAAAATATATGTATAGAGGTTGCGCAAGCCCAAATGGGTTGGCTAAAATAAATTTGTATAGCCCAAATATAGGTTGCGCACATTTTCAATTTGTGCAGGCCTGCAGATACCGAGTCTCGTCCGCCAACATGCCCGACCGCCCTTTTAGATATCAAGAGGATTTTCGGGATCCGCAGTATAACCTCATTCCCTATATTGCTTAAAATTCACCTCGAAGATCGTGAGCTATGCCCCCATGCACCTCCCCACCCCCACGCGCGCAAGCATGCTCGCATTCACGTACGCACAACCACGTACGCGCTCATGAGGACAGGGCTATTACAATTCTTTATGGCGAGACAACTACGCCTATACGATACAGTGCTGGATGACGACAGTTACCTCCCTTGCACTACTTACACTCCAAGTTTTCTGATGGATATTCTCTTGGCTTGCCACACAATGGACCTTCCATGTTTGTCCATCAAGCATATGACGACATAATCAACTACGTGACGTGTAGGATGACGTCATAATCAATATCAATGACGTAGCTAAGTTCGTCACGAACGCATAATTGATAACGGACTAAGCGTCGTTGTACTATTTAATAAACCTGTGCTGTTGACCATTTACCTCACCTAAAGCCTCTGCTATTCATGATCGCTTCATCGCGTGAAAAAGACTACTGCATGCCCTCATTAGCAGATGGATCTCTCCGAGTCACAAGACTATTTTCCCAGACCTATGGCAACCATTATTTCCATTGCTACAAATACCACACTAAACTGACGGCTCAAAAGAAGACGATCGCTAGGAAATTAAACTCAACTCATATCAAACGTTATATTGTATCGATGTATTATAGATACGAATATCCGTCACTCTGAGTCGTTTTCATTGATGCATATACCTCTTCAACATCACGCTAATGATGGCTTGACGTGAACACAGCCGGTGATAGGCTCAGATACAGTGCAGTGTTCCCAACATGTGCAGTGTTCTAGGTGATTATGAGCAGGTATAAAATTATACTAAAGCAACGATAAGCCATGTCCAAAAATATCACTTCATGGCTGTGTTCTCTGTCTACCTGCTATGGTGAGTTCACAAATCAGAATGCCGTAAATCCATCACGAAAATCGAAATGCACGTCGCGAAACTGTATGAATTGTACGTCTTTGATGAATTTGCAATTTTATAAACATTATGTTAAATATTTTGAAACTAATTTGACTGGGAGCTGTTGCAGCCCACATTCAAATTAGTTTCTAAATATTCACCTGCTTTCCTGAATAATTATGTTGAAACTTAGTTGTTAGTAATTCAGATTTAAAAATTTAAAAATCCATTTTAGCGCGTGTAAAAGTGGGTGGAGCAATGCAGCTTAGATGGAAACGGGTGGTGCATATTAGATTCCGTCTCAATGGACCTTTCCAGTTTTGGCTATGCCCGCCCATCTCTAGCTAAGCGCCACCCACACGTTTACCTCGCTCGTGTTGGGATCGATCCCTGAACTCCCTAACTATCAATTTCCGGAAAGCTATACAGGTAAGCTGTTATATATTTTAAAACTAATTTGACAGCGCCCAGTCAAATTAGTTTCAAATTATTCAACACAGTATTTATTAAATGGTAAAGCCATACAATTCGTACAGCGTGTCGGACTATTAAACGTTTAAGACAGACCAAATCGAGTCATTCATACCATAAATAAGACGTCATCCTACAAATCACTGAGCTAATTATGACGTCATATGACGTCATATGATGGGTGGCTAAATTGGAAAGGTCCATAATCAAAATAACGTTAGTACTTGTGTATGGAAAACAAATATCTGCAATTTCCTAACAGTACAGCCTCTGTGGGTTTTTTCTTTACTGGAGATGAATCTATATTTTATTAGAATGTAAATATTCTAAATTACTGACATATTGTTGAGAGAGGTTAAGTGTCTGTCTTGTAAGGCTGCCACACCATACTGTATTGCCCATTACTTATCACTCTTCCAGGAGCGTGTTGTAATTTTCCACACAGCTGGTACACCAAATGGTCCGATTCATCACAGGGTAAGGCGGTATTGCTGTATATATTTACAATAAATCTGGTCTCCACGTGCCCGATGTCAAGTGTGATATTGAAGATTTATCATTGCTAAGACGTAGCAGAAGTCTCGTATCTGGTTGAAATAACGTTGTCAATAAACATTCAATCTAAGATGATACAGCAGCTTGCGCAGAGCAGTGACTATACCGTGATCAATAATTGATTAATACATCAGCGTAGTTGTAATATATAGTCACCAGGAACTATTTGTCAAATAAATGATCAAATAAATGATGTGACAGGTCCAGCAATTTATCATACACTATTCTACGCCAACTAACATTCCAGAAAATGCGTTTAGGCCTATCAGTTAGATCTATCCACCAGTAATGAGTATCAGCAATCCAGTAATCAAGTGTAACCTAGTTGTATTCTCGCTGTTATGCCGTTGCTCCCGAAAATACTGTCTGCCGACAATGGAGGGATCCTCTCTGCTCGATTCAAGGATAGCATGACTTTTTATTTTTTCTAGTCTAAATCAAATAGAGGGATCCATTTTTATCTTTGCTCCACCCATTTATAGCTAAGATCCGCCCACAATTTGGCCGTGTTGGGATAGATTTATATACTTGGAACCCCGCGTTCCCAAACAAGGCCACTATTCAGGCAAAAACTAATATGACTTGGAGCTGTTGCTGCCTATGGCCATAGCGCTGAATCAAATTTGTTTCAAAATATTCAACAAAATATTTATTTAATAGTATATTCATCGATCGAACTCTGAATTCCCAGAATCTCAATATCAAGGTACCTATCCAGGTAAGCTGTTCAATATTTTGAAACAAATTTTACTGGGTACTGCTGATGGTTATGGTAACAACAGCGCCCAGTTAAATTTGTTTCAAAATATTCAACAGAACGTTTATTAAATAGTAAATCCATCAAAGACATACAATTCGTGCACTTGACGGACTATTCCAGCTTTATGCCGGAGTATTATTTGTCAGTTGTGATTGTGACGTCAGCCTACACGCGAGGTAATTGATTATAACGTCATATACTTGAGTGACAGGTCGGATTCATTACTACGGAGAACATAGATAAGGTGACGAGGAAATAGGTACGTGCATGGTGTTGCGTGTACTACGTACAAAACCACAAATGACTGCTATCTTGTCTGCTGATACTGCATTAATGAACATTTCCAGTTTTATCTATGCCCCGCCCATCTGTAGCTAAACTCCACCCACACCTCACTCGTGTTGGGATCGATCGATCTCTGAATTCACTGACAATAAATCTCCTGAAAAATATAACGGTAAGCTGTTGAATATTTTGAAACTAATTTGACTGTGTGCTGTTGCTGCATATGGCAGCAACAGCGCCTAGGCTAATTACTTGATTCAACAGAAAGTTTATTAAATAGTAAAGACATACAGCGCTTAGTCCGTCTTCAATTACGCGTTCGTGACGTACTTATCTACGCCATTCATGACGTAAATATTATGACGTCATCCTATACGGTACGTAGTTGATTATGATGTCATATGATTGATTGGTTAACTGGAAATGTTCATTAATTTTTATACGTATACCGCCCTCCATCGTACTGACCTGTGATTTGGTACGGGAAAGACACGCTATGCTACATTCTATGGGGTATAACGTTGCATAGGTGCTAAATACAGCTTTATACGTCTCCCTACACGACTACTCAGGCGGCACATGCTTTGTCAGGAGTAATAAGGACAAAATGTTTCAACTTGCAAATGCCATCAGAATAGAATACCATCAGCATAGTTATGGAATGTAGCATAGCGTGTCTTTCCCGTGCCAAATCACAGGTCAGTACGATGGAGGGAGTTATACGTATACAAACTAATGAACCTTTCCAGTTTACCCATCCATCATAATCAACTACGTAACGTATAGTATGACGTCATAATATTTACGTCATGAATGGCGTAGGTAAGTACGCGTAATTGAAGACGGACTAAGCGGTCGGAGTTGTTTTAAAGCTCGACTAGTTAATCGAGCCAGTTATTACAGTGATACATTTTTAATGGTCTTATCTTGGCCTGCAAATGGGCATTCCTCGAGACCACATCGGAATCTGTTTTTGGCTGAGATGGGTGTTAAGGGTTAAGGATATCAGACGAATAGGCAGAGCATTCACAAGGCATCAATCAGCTCAATTTTGAAGATGGAAGACAGCAATGAATGTCGCCAAACAAACGTGTGAACATTAGCTCGTTCGATGTAATGTTTTGAGCTATTTGATATGGGTAGCAGACTGTGATTTCATTGCCAGTTTCTGATATATAGGTCTATGCCACATACTAAATACTCAGTTCACCCTTCCACAGTACCCACCCATCATATGATGTCATAATGAACAGCGTGGTTGTGTTATGTGTACAATGACATCATAATGAATGACGTCATGAATGACGTCGATAAGTACGTCGCGAACGCATATTTGAAGACGGTCTATGCGTTGTTGTACACATTGTTAGCTTTTACTATTTAATAAATATTCTGTTGAATATTTTGAAACTAATTTGACTGGGCGCTGTTGCTGCCATAGGCAGCAACAGCACCCCTGTCAAATTAGTTACAAAATATTCAACAGCTTCCCTGTATAGTTTTCAATAACTTGATAGCTAGGGCATTCGGGGATCGATCAATCCCAGCACGACGATGTGTGGGTGGAGCTTAGCTAGTGATGGGCTAAAAATGGAAATGTCCATTAACATCTCAATAGCCAGAGAGAGAGAGAGAGAGAGTTAAACATTTTATCCATTTAAAATAACACACCATATAGGCCCTATACATTTTATATTGACATCTTGATACCATCTGAGTATCATTAGTGCTATGTAAAAGAGGAATGCATATATAGCTATGCCGCGCCCATTTCTAGCTAGGCTCCGCCCACCTTTTGCTCGTATTTCATGTCGATCGAACACTGAAATCCTAGAATCCCAATAACAAGGTAAGCTGTTGAATATTTTGAAACTAATTTGACAGAGTGATGTTGCTGCCTATTGCATCAGCACATGCCAATCAAATTAATTTCGAAATATTCAACAGCATACCTGTATAGTTTTCTGGATATCGAAATTCAGGGAGTTAATGGTTCGATCTGTGCCAACACGGGAAAAATGTGGGCGGAGCTTAGCTAGAGATGTATGTATGTATGTATGTATGTATTTTTTAATTTTATTGACGCACTGGCAACGTGCGGCTTCAATTTCCATGTGCTAACTTAGCCGACAGTGCTGCACCCGTTAGTTTAATTTGTTGATCACCATCTCCCGGTCGGGGGATCGAACCGCCATTCTGCAACTCCGCATAGCATCAGCAACCAGGCATCTTTCCACTGGACCACCGCACCAAGACTAAAAGTCAAGGATTGGCCGACCAGCTTTCACATGTCTGATATACTGACACACTGACGATTCATATGGGACTATCTGTGGATGCATCTGTCACAATCAATCCTAGGCTTTTACGCCTATTGTACTCTGACTCCAGCACGGCTCTGGCAGTATATGTATTTTTTTATTTTATTGACGCACTGGCAACGTGCGGCTTCAATTCCCATGTGCTAACTTAGCCGACAGTGCTGCACCCGTTAGTTTAATTTGTTGATCACCATCTCCTGGTCGGGGGATCGAACCGCCATTCTGCAACTCCGCATAGCATCAGCAACCAGGCATCTTTCCAGTGGACCACCGCACCAAGACTAAAAGTCAAGGATTGGCCGACCAGCTTTCACATGTCTGATATACTGACACACTGACGATTCATATGGGACTATCTGTGGATGCATCTGTCACAATCAATCCTAGGCTTTTACGCCTATTGTACTCTGACTCCAGCACGGCTCTGGCAGCGTGCGGCTTCAATTTCCATGTGCTAACTTAGCCGACAGTGATGCACCCGTTAGTTTAATTTGTTGATCACCATCTCCCGGTCGGGGGATCGAACCGCCATTCTGCAACTGCACAACTTGGCTGAGGACATCGGGTTAAGACAATATAATAACCTAATAAGACATTCTGCAACTGAATATGGGAATATATTTATATACTTTGACCTCTAACTTCCCAGAATCTCAATTTTAAGGTGACTATACAGGTAAGCTGTTGAATATTTAAAAATTAATTTGACTGAGGTCTGTTTCTGCCTACAGCTCCCAGTCAAATTAGTATCAAAATCTTCAACAGAATGTTTATTAAGTTGTAAATTCATCAAAGACGTACAATTCGCGTACTTCGTGAAGGACTTTTCGATTTTCGTGACAGTGCTAAATAGTGACATAATTGATTATGCCATAACATCAGATAACCCGAGTGGCAGATCGTCCTCGGAGCGCTATTGAACTATCTTTATCAACCTCGTTTTTAACACTAGCCCAGAACTGGGGTGTTATATAGATCACAAGCGTCCGGGATAGTGACAGTATAATTCGTAAGCAGGACGACGGAGTGGAAGATAGACAAATGTAAGAAAATAATTTCATAATAACTGTTTGATTGAAGGTAAGTGTTGAAACATCTAACACGTTTATCACCAGTCTAGAGTGGCTAAACATTAACAGCTCAGGGATACATCGTTTCTAAAGATGGACAATCAGTCGAACGTGTTAAAGATATCTCAAGATGTCACAGTCACCGCTGTTAAATAGTCAGCCCGTTGTGACGAATCGGAGTCAGACTAATTTAATGGCACACAGGTACTCCACTCGATCGCAGTGATACATAATGTCCTGGTAACGCAGCGTACCGGGCCGGTATTGGGTAAAAACCGGGCCGAAATGACCCAGTATTGGCCCAGTACCGCCCAGTAACCTGCGTTACCAAGGTGTATACTATATAATAAAAAGTATAATAATAATAATAATTATTATTATTATTCTCAATAATATATACGCTACGTGAATGACTGCATCTAGGCAGAAATTGATGTTTTGGAAATATACTGAGATGATATTGCCCCTCATAGGAGCTCAAACTCACAACGACTCAGCGTCAGCGGCCTGATCTAGAACGCATTCGTTCTGTTGTCACTAGCTATTTAAATACGGGTCTCGTTCGCTACAACTTGGTAACATATTCGTGTGCTGGGCTGCTGGCTATATATACACTATAAGCAAAATTGAAGCTATATTGATGGTGATGACGACGACGACGACGACGACGACGACGACGACGACGACGACGACGACGATGGTGTTGATGAATAACTGTGCTCTGCAGCTGAGGAAGTGAAGACTTCTTTCAGCTGCAATCAGTTTTTCTTCAACCTTCTCCGCTGTGTCTTGTCCACCGTGATCGTCCTAAGCTCCTTTAAGATTTTCCTAGATTACGGTCTTTAAATTTTGATCGAAAAACACATAGCAAGTTGATGTGGAGTCTTCTTGCGTGCCTGATACCGGCTGGCATCTACCATTACACATTCTAGTGCTTTGTGAGCGGGTGTATTTTCTGGCATTCGAAGAGCATGTCCGAACATAAACCCTCGCTGTTGCGCTACGTCACAGATTATGGCTACGTGTTACACGGTTTGTAAGCGTGCTGTATTTGCTATTAGACTGTGTGGCCAGCTATGATATGTAATAGTTCACAGATGTTTGCTGTGCCATACATCAAGTTTATCCAAGAGGGCATGTGGAACTGCCCAGATGTTGCAATTGTACAACATTACTGAAACACATGCAGCATCATATAGTTGCATCTCGACTTTCATGCGGGATATCAGGGCCACGAACCCACAACTGCCAAAAGAAGCTGAAAGCAACATTTCCTCTTACACAACGAATTTCAATGTCTGTAGAGCTACAGAGGATGGATCCCAAGATTCTGCTCGTCCTCCACTTTTCACTGCCTGATGGGGATTCTGACATCATTAATTTCTGTGATGCCAGATAGATATACGTGAGTGAACGCTGTTTTTGGCTTTATTCACGATGATGTGTGCAGTCTAGGGCTGTTTCTCAGATATTGGACGCAGTATATCAAGAGACCTTTAGCCTCACAGATGACGTCAACACCATCTGCATGCTCCATCTCTAGTGACAGGCATATCATTGAGATTAGAGGGGGGTGTCTTGTGGAGTGATCTCCAACAGATGATAAAGCTGCCGCTGTGGCGATCCTATTGATGTTTTAAAAAAGGTAAGAAAGTGTTTACTTTCCGCAAACATTTAGTTTTATGTTTGCCAATAAGAGTCTCACTAGGCGTTGCTCGTCCTCATTGCTGCAGCTAGATTGATGGAGAATCTGAAGACATTGTCATCTTTTGGTGGTATCAAATGCACGTGACATGTCGATTCCCATCTTGTAGAAGTCCCAACGCTTTGATATAGCTACTGATGTCAACATTCGTTGTATTCAGACTATGTCAGCGCAGCTACGTCCTTAAGACCACTGTGCCAGTTTCCATTAAGTTTGTCAATCGTATCTCTGATAGGCGATAATGTCCCATTTGATAGAATTCTTCTGGTGCTGCTCAAAAGCAGCGGTTGGTCACATTTTGGAAAGAGATCCAGGTGGTTTCTTAGGCTGCTGGATACACAGGATAGACAGCAATAGCACCAAGTCAAATTAGTTTCAATTTCCCTGCATATTTTTCTATAAATTAATGGTCAAGCAATTCACGGATCGATCGATCGATCCCAACAATAACGAGGTGTGGGCGAAGCTTAACAAGGGGTGGGCGGGGCATAGCTAAAACCTGGACGGTCCATTAGTTTCACAATCTTTAACAGCTTCTCTCTCTGTGATGATCTCGACATTTCCACAATCAGAACGTCCATGGTCCCCTGTTTAAGACTATATGCTCGGCCTCAACGTGGCGCAGGGGTGCAACCCACTGGGTGTCAATCCAGACATTTGGAGGGGCTAACCAGAGCATTATGCACAACGCTAATTAAATGAAAAAAAAAGAACGTCCAGGGTTAGGCAAGGCATGACAGAGAGATCCATTTCTAGCTTTGCCCCGCCCATTTCTAGTTAAGATCCGCCTATATTTTATACGTGTTTGGAATCGATTTGAAACTTTGAAACCGGAATTCCCAGTATCTACATTCCGGGGTAACTATACGGGTAAGTTTTTGAATCTTTTGAAACTCCTTTGAATGATTGTGTGCTGGGGGATGTTGCAACAGCTCTCAGCCAAATCAGTTCTAAAATATTAAATCGTATATTTATTAAATCCTAAATTGATCAACATAGAATTCGTAAACTCGTGGCAGACATTTGGTTTTCACTATAGACCTGTTCACTATTTTGATGATTGTGCCGTCAGCTAACGTGCAAAGTATTCGATTATGACGTCAGATACATGAAAACCATATCTCTTCATTACCTAATCATCCACCAGTGACGTCACAGAAGTAGGAAATAATCATTTATAAATACGATTCATGGTGATGACGATGACGACGCACTTTATTCTGCGGCTACGGTAATGGAAACAACAACATGTACACGCACTCTCTCCTTGGCCACTGTTTCCTTTCCTTAGCCCGAAATCTTAGTTCCTTCCGGTTCTTCTTGCACTATAGTGTACATAGCCTCGCTTGTCTTAGCTCGTTACGTACTATGTAGCACATTTAGCAGGTTTGTGTCGTGGTCTGACACAAATTCATTATCTTAGAAAATTAGACATTCGGGGCATAAACTTTTTTTCTTTTTTTTTTTTATAAACTTTGCATAATTTTTTTACTATTTTTATAAACTTTGCGTTCTCACTGACAATGATTTTCCCATAGGCCACCATTACAACGTTTTGCCTAATATCGCATATCCAAGGCAATCGTTGGGTCAGGCGTGTGGTATACTCCTGTAGCCTGGTCAGTTTCCCATAATAATCTGCATGGCAACATATAGATTAACCAGCATTTTTCCGAGGTCTGACGAACATGTGCCCCTGTCAATCATTTCTATATAGGGCACCTTGACCCAAGCTCACGTGACTGGATAATTCCAGCAATTATGGCACGTTGCTTACTTTTTCTTGATAAAAGAAAGGTGCCTTTTCCTAAACCTATTATACTTTACCATACACTTTAAAGAGAATGTCCTGTCAAAGACAAATAGACCAGCATAGACCACGTTGTTCACGTAAATAATGACGCTGATTGGCTGGCAAGGGCGTGGTAATACCTATGTAATGGTAGTCAACTCTTTGTGGTCTTATGTTCTTATATTTCTTCTAGCTAAAAAGAGAGAAAGGAGGACATTTTATGTGAGCTATCTATGGGTATATGTGAGTACAATTTTGAAATCTTATAAAAATCTCAGTAACATGATATTCTCTACGAGCGTTTATTCTATGTTGGTAGCAAGTATAGCGAATTCAAAGGATCACTGTACATAAGTGTCAATCGCAAAAATACCACATTTCACAGATAAGAATATATAGGCTACAAAACGTGTTTCCGGTTTGAATTGCAGCTCATATCTGGGAACAATACAGGATACCGATCAGAAATGCCTCTTATAACGGTAAAGGATCATGAAGGGAATGAGATGGCAATGGTGGAGTACAAAGGCAAGCACTACCCTCCATTCACCGGCATTGAAGCGAATATAGACAATCTACAGAAATTACAGGCTAGAGACGATGACGTCATTCTTGTCGCTTACCCAAGCTCAGGTAGCCTATGAATCAGAACGATCCATTTCTATCTATGCCCGCCCATTTCTATCTATACTCGCCCATTTCTATGTATGCCCGCCAATTTCTATATATGCCCGCCCATTTCTATATATGCCGGCCCATTTCTATCTATGCCCGCCTATTTCTATCTATACCCGCCCATTTCTATCTATGCCCGCCCATTTCTAACTATGCCTGCCCATTTCTATCTATGCCCGCCAATTTCTATCTATGCCCGCCCATTTCTATCTATACCCGCCCATTTCTATCTATACCCGCCCATTTCTAACTATGCCCACCCATTTCTATCAATACCCGCCCATTTCTATCTATACCTGCCCATTTCTAACTATGTCCGCCCATTTTCCGGTCCGCTTCCCTAACACTTTGTCCATGTTAGAATCGATCAAACCCTGAATGGAGGATTCCAGTTTCTCAGTCAATCATATAACGTCATAATCAACTATGTCATAATGTAGTAGCTAAGTTCGTCACGAACGCTTAATTGGTGATGGACTAAGCGTTGTTGTACGACTTGTAAGTCTATAGTACTACTATTTAATAAACATTCAAATTAGTTTCAAATATTCAACAGCTTACCTATATAGTTTTATGGAAATTTTAGTCAGAGAGTTCAGAGATCGATCGATCCCAACACGGGCGAAGTGTGGGTGGAACTTAGCTAAAGATGGGCGTAGCAAAGCTAAAACTAGATTCCTCAATTCCCAGAATCCTCATACCAAGGTAACTATACAGGTAAGCTTTTGAAAATATTGAAACTAATTTGACTTGGTGATGTTGCTGCCATATACAGCAACAACTCCCAGTAAAATCGGTTTCAAAATATTCAACAGACTGTTTATTAAATCGCAAAGACATAAAATTCATACACGTGGCGGACTAGTCAATGATCATGACGGAGCTAGATACGTCATTCACTATGCATTTTGATTATGACGTCAGTTCACACGTGGTCTGATTATGACGTTATAAATTGTAGTGAAAAATCAGATCTATCCATTCCGAGTCATAGTAATTATAATTTCAGATCGGAAATATATATTTTTTTAATATATAAAACTGCACCCAATAAATAAAATGGTGACACCAGATTAAATGTACATAAATTCAGCTCAAGCACACGTAATTTGTTACAAACATATATACATTTAGTTGATGTGGTGTTTTATGTACATTTGATTCGGTGTCACCGTCTTATTTCTTCCTTGCACTTTTCTTCATCGAAATTTTGTTGCTTTCGCCGTAGTCGTCATCCTTGGCATTTCCTTCCCCATCATCGTCCTTGTCTCCCCCTCATTTTCCTCCTCCCATATTCTTCTTCTAAAAAGAACACCACAATTTGTGACGACTAGCAGTCGAAAAATGAAAAATACTCAACTCATACGATTTCTCACATTCTAATACTAGACGAAGTGAAAGACGAGGAAGATATTGTGCGCAGTTACAGTTTATCATAAATTCTCTTATCCATAGGAACTCATTGGGTATGGGAGATGACAAACATGCTATTGTCGGGAACGTCTGAAAGGCGTAACATGCACAAAATAGAACTATTCATTGAAATGGCAACACAAGAAAAGATGGATGCCAGCCAGTCACCCCGTGTCCTGAACACCCATCTCACCCAGATGTGCTCTCTCCTGATCTCCTCAGTGGCAAATACAAGATTATCTTTGTGGTTCGGAATCCCAAAGATCAGATGGTCTCCATGTACAATCACACATACAGCCTCAGTGGTCTATTCAAATATGACGGCACATTCAATGGATACTATGATCTGGCCATGCGTGACCAGTGTAAGCATAAAATAAAATGTACTAATATTCAATTTAATAGGCAAAACACAAACTAAAGCTATTTTGTAATTTGCCTGTTTGAAACAAATCACGACTGCCATTTTGACTGTTACCTGATGAGACATTAGGTATTGTTACTGTATACTAAATCAATTAAGAAGGGTCACGTTTAGATTTCGTATCTACTCACTAGCTGATTAACACACGTGTGGCTACCTGTTGCCGGTGTAGGCTAAGAGCCACGGGAGTTTTATGTAGCCGAAAAATTGCCAAAAGGTCCGAGGGTGATTTGCGAACAATAAAATATGTTAATCTAAAGGAAAATGTGACCCATTTGAACTGCTAAACTATCGAGTGAATTTTGGATGTTTTGTCAATGCAATTTTCTGGGAGGTAGGGTCGACATTACATTAATACAGCTTCCGTACGTCCGTACGTCCGTACGTCCGTAAACAGGTACCATTTATTTTCATAGCAATTACAATTTTCTTATATAAATTAACTCTTTAACGATCAAGACTTTTCAAGAAAATTGAAATTTCTGCTCAGCGAATGTCCAATTGCCGGCAAAGAGGAGACCATTATTTATAAATTTACCAGTGGAATTTTCAAAAATATCTTTCTGGGACTGCAAATGGATATTTCTTAAGTCCACTGCAAAGGCAGTTTGGGCTGGCTTGCCCATTATTTAAACAGATAATAGTAAAGAAATATCAAAATTTTTGCTTAGTCAGTCTCAATTTGAAGGCCAAGAGAATACTATTCTGGAAATTCTTTCAAGCGAGCCAGCCATTCCTGTGACAAATCTTTAAAATAATCTTCTCTTGGCATGCGAATGAATATTCCTTAAGACCACTGCAGAAGGCGCTTGGGTCACCGCGACAAGTAAAGGGTTAAGTTGACACAAGAGGGGGGGGGGCGTTAACTCATATTATGACGTCATTCTATTTCTCACGCCCACCTGCCAACCAGGAGGTCAATTTTGAGAAAAATGATGTGGGCTGTCTACAATCCTTTTACGATAGACTGTGCCCCATGGACTCTGTGTAACAGTCTAACTTTTTAACAGCAGGAAAAGCTCATTAGTCTCTGAGGTATAGCAGAGGAATGGAGGCTGGAGGATTGTATTTGGATTTGGTTGTGGTGCATGTTGTCACCTCGTTTATGTGCAAATGTAGTCAAGCCAAGACGTGTGGAAAAACTAACGTCATAGTGGTGACATCAGTCATGGGACTTTACTGAGGGGAATATCTCCGAGCTAAAGCGGCGGGGTTGGGGTGGGGGTTGGTGGTGGGGTGTGTGGGTTGGGGTGTGTGGAGTGTGTGTGTGTGTGGGTGGGTGGGGGTGGGGGTGGATTCGGGGTGCTTATATAATATCCGCTTAGGGGAATAAGAAGTTTGATAACAGCGTCATGAGCTTGGTTCCGCGCGTATACGCTCACCTCCCAACGCTCGGGTGGGCACACACAACGTCCATCAAAGAAGTGGTTCTCTTTCATATGGTTGATGCCTTGGTGAATCCAATGTTGTGTTTCAAATATCATTCATGTTCTGGAATTGGTATCCGCGGACGACGAGAGGGAAATTGTTAACAAAGGAGTGGACACAGATAATCTCTCAACATACCATCCCTCTCGACCATATCGCTGAGGTCAGTGGATTCAGAGTTCGTAATGAATGGCTGAAACCCACCACCAGCACACATCTCAAGGACCGAGTCGCCTAGAATGGACGCAGTTGCACTAACACGCAGTGACAGCGGCATCGTCTCTAAGAGGAGCAGACCACTATCAGTCGTCGCAGTCGCCAAAGTAGCCCACTCCTACAAAGGCCAGCCATGAAGAAGAGATGCTTTCTGATCAATGAAGACGACACCGGCCTATCTTCGCCCACTCGCCCAACTTCACCGACAGTATATGGGGCGCATGCATACCAGCAGAACACATGGACAATTACAGATTGCAAGGTTAAAAGCGAGTCCAAGGAGGCAGAGAGCCTAAATACTTAATTCATACAAGACCTTTCGTCTGACCCCCACGGATACCAACTCCACACAGTGGAGAAGATTTAGAGCCCAACCTTAGATCCACAAACTCAACTGTATGGACACACAATGTATCAACCTTGCAGGATAGGGATGCAATGGACCATTCCGGTTTAGCTATACCCCGCCCGTCTGTAGCTAAGCGCCACCCACACCTCGCTGGTGTTGTGATCGATCGATCTCTGAACACCATGACTATCAATTTCCAAAAAACTACACAGGTAAGCTGTTGATTTTTTTTAAACTAATTTGATATAGCAGCAACAGCGCCCAGTCCAATTAGTTTCAAAATATTTAACAGCTTCATTTTTAACTAGTAAAGACATACAATTTGTACAACAACGCTTAGTCCGTCACCAATTATGGGTTCGTGAGGGAGTTATCTACCCCATCAATGACGTCATTGATTATCACGTCATCCTACACGTCACGTAGTTGATTATGACGTCATATGATGGAGGGATAAACTGGAAAGGTTGATTCAGACTTTTACCGTCGAGTTAAATTACGTAGTAAAGGGTCCCGCTGTGTGCTATTGTTATGCAAATGAGCTCTTGACCTATTTAAAAGGTATTGCCGAGTGTAGTAGTCCACCTATGTTATTACCTAACCCATGGCCCACCTGGTATCATGCACCTACAAACACTGGAATACGTCCATAACCCGCCTGACTGGCATAATACCGCCCCAAGGCACTAGCACTACTCAATCTTCTCATCGTCGTTGTCTGAAATGTAGACAGAGTACACTTGGTGACACTCCATCCTCGAATGGTATATTTGAGCCTGACCTATCAGTTATAAGTATTTCTATTGTATCGATGTAGTTCTTTGACATAGAGCAACACTGAGTATCAGGTAACGTACACGTGCACATATTTTCCCCGCCATCAGTACTAGACAGTGGAATCACTCTGAGCAGTGGTGCTGACGTGTCACCTACTACACTGTGAGAGACAACATCATAGTATATATATATATGCTGTCGTTGGTCCGCCCTGGTGATTCTTTCGAAATGATTTTAATACTTCTACTGGTTCTGTATGTATTTTTTCGTCATAGCCAATTAAATTAGATACTTCTGGGCCAAACTTAATACCATAATTACGTCTAATCGTAAGAGATACACGATTTGCGTGAAGTAAATACAAATTGAGAAAGATTTTTTTATTCTTAAATTTCTGATGATTTTCTATTGGTCCATTTATATAGTCTACCATATTCTTCACTGCATAGTATCCTTTTGGTACTTTTATAATATGTGATTCGCTAAGTTCGAGAAAACTATGCCAAAATAAGTTTTTTCCCTGAGCGCTAGGTTGATCATTCTGCGGCACACCTTTGAGTTTGTCCAGATCAACAGGTGTTGATTTACCAACATCTACTACACTACCAGATTTGGCATTATCCTCATCATTCTTCTTCTTTGTCTTACTCCACACACATATTTGTGCGTAACTTTCTCTAGTAATAGTAAGCCAGCTCCTGGGATATAGTACGCTTGAGATTCCCACTTCCCACTCGCCATCTAATGACAATGGCATCAGTAGCTGCATTCTAAACTCAGATATCTTATTGTTAGGATAGTACTGCGTACTACTATTGCTTAGAAGAGTCACGTAAAACTGGTCCTCATTCATTCTCCAAAGATGGTTGGGTTATCTTTAATGTCTTAAGGCATGGATTGGGTAATATATACCCTAAGCAACCACTCAGAAGCGATATCCAGATACATGGCTGACCATTCTGTATACTCAGATTCACGATACATGTAATGATCACAATATAAATGATTATGACTTGTGCTAGGTATACTATCTCCTCCTTTGGTACACACGAGCTCAATACGAGCCACATTCCCTGATCTGAACGTCTCTCTATATACTCGTCCATTATTAATGGTGTGTAGTGTTGTGCTCAGTAACCCACGAGTTAAACTTGGTTGGATAGCCGAGCCACTTGACATAATATTCACGTACTCCCTTAGCTCCCTTCCTACTCTAAATTATCTGTTCCACTGCGTATTCCCTATCTTCTTTCATGCCACCAATTTTCTGAATCTCATCACAATAAAAAGTTCCAATAATTGGATCACCCTAATAATCTTCCAATTTATATAAGATTGGATATTTGGCAGAAAGAACATCATTCACCTTAAACAATTCACGGCTCCACTGCCTATGATACGCCTTCTCAACTGGCATTCTTGCTTGTCAGATTCTCACATGATCACCAGATTTCGGTGTATTTTTCTTTAGTTTAGGGTTCTTCATCTTGTTCTTTCCTACATATATATTTCTCCATGCGATCAGCTCAGTGCTTCGATCAACATGTGTCGGTGGCATACATGTGCTGCTGTGTAAAATTTTATTGTACGATGTGACTAAACTAGGTAATACATCGATATACCTTCTTGTATTGTTATGAGTCATTTATCTATATATTTGGCCCTTTAACGTCCGCTGAAAACGTTCCACCATAGGAGCGTGTGACTCATTCTGCGAGGTATAGAAATGTATTCCATTCTCAGTCAAATACTTCGAGAGCACATCAACAATGCAGCGTAGGTATAACATGGCATCGTTTTCCATCGCTAGCAATCCCATCGAGCACAGATCTGCTTGCCATAACTCGTCGACAGCCATTACTATTATATTACGTCTGGCAAACTTTGTTCTCCTTGGTCTGTGAAGGGTGTATACATCCTGACGTTTTAACCATTCTTCAATATAGACACATGGTATCTTACCTTTAAATGCATTGTATAGCTTTTCCTTTCCACCAAACCTTTCGCCAATTTAGCATCATTCATTACTCCACTAAATTCACCCACACTGGTGTAGTATATCTCTTTGCTTTGCTCTTTTTCTTCGTGTTACCCACTAGAGAAGGTGTGTACTCACTAACAGACAGTGTACCTGTACTTTTTCTGTGCATCCTTTTACTCGTGGCAGAAGGTGCGTACTCACTGACGCCATCATCATTATCATTGACATTTTATATCTGCTGCAATGTTTTCTCTTGTCCGACAAATCTGCGTGGTATGTTTAAGTCATGTAGCAGATTAAGAAACTTGCCCTCTGCGACATCGAGCATTTTGTAAGCAGATCGAGTACATTACTTTTCGGGTAAAACATACCCTCTATCATTACTTCACCTAGATCATTAACATTAAAATGTTCAGGAACTGAGCGCAAAATATCAATTATTCCTCTGGCTTTTGTCTAATATGTCATTGGTATTCCCCTCATTGTATGATCAAGTATTTGTGTAAGCAGTGCATCTGACCTAGGTATGGGTTGAAGAGGTGGGGCGTGATATTGCTGCCCTATTGATTGATGATAGTATCGCCTATATTTATCCAATACTTGCGAACATGATGTCCGCTTTTCATGCTCAGAGATATCGTGTTACGCTAATATATTGGATATCTCGTTGTCGAGACTAATAGCTTTGTGTATCGCTGGGTCTGTCTGTAGCAGAGATATTTTATGCTGTTCATTTAAATTGCCTATCAATTCGTGTGGTACTAAAGCCATCTTACATACATGTTCCCTCTTCTCACATGAACAGTTTACCAATTAATGGCACTAGTGTACCAATCACTGTGGGTAATATGGCCCCCAAAAATCCACCTGTCTGTAACAGACATATTTTACGCACGTATGGTACTCGATGCCAGGTCATCGCACACATATGGCATTTATATTTACTCATTTGCTTGTATCATGATTTAGTAAGTCGGACATTTCCACGTAATACATTAAGACATGATGTCTTAATTTGAACATTGTTTGAGTACGTCATTTCTGATATTTGGTTTTACTTTTGCCAGATATTGTAGCATAGGTAAATGCGGCTCTATATTGTGTGGTGCCATTTTTCACTTCTTTGGTATGTACACATAACAGACGTCCTTTTGATGAACAGTTGAACGGAGTCTAATATTGTCCGGTGTTGACTGTTTCAAATCCAAAAGTAGATATGAGTGAGGTGTATGTGTAGCATCCTTATATGCTTCTATCAAATACTTTGTATTGCAAGAATACATCTGATTGGATAAAGAGCATATAGAAGATGCATCACATGGATTCTTAGATGGTACCATGTAGTGACAGTTAACTGATAAGGCGTGCTGTTTACGCGACTTGTGAAAAAGATTTTGTACTACAAAGACAATGCTACAGTTCTCATGATGAGAACGTTTTGTAAATAAGTCAGCCACATTTTCATTTATTCATCAAATCGTCCATTATCACCAATGTCCTACAACTTCTGTCCAATTCAACATTTATCCCCTCTTTAAATTCTACTCCTTGCGCTAAATCATTATATCCATCTAGCCACGTGCCATAGCAGTACACGATCCTGTATGGAGGAGGAGTAATTGCCGATGGATCTCTTATTAATGCTTTTATCATTTCAGTTTTACCACATTGTGTCAGACCACAGACAATCATGGTAAAGGGGTGACGTAACGTTGTATTACAGTCAAGCATTGTCACCATCACATTCACTCACAAATGTAATCATTCAGCTGGCTTAGCATACACACACACACACACACACACAGACACACACACTCACACACACACTCACACCCACCCACCCACGCACGCACGCACGCACGCACGCACGGACGCACGCACGCACGCACGCACGCACGCACGCACGCACGCACACACACACACATACATATATATATATATAATATATATATATATATATATATATATATATATATATATATATATATATATATATATATATATATATAATATATAATATATATAATATAAAATATATATTGGTGGCGACCTTATCAGAAGCACAATGACGTGATATGACCTAATGACGCATGTTCACCTTTACGAGACATGGCTATCTGAAATGCACTCGAATGCACTAATCTGCAAACCATTACTCCATAAATAATGCACACTCACCAGTCATTATTTGGTAAAGATCAAAATGCTGATGGCGCATGTTGTAAAGTGCTGTGTGCTATGTTTTTGCTTGATCGTGGAAACCATGCTCTATTCAGGTGCATTTCAATGTGTGTTTTTTGGAGAGTGCAGATGTGTTTTGAAGTGCTGCATTAAGTGGTGCACATTGCCAATAGACGATGGGGGTGTTGGGTGCACCATTCAATGGCATGATCGACAACAAGTAAACAAATTAAATCATTTTAAACTTTTATTAATACTGACATCGTAAACGACACAACAGATTACTACATCGATATGATTCTAGTACGCAACATCAAACTGCGATATGTTTACTAATACTGCAATATTAAGACAATATATTAATTAAAGGCAATGATATTATGGCATTGTCAATTGATTAACATGTATTACATCGGTTATACGGCTACACCATGACATCATACATGACCAGTACAAATCAGTACTTAACTCTTTAGTGACTAAATTTGTTCCTGAAAATTAATACATTGGGCTTAACCCTTTAATGGTGAAAACGTACATAGCCATCCTCCTTAGTGGGCTAGAGGAAGACACATTTGTGGACCGATAGAAAACTAATTTTGAAAATTACCACCAGAATGAGTGCAACAGGTATCTAAATCGTGGCACAATGGTTATTTAAGTCTGATGAATATTTTGAAAACCAATTTGACTGGGCGCTGACATAGGAAGCTACAAACTCGCATTCCTATTGGTTTTGTAATATTCATCAGCATAGATATATAGTTGACAGACTGCTAAGGAGTGTGGCTATCGATGGTTTTGCCATTAAAGGGTTAAGCCCAATATATTAATTAAAGGCATCAATATTATGGCATAAACAGCTGTTTATCATATATTATATCGACGATGCACCATAAGTATGACATCATACACAAAACGGTACAGATCCAAACTATATTCATATAAATCATAATGTTTGTTAAGTTCATAACTATATTCATCTTCACACATTTCTTGTAATGCATCTTCAATATATAGTTCGAGATTGTCAATCGGATTAAGGTTAAAATCAATACCTAAACACGAATGTTGATACTGAATCGGATGATTCACATTGCAACCGTAACAATTTTGTACCGCTAGCTTTTGTATCTTTGTAGACAACATATATAGGAATAATCTCTGGCTGTTCTCGTGCTCATTACACGAAGGGCAATAATGCCATGCACGATACATACTCTTACAATACTGGCATAATTTCATATCATCATGATTTAGTTCATCCTTAGTATCAATGGCATCGAGATTTAGCTCATCATCGACACACATGTCGTCGAGGTATATAGCATCTATAGTATCTGACAAAACGTCAATTGACAATACGGGATCATCAGTATCGCTAGGTGATGTAGTAGGTAGAATGTCAGACATGTTCAGATTACTGCATACCATAAAAGCTCAGAGGTAATGTGGAAAACTCCTCTGTAGAGTTCTGTTCTGTTTTACGGTTAAAGGTAAGCAATGCGGATAACAGCAAGTCAGCGTTCAGTTTCAAAAGTTCCCACTCACCATCTGACAGGTACAATATGTTATGCGTAGGTCATGGAGCTATGTCAGAGCAGAAAAAGTAACATATATGGAAAATCATCGGTGATAGATATGCAAGCAGAAGAGTCCAGTGGCTATGTAAATTGCACACCCTCCTTTGTGCATGCATGACATACTTTCTCTTCAAGATCAGGAATGATATGCACCAGTTGTCTAAACGCTTTTATGCTTATATATACACCATGTTTAGTAGGATAATGATCTGGATGAAACTGTCACAGATCGATACACCACTTTTCGCCAAATCGAATCGTTCTCGCACTATGCAAATTTCCCAGATTGCATCAATATGATGATTGCTTTAAATACTTAAAACATTGATCAGTCGACATTATGAATGATTGAAAGAGATAGATGTGACATGCAAGACAACGTCATTTATATTACATGAAAACAATAGCATACAGCAACCACCTGCATGCACAATAGCACACAGACGATCATTTAGAACAATAGCTGACATGCACATTTAGAACAATAGCGTGTAGCCAACACCCATGAACAATGTCGACAACCCGCATGAACAATAGCATCCAGAGGCTCTCTGCATGAACAATAGTGTGCAGCGTACACTTATGAACAATAGCATGAACCTGCATGAACATGGCAGATGCGTACCAATGTTCTCACATGTCTCAGAACGGCGTCCATGTTGACGATAGTGACCACGGTTCAGTAGTACATTATGAAGATGATATCTCAAATATTAGAAATTGTCAACTAATAAGGTTTCTAATGAAGTTTTTAATGAGGTTTTGAAATAATAATACTTGCAGCCATTGGTCAATGTCTATTCCATATTCCATTAATAACAATGTACTAATTTGAGTCATGATCAAAATCCTCCTGTAGTTAATTATACCATCACTTAAAACCCATCGCATAATCCTCATAATCAATATGCGCATCTTATCCTTATCATCGTTACACTGACTAGCGACATAAGCTATCATAGAGTGGGAAGCGAGTGCGGCTTCATTGTCTATCGCTAACCCTGACATTGTTTATGAACTGACTGACAAAGTACAACGTTACTATTTATATTTATACTACGCTAGTGTAACCATATGGAACTGAAGACAAATCACCCCATTTCCAAATTCGTTTTTTGAAGATGGGTCTGAAGATCTTACTACTATTGACTGAAAGAATTCTAAATTGAGACGTGCGTGTGATCTTAGATCGGTGGCTTAGTAGTACACTATTACTATCTGTAATTTCACCATCCTTTATAATTTGATTGATGGATTTTTTCATCGCATCAAAATTTACTTGTTTTGATTGTTCAGTACCCAGTGTTAAACCTTTAACCTTTGATACCGGTTTACCAATCGATAGATAATCGCGATGCTTCATTTCAAGACTATAGTTTTTTGGACCGAGTGCACTATAACTTGTTAACTCGTAGGTGTAGGGGATTTCACTCGTCCAAGAACCTCCATATCTGCTTCGATCTTGAATGGTCGGCTCACCTTTATGGGTACTAAATATCACAGAATCCATATCATGATAGTCTATGTGGCGACTGAGTAAGGACAAGACTTGATACAGTTTTACTTAGCCATAAGCTGTCACGAAAGATGCAAGAATACAGTTGGTATTTAATGAGGACTCAACATACTCTTCATTGACTGAGTACGCCACCATTAAAAGCTTATCATTGAGGAATGAAATGCTGCTGACAGATTTACTTTTAACCCTCAAAAGCTCTAGTAGCTCTTTTCGCATTGATACCAACTTATTCTTGGCATAATCACATAGTGAAAAACGGCCCCACAAAATATTTAATCCAGATTTAGCTACAAAACATAGAGCCGGATAATTAGATATTTTTGCTGGGTCGAATTTTATAGCCTTATGTGCGTAGTACTCTTGTATGTAGCACTCTATATCACTTTCACTACAGACCCAGTCTGGATACCTGCTACTTTCCTGCTTGATTTTGAGGAAGCAGTTAATGTTTTCAGAAAATAGTCCCTTATCACCATGTTGTTTATATTGCGATGACTCGGGATAATGCCAGACTTCGTACATCATTTTAATGATATAACCATGGTGAATAGCTAACTGTAGCTCAGGAATGGTCCACGTTCCGCATAAGGAATGTTGTTCTTCTGCATGTTTGCATACAGTAGATTGACCAATTCTTGCGCAGTTGGTGCATAGTACAAACATGAGCCACTTACTTATTCTAGTAGGTAATACTGGAAAGTATAAATCACGAGGAGGGAGGAATTTGCATTTAATAAGACTGAAGAAGTCATACACTGTCTTATTATTCAAATCGCCGCCTCTTACTACCTCGTATGCACCTTCTGGAAAACAACATTGTTTCATCACTGATGGGTACATGGAAACACACTCTAACTATTCTAGCTTAGTATGTTCATCCGCTTCCAGAAATAATCAAACTGTGGATGTACACCCACCAAATAGCATGTCACATGGAGCTATGGGATGTGCTAAGTCAAATTCGGTGATAAAATCATTTAGTCTATCGGGATTAGCGATTACAGTATATCTGTGCGATTCTAATAATGAAATCGCATATTGAAGAGTGGAATGTGCTTCTTCATATGTCTGATCACCGTATGGTGTATATGTCTACTCACATTTATTGTCACATTAATCAAACTCGTGCCCGTGAAATTTACACCCGCAAAACTCGAAAATATTTTTTTCGTATGGAGCGAAGACGTCTACATAATGCCCGCAAACCTTTTGCTCACCCTGGTTTAGCGCATGTAAGATATTGTAACCCTTGCTTAACCTAACTCATTCCATCCATTCAACAGCAATCATGCTATATGCACGTTTTGCTCTTAGCAAGTAGTCAGGTAAAGTCCGAATGCTATCAGGGCATAGACATAACGTGCACTATGCTACATTACACATACCTGCTAGCATTATCCCTGATACGAATGGATTTTGTCCATCCATTGATTCAGAAAATAAGGACTTAAATCTAGACATGGCTAAACATAAAACGGTTATGTCATCATTACAATATTCGATGAGATTTTTATCAACATCATAGTGTGTGTCTCTAGATATATGCTCATTGTACCATTGATCAAATTCGAGCAGTTCATTCGCTTTCATATTTTGTGTGCTGAATACCGCCCTCATGGGAAAGGGTATTACCATACCCCAATACTGAGGCGAGTTCAGCTGATAGGGAAATATTCCCTTGCACACAGGAAGATTAAAAGCATCGCCAACCTTATGTAATGAAAGAGGAAAAAAGTTAATGGAATCGATGAAATGAATTGTTCCTATTTCAAATGAGAGAACTGATTGGCCATGTATGATGGTGTTTGTGGGTTTTAGATGAAGGTTAATGTGCTTGCAAATGCATTGAATGATTAAAAGCCAATCATATGCATGCACATTATGCGCAATAACGATGTAGTCAGAGAAAACATATTTTTGCAGGATACATTTATTACCACGCTTAGATTTTATGTGTATTAACCATTTAACAAACTGATCCATAGTGTCTAACCCGTGAAAGCGAACATATCCATTATTCATTCTTCGGTTATACGTAGTGAACTCAGCTTCGAGTGGCTGCTCAATGCACATGTCACAGCATACATTCGCTACCACGAGATTAACGTTATGCTCGCTGACAATATTAGTGTCGGTATTGTCAATGGGTTCTAAACATGTTTCAGTATCATAAATGATGTATTTTTGATAAGATTCGTATATTAGATCCTCATCACCCATTGTCATGGCACACACATGCGATAATGACATAGCAGTTTCTTCAATTACTTTATGAAAACAAATATGTTCTTCATTAACATTAAACCTCTCTTTACACGCATTACATTTAGTCATTCTGCATATGTTTTTGCCACCCTCTTTAGGTACATGTACAATGCAGAGGGGACAGGCCTTTACGATTTTGCATGTCCCATTTGCACATTGATTTGTCATACATCGCTCGTTATCCTACTTACAATGACAATCATTACACATTATCATATGCGATGCGACTGTAGAATTACACGTGTCGTTACCTGATTTAGCAGAGAAACATCAGTGACAGAGTGCTATGCATTCGTGAGTATTACTATATGATATGTTGCAATGGGGACAGCAATTGCGCACCATAAGAAATGATTCAATAAATGTTATTAATGAAATGTGATTATCGCATTCCAAATATAAAAGATATATTGATGGTAGAGTAGTAGAGGCGCTACCCAATAGACATTCGGGCATTGACTCGGAGTAGACGCGGATACTAAATTCGTTGCTGAAATGTTGTTGAAATTTCAACCAGTCAGTACTATTAATCTCGTATTCAGGAATACAACATGCTGCATGATACTCACGTGCCATATGCATCTAATATGTTTTATTTTGAATCAAATTGTTCCATTCATGTTTGGTGATCTGATTTTTTGTTTTCCCGATAAATTTTATGCCTAAATATATACTGGCTGCAAAACAGAATGGATATTCTGCACGGACAGGCATAATACATTTTTGGACATGCTTGTAATCGTCTTTATCATCGCAATGTATATTTAGCAGATATAAATGCGTATGATGGACCGCACCACAGTGAATATCATACCGACCACCTGAGTTGTAGTCCTCAACGCGAAAAACATGAAACATTTAGTGTTTGACTGAATTACTGTTACAATCGAATCCAAAATAGATCCGCTGTAATTCTATTCCACATCATAAAATCCATCGTGATAGGCATATCCAATGCTGATTAAATGATCTCAATTCTTACGTGGTCATTTGATTGAACATTGCTATAGGTGCTATAAGTATCGAGCAGAGTTTGAACCATGCCTGATATAAACTCTGAATGAGTTAATGGCAGATCGACAATAGGATATTTCTTAAATGATACACTATATTCAGTACTATCAATATGATATTTTTTACTACGGAACTTATGTATAGTCTTCGACGTTATATGGTATGAATAATCGATCAGACCACCACCTACCTGAGGTTTTATAGGAGCATATGCAACATCATTATATAAGAGGAATTGATCATTATTGATCGATAGATCGTGGTCATAATGTAATAAATATTGATTATGATCATTGTTAGTGAGTGGAATGTGTGCAGATATTTGCTGCATAATGTTCGCCACATTGTCACTAGTTTCATTTTGCGCGATTCGCTGGTCTGTTTGATTGGACATAGGCACTTGTCGTGCGGGTAAATTTACATCTAATATATCAACGTACTGAGGTTGGGTAGAAGAAGGTACATCAGCATGCGGTAAACAGTAAGATATTTGCGGCTTAATATTCGCATCCACCGTGATGTCGGTAGGAGTGGGTATGATGCCACTATCTAAATAATCAGCTAGAAATTTATTATTATTGCTCAATAGCTCAGTGTCAACATGCTGCAAATGTTGATTAAGATCGTCATTAGTGAGAGGAATACGCGATGATATTTGCCGCATAATGTTCATCACATAGTCACTAGTCACATTTTTGCGTGATTCGCTGGGTTTTTTTTATCAACGATAGCACTTGTGGTGTAGGTACATTTGCATCTAATACATAAACGAATTGAGGTTGGGTAGAATATCAGCATGCGGTAAACAGTCAGATATTTGCTGCATAAAATTCACATCCACTGTGATGGCATTAGGAGTGGGTACGATGCCACTATCTAAATAATCAGTTAGAAATTGATCATTATTGCTCAATAGCTCAGTGTCAACCTGCTGCAAATATTGATTAAGATCGTCATTAGTAAGCGCAATGCGTGCAGATATTGCCCGCATAATGCCCGTCACGTAGTCACTAGTAACATTTTGTGCAATTCACTGGTCTGTTTGACCGAAGATATGCACTTGTCGTGTTGGCTCATTTATATAGTTACCATATTCCAATACACTGTCATACTGAGGCTGGCTTGAAGAAGTTACATCAGCGTGCAGTAAACAGTCAGATATTTGCTCCATAATATTTGCATCCAGCTCAATGTCGTTAGGAGCGGGTACGATGTCACTATCTAAATAATCAGTTAGAAATTGATCAATATTGCTCATTAGCTCAGTGTCAGCATGCAACAAATATTGATTAAGATAGTTGCCGCATAATGTTCTCCACGTCGTCGCTAGTTTCATTTTGAGCAATTTGCTGGTCTGTTTGATCGAATATAGGCACTTGTCATGTAGGCTCATTTATATAGTTACAATATTCCAATACTCCATCATATCGAGGCTGGTTAGAAGAAGGCACATCAACGTGCACTAAACAGTCAGCAATTTGCTGCGTAATATTCGCATCCATCGCGATGGCAGTGGGAGCGGGTATGCTGTCATTATCTAACAGGTCTAATAGAAATTGTTCATTATTGCTCTATAGCTCAGGGTCAACATGCTGCAAATATTGATTAAGATCGTCATTAGTAAGTCTAATACACGATGATATTTGCCGCATAAATTCATCACATAGTCACTAGTCTTATTTTGCATGACACGTTGTTCTGTTTGATTGAAGATAGGAACTTGATGAGCCTGGTCCAATACATGCGTTTTGTAGTGCCATTGTTTAATGCCATGCGATCCTCAACGGCCATCTGCTGTAAGATCACATTAATAGCATTCTCTTGTTCGTTTAGTTTATCAGCCATAATTGTGTAAATAAATCGATATCCTAACGCTAAATAGTCAAATATCGTTTTAAGAAACAAGATTACTATCTTGAGATAATTTGCCCAGACAGTACTTAGTATCCAGCACAGTGTTTCTTTACTGTATATTATGTAGGATATCGTGCACAATATACAAAGGCTAGCAGACTTCCTGCAGGTTCCACTGGATGATGATCTATGTAAAAAGGTCGCTGACGAATGCGCATTTAAGAACATGAAATTAGAAAAAGACGAACATTTCCCTGCAGACAAGAAAAAGAATTGGCGTGACGGTCAATACAAGATCTTCAGGAAAGGTGCTTATACACACATTAATTCACACTACACACACGCACGCGCACGCACATACACACGCACACACACACGCACGCACGCACGCACGCACGCACGCACACGCACGCACGCACGCACGCACGCACGCACGCACACACACACACACACACACACACATCATTCTGCACCCGGGAGTTGATCACGTGTCACGCTATCCACATTATGTCCACTTCCTCTCAGGTAAATGGTCTTCGTCGCATGTTTGATATTAGGTCTATTGTCTGGTGTAAACTAACTACATCATCTCTGCTTACCTTCAGGTGAGATGACGTCATATTCCTTAATATCATACTGGATATTTAATACAGATCTTCATCAGGAATCAATGGATAGATCTGATCCGTCGCTAAAATATATGACGTCATAATGTTGGCTGGCATCACAATCAAAATACGTACTGAATGACGTTTATAGCTCCGTGATGCAGATTGGATAGTCCGTCAAGTGTACGAATTGTATGTCTTTACTATTTAATAAACAGTCTCTTGCATATTTCGAAATTAATTTGACTGGGCAGATGGCAGCCAGCACCCAGTCAAATTACTTTCAAACTATTCAAAAGCTTACCTTATACTTAGCGTGATATTGAGATTCTGGGGATTCAGTGTTCGATCAATCCAAAACAGGCAAAGCGTGGACGGAGCTTGTATCCCACCTTCCCGCCTACCCCCCCCCCCCCCCCTCTCTCTCTCTCTCTCCCCCCCCCCCCCTCTCTCTCTCTCTCTCTCTCTCTCTCTCTCTCTCTCTCTCTCTCTCTCAATGATTCAGTCTACTTTGTCACACAGTACATTCGGTATTTCAGGAATAGTCGGAGATTGGAAAAACTATTTTACAGTTCAGCAAAGTGAAACTCTCGATGCGAAATTTCAGGAGACAATGCGAGGCTCATCTTTTAAGATTCGCTACACAATCTGATGTTCGCTAACAGATATACAGTGTGTGTCTCCTACGTAAACAGATACTATGTTACTTATTGTTGGGATGAATTTATCACTATTCAGGTCACCACCAATCGCTCGCGCCGGCGTGCGTGCCGCATAACGTCGTTTTCAACTATTGTGGCTTGTGTGTAGCTTTTTTACAATAGTGGAATATATCGAGGATTTGGAACGAGATCCCATTTCATATCACTGTTATCAACTGAGTCGAAAATCATCACATTTCAAGAACTTTAGCGAGTGCAATGTGATAATCGAGGTTGATAATAATAGTGATATGGAATTGGATCGAGTTTGAGATTCTATTTATCATATAAACTGATATTTTGAAAGTCGATCTTTGAAACCCGTTTGAACGCACCATGTTGGGCTGTTCGTTTTCGTCCCTTTGAAGTTTCACTTGCTAAGAGTTCTGAACAGTGCACCAAAGGAAAGAAATATGCTAATGACAAAACAAAACATCGTTATTTTTAAAATTTCTGCGCCTATCGTGAATATTTACAAACGTATTTCATAACTCGGCATTGTAAATATTAAAAAGCCTAAATCAACAATATAAAGTATCCCATCGTTCTATCGCACGTCTCGCCCTCCAGTCAACTATCGCCTAATAAAATTGCTCGGTTTTTATCATCCTACTAATATACCGGCAATCACATAGATTGACATTCGTGTCTGGCAAGATCTCCATCGATATGTGCACGAAGTTACGCCTCTATTTTTAGATTTATAGCGAGATTGAAGTAGGCAGAAATCTGATTGGCTACCTGAAAACCGGCAGTCAACATAGGGAGAAATAGGGGGTTTGCAAGTACGGCCTCAAACCTCGAAGCAATGTGAGTGGGCGGATGTTAGTACGATGAACGTATCCCGTCTTATTTACATTTTCGCTGTCATGGTCGCTAGGAAACCTTTGCGTGTCACGGCCGATGTGGGATTATTACGCATTATTTAACCAATGGAAATCTTTCGTTGAATATTACACGTGTGTTCATATCGAGAAATATGTAACAGGCTGAAAGCACCTGTTTATATGATAAGAACGATATGGCTTAATGGACGTTATACAATGGAATACCAGCTTACTTATATGATAACATAATACACCATTATTACCCCTCAGTGATGTCACATGACCATATGTTGTTATTTGATTGGTTAAGATCAGAGATGTATGATCCGGTATTTCCCTCACGTGAGGGCAGTACTACAAGGTATCTCCCGCTCGAACATCGTGTTTTAGTCTTAATGCGCAGATTAATTATGACGTAACAATACCCAATGACGAAAGCCATGACGTCATAAGTGTTGATGTATTCTAAAAATGACGTCATACTCTATGTCTGTCTGTCTGTCTGTCTGTCTGTCTGTCTTTACCTTGAAAAAAACGCATTGGCACAGGAATTTAATTACAAATTTCTTTACCTAAATTTGTCCTATCGAGACCAAGTTTAGATTTACTTAGAGTGGTCCCCCCATGAGATTAGTTGGGGTAAAGTGAACTTATCAGTAGGTCGCTTTAACAGGTAAAGGCTGGGATTGATCCTACATTATAGAGAAATCACACACACACGAATGCACACACACACGAATGCACACACGCACGCACGCACGCACGCACACATCTGAACGAATGCACGAATGCATGCACTAATACATGCACACAGTAATACATGCACGAATACACGCAATAATGCATGCATGAACGCATGCACGAACGGACGCACGAATGCATGCACGCACACACCCACGCACTAATGTACTCACGAATTAATGCACCCACACCCACATACACCCACGCAAGTATAGATGCACACACGTACGGATGTACGAGCACACACCCACAGACATACACACATACGAACAAACGCACGCACGAACGAACGAACGAACGCACGCACGCACGCACGCACGCACGCACGCACGCACGCACGCACGCACGCACGCACGCACGCACGCACTTTTGCAGACACAAATGTAAAAGATGTCCTACGGATATGATTTCATGTTGCCCCACCATTGATTTTGGTTGGGATTAGATTTATTTAAGAATATGTAGGGAGGGATGAAACCGTGTCATTGTTATCAGGAACTATAAGGTCTAACTTTGATCTTACTAGCAAATCTTTCAGGTTTGGATTTCTATTGTAAGCTATTACTGGTCGTGCTTTGATCGGTTCCTTTAATTTAGATTGCAACTGTGAATATTCGTCTTTCATGGTTTTCGCTAATTCAACATTACGTCTATTGCATATGAGTTGAAATGGGATAATTTTGTTCTTTTGTGACATTCCTGAATCTACATTTATTCCAAATGGTGCTTTTGTTTGGAGTGTTCTAATCCAATGGCCTTCTCGGATTTTGCGAAACGAACTCGTTTCTTCCTCACTATCGAAGGTCGGAATCTGTTCTATTGGCATGATTTCAAAATGATGTTCAACTAAATGATCAGGAAGTTGGAAATGTTGAGCAATTGGCGTATCTGCTGAGGTGTTAATATCAGAAACGTGGCGTCTAGCACGCACTCTAAATGCATTTTTTGTTTCACCAACATACTGTTTCTGGCAAAGGGCACAATTGATCAAATAGACTACATTCTCAGAATCACAATGCATATTAGCTCGGATATGATATTCATTTTTAGTTTGAAAGCTCAGGAATGTTTGTTGGTTTACAATATAGTTGTTTACTTTGCATATATTTTTGTCGCATTTAGAAACTGATCCATCGCACATGATTGGTTTATTGTGTTTAATTTGGACAGGCTCAAACTCGGGTCCGCTATGAGGTTTTAGATTTTCAAGCTCATTGATGGTGTCTGCTTTAATTTTTCGAAGAAAACGGGTTGAATAACCTCGTGCGTTCAAAGCATCAAACAGAGTAGAGCATGCACTATTCAGATTTTGCTAGCGTTTCGAAAAAATCTTATGATTTGCGATTTGATCAAACCTTTAAATGTGTGTGGAGGATGAAATGAACAAATTTTGGGATTTCTCGGGATTGCTGATAAGACTTTTGCAACATGTAATGGACCTTTCCACTTTTAGCTATGCCCCGCCCATCTCAATCTAAGCTCCACCCACATCACGGCCATGTTGGAATCTATCGATCTCTGAACTCCTTGGCAATCAGATTCCAGAAAACTATGCAGGTAAGCTGTTGAATATTTTGAAACTAATTCGACTGGACGCTGCTGCCTATGGCAGCATGTTTATTAAATAGTAGAGACATACAATTCGTACAACGTGTCGGACTATTAAGCGTTAAAACTGGCCATATAGAATCATTTATGACGAAATGAGTATGACGTCATCCTACACGCTGTTTATGACGTCAGATGATAGATGGATACTCTGGAAACGTGAATTGCATTTAGTGTGTCTGGGTAACCAAATAGAAAATGTTAATAATAGTAACATTTAACATCATATTTCACTTTTATATTTATCTCAGAAATACATTATGATATACTGTCTCGCGCTCATAAAGACAAATAATCGACCATAAAAGGGGCAATGACTTTCCTAGCGATATATATCCATAGTCACTTATTTATATATTCTCCTGCATCCAATAGATGATGTTTGACTAATTTACGGCGGATGTCAACTGAGAAATCCAATAATGAAACATTCATATTTATTTCCGTCAATCATCTGTCGTCGTCCACTTTGTTATCATGCAATAAAGCGGTCTGACCATTTAATAATGCCATGTCATCGATATGAATTTCAATCATATAAATGTTAAACACGGTACGAACACTAGGAATTCCAAACGAGTATTTATTATTATACAAATTAATGTCATTGAATTATTGGTTAATGAAAGAATCAAATCTAACACTCAAGTTTATGACGTCATAATCAATTACGTCACAGCTAGGGTCAAGTTCGACTCACTAACATTAGTCAGTTTCATGGTTTACTGAACACGCGCAGTCGCTATGCCAAAGCCGAACGCTGAATAGTTAACTATAGTTCGTTGGTACCCGGTTCCACATTGAATTTCTGTCGTCTGATTTGATGACCTACGAAAATGGGTTAATTTTGTCCGCTAAGACGTAAAAAATCGTCCATGTCATATAAAGTGGGAAGGAATAGGGGCTTGGGAACATTGGCATACAATGGGAAAGTATAATTTCATCAAACCTAAGTTATTTAGTGAAATATTTACACTTTTATATACGTTTATTCGTGGCAAGCGATCGGTGTCCGCCATTTTGAAATTTACGCAAATATCGCACTAACCATCTGAACCGAGGTCGGGTGCGCGGTTGACTATAGTTGACTAGCTAGTTAACTATTTGAAGTTCGACTGGTATTCTAGTAAGCTATGGCTAACTATGGTTAGGAGTCGAACTTGACCTAGGCTGACCTCACAGCGCGTAGAAGACGCAATGCGCTGGTGAGGCTTTATGTAAATCGACATTAGTATTTAAATATTTTTGAGATTTAAATAATTTCAAGGATTGATATGAATAGTCCTAACTTCCTAAGCAATGGCAATATGCACCCTGTACTTCATGTTGGGAACTATGATACTAATTATATAATAGGAAAAGGACTAAGATAATGATGATGGCGCGGATCCTAAGCAATGGCAATATGCATCCTGCACTTCATATTGTGAACTATGATACTAATTATATAATAGGAAAAGGACTAAGATAATGATGACGCCGCCGATCCTAATCTCCGATAGGTGCATTTGTCCTCTTCAAGTGTCTTAGATTTCATTTATTAACACCAAGTACTGAACGTTCCAATATTCTTTTGAGCTTGTGTATTCGTCAGCAAGCGAAGAAGCTGTTCAAACATTAACCATCGGAAAGGACCTTTCCAGTTTATCCATCCATCATATGACGTCACAATAAACTACTCGACGTGTAGGATGACGTCATAATCAATGCCATCATGAATGAAGTAGATAAGTACGACACGAATGCTTAATTGAAGACGGACTAACTGTTGTTTTACGAATTGTGTGTCTTTGCTATTTAATAAACATGCTGTTGAATATTTTGAAGCTAATTTTACTGGGTGCTGTTGCTGCCATATGCAGCAACAGCGCCCAGTCAGATTAGCTAAAAAATATTCAACAGCTTAGTGAGCTTACCTGTATAGTTTTCAGGAAATTGAGTGAGGAAGTTCAGGGATCGATCGATCCCACCACTAGGGAGGTGTGGGTGGAGTTTCGCTAAGGATGGGCGGGGCATATCTAAAACTGGAAAGGTCCAATGTTCTATATTCACAGATAGTGGACATACGGTGCACAGTTTGAAAAGTGCTGAGATTGAGATTGGGCTGTGTTGCCAGAGGCGATTCATGATGACTTTTAAGTGTTTGTGATGACAAGCATCGGGCTGGTTCAAGATGTCTTTTGGACATGCGCAGTTGTCACAGTAGCATCGCATCAGTATATGTAAGCTTTCATGTGACTTTCACGAGAGATTATAATAAGGTTAATGCACAGCATCCAGAAAAACTGGAAAGCAGTATTTCCTTTTGCATAGCGATTTGCAACGCCCATTGGACTGCACAGGAGTCGCTCCACGATTCTATTCTGCTCGTCCTCCACTTTCTCCCTTTCCACCTCGCCCATAAGTAAAATAATGCCATCATTTGTTCCATTTGTGTTGTACAGGCATGCACATGTGACCTCACTTTTGGCTTCATTCATTCATGAAGAGATTTGTGGTTTTAACCCTTTAGAATGCGATGTTCCATTAACCCTTTCACAACGAAGCCGCCCAAAACTGGCCTCTGTAGTGGTCTTGAGGAATGTCCATTTGCAGGCCAAGAGGAGACAATTTTTTAATATTTGCCACTGGAATGCATGGCTCGATAACCAATCCAGTCATTCCTGTGGTAGATTTTCAAAAATACTATTTTCTTGGCCTGCATGTGGACACTCAATAACTACATATTTTAATTCTTTGAGCAAATTTAGTCATTAAAGGGTTAAACTGTTTTTACAGTTATTCAATGGCATCCTTGAAGAATATTGGTGATAAACCATCTCCTTGTCGTAATCCTATTGATATGTCAAATTTTGCGGAATTAGACATGTTGTAAACACCAACCGTACATAAAATGAGATAACAGAGAAATTCCGAATTTATATTAAAATAGTTTTTCTGGCTTCTAGAACTGGATCCCATATATATGATCTATAAGTCTAAATGTATACACGCATAAAGCTTTTGTTGACAGGTTTGCATATTAACTGAATGTACTCTTTTCCCTGACTTGCAGAGATTAACTGCTTGAACTGAATGTTAGTAGATAGATAGACAGATAGATAGTGCATTTATATTGCGCTGAACTCCATGCGATTACATCCTCTAAGCGCTGTACATCTGATCCACTGTTCATTTGACAGTCTAAGCCCGGCAGCCACATACGGTGCACATGCCATCTCAGGTACCTATTTACAGCTAGGTCGACTGGAGCAACGCAGAGTTAAGTGACTTGCTCAATGAGGCAGATCGACAAGGAAGTGAACTTGCGAACCTAGAGTTACGAGCTCAAATCCCTAACCATTCACCCACCGCGCCTCATAATGTGGCCAGTATGCGTACTGTGGCTACCATTATTCTCTAATAGACAAACTGTCTGAATATCATTTATATTTTCTGTATGTGATACTCGAGTAAAATTAAGATCTTCGTAATTTCTGAAAGTATATCGAACAATGGAATATTTACCCATTGGAAGTAAAGCAAGCTGGTATTATGTTCCGTACAAAACACGCCAGAATGGGGGTTCATTTTAAAATGTCTATCATTAGCTCCGTGAGATCAGATCAGAAACATCGCATGCATCCCTTTTATGTACATAATATTGTCAACGTACTGGCTCACATTAAAAGATTTTTGTTTATCTTACTAGCTGAAATTTGTCATTTTGTTTGAGGAAAGCCATATGACACTGATCTGAACCATTTAATGGCTAGATTTGTTCAATAAAATCAAAATCTTTGTTTATTTATTTAATGCACATTTGCAGGCACAAACAATGCCATTCCCGAGAATATGCCACTGGAATGGCTGTCTCGGTCCCAGAGCTAGTCATTCCAGTGGTAAATTGTCAAAAAAACTCCAACCCCGGCCAGCAAATGGACATTCCCCAAGATCGTCATGAAAGGGTCAATGTTGAATAATTGAGATGGATATTCTGGATAGCTATTTGGGTTTTGCATTTACCAAGATGTAACGTATATTCAGATTTTTCTTAAACGTAATTACTGGACGCTTTTTGAAGGGCTGTTTAAGTTTCTCCTTTACATTTTGATAATCGTCTTTCAGGATTTTAGAAATTTCAAAGTTTCTCCGATTATAGGTCACAATGAATGGAATTTTGCCCCGTTGATCAGATGCGCCTTAGTCAGAGTTTATGCCCCACTGGCCGGTGTGTTTCGAGTTCTTTAATCCAAAACGATTCTCGAAGTTTTCTTTGTTTATCTGTTTCTTCTTCCCTATCTGAAAGGGGTGGCTGTTCAATAGGCATAATTTCAAAGTCACGAGAGACCAGGTGGACAGGAAGATTAAAATGTTTGGCAACATGTGTGTCTTCCTATAGCCTAATATCTGAAAGGTGCCGATTTGTCCACCATCTTAGTGGACATTTGGTTTCACCGACATACTGTTTTGGGACAATTTGTATGATATTAGATAAATGACATTTTCAGAGTCGCATTCTAGATTAGACTGAAGTTGGAATTTGCTTTTGTTCTGAAAGCTCGTGAACGTATTCTGGCTCGGGAGAAATTTATCTAACTTACACCTTTTCTTTCCACATTTACGAGATTCACCTACACCTATAATCGGACGATTGTGAGAAACTTTGGTAGGCCTGTGATTTGTGATATTATCTGGAATGGTTTCCATGCCGTCTAATGTTTCAGATTTGATTTTGCGCAAGAATCGTGAAAAGTAGCCTTTAGATTTTAGGGGTTTGAATAGGGTAGAGCAGCCTGCTTCAATTTTTTCTCTATCACTCGAATTCTTGTGAAAACAAATTATTTGCGATTTTACAATTCCTTTCAAAGTATCCGGCGGATGGAGATTTTTTTGTGCAGTAGCTGATGCGAATCGGTTGATTTGAAAATTGAAAAACACTTTGTAGTCTAAGTAGCCAATTGTTTCATACTTCAGACCTTTATATACAGTTACATCCAAGAAATCTACGGACATCTCGTCAACCTTTGACATACTTTACTGAGATTTGAGGAATCGAATAGTAGAACTCCCTTTATCTAGCATTGTACGCCATCAAGCACATGTGGCCGCATGCTTCTGGCCTACATTCCACGAATCCCACAAACTAACTGTATTCTAGATATAAATTACTAGGCCCTATGAGAGGGCTCGCGGTACCAAATGACCTGGTTCAGGGATCATGGGGGCAGATGTGAGGGAAGAACAAATGGAGAGAGAGAGAGAGAGAGAGAGAGAGAGAGAGAGAAAGTACGACATGATCAGAGCAAATGAAAAATGGACAGGTCACTATTTCAAAATCTTCAACAGAGTATTTCTTCTAGCTAAATTATTTTCAAATTAGTTCAAAGCATATTTCTTAAATCATTACACAAATTTGTAGCACACCATGTACAATCACACATGTACGCTTTTGGATATTGTGGAAGCCCTCTATAGACATGGTGTGGTCTTAGTCAATTATCTTCAAAATATTAAACCGAATATTTTCTCCAGTGATTGGCTGCACTCAATACCCCACCCCACTCACATCCCCATCACAAGTGTAAAAAGTTCCTGTGAGGAGGAGGAGGAGGAGGAGGAGGAGGAGGAGGAGGAGGAGGAGGAGGAGGTAGTAGTGGAGTTTAGAGGAATATTTACATTGATTAGATGATGTGCGCATTTTACTTCCCTTTTCATTGTATGGTTGTAGACAAGTGGTGAACTTAGGCTCCCCGGTGTTAGAAAATGAAAAATAACAATTTTGTGTCGGAATGATGGTCCATATTTACGTCTGAAAGCGGACGACAGGACATCAGATCATTCACATGTAAGAATCGTCCAGGAAGAGGACAATTGACAAGAAGGACGGGACTGGAATAACACCATGCCACATACTTTCTTTAATGGGCCCTTGAAATAGCATGGTGGTGATAACTGCTGTATTGAAACTATTGAGGCGATGCTAATGCAACCGTCAGGGACATGTAATGTCGGAATCCCACACAGTGTCCACCGCTTCAAGGTACTGTGTCATCCACATAATGTTTTGTCGTCTTTGTAAATGCGGTGGTACACACGAGGTAGTATTTCTTGAAATTAACCTACCATCTTTTGAGCCAATGAAATATATACTGTCACAAGCATAAGGGTTCACAGGAAGTTTTCTATAGGAGGGCATCCAAGTGGGGTCGGTCTATGAGGAGGTGTTCCCCTTCACGCGATTGGGGTGGGATAGGTTGGGGTCTGGTGGTCCTCCTTCGAAAGATTTCGGAATCTTTACACGCTATGAGGCAACCTCCTGAATTTCAAGTTAAATTAAAAAAAATGGGGTCCCGTGCTTGGATGTGAAATTGGCTCTGCAACCATGTAGAATGGGTGTAACAATCTTTATTCAGACATAGAGGGGATACGTGCCGCCACTTGGACCCCCTCCCTCCCCTTTGTAGATGACCATTGCCCCAAGCTCTATTAATTCACCTGTGAGATATTACTGTCATGCCAAATAATAGAATATAATAGTATCTACTGGCTTTCCACAATAAAGTAGCCTCTTTTGGGCTCTACATTCTGTTTACCAGTGAGCTATGTGTGTCATCGTATGGAAGAAGAGAGCAATGTGATGAATACAATAAGACTGTTGTTTGTGATATATACTATGCAAGAAATACCTATAGCAAAGTATCATTTGCTGCCTTTTTACCATGTTCCTATACGTATAGGGTATATATTAAGAACAATTAACAATGCAATTTTTCATTCAATATAAATTCTATTCTTAAGACATCAACTGCTTTTCTCAAAATTTCATATTGATTTTTATGATTCTAAATTCCGGCATTGTTCTTCAGGTTCGTGCATATTAAATTGTCAGTATTCTACTCCAAATCAACTCAATGCTAACTATCATCCGGACCATATACAGGTGTGGACACCCTAACCCTAACCCTAACCCTAGCAACGATTGATACTGATCCAATTCTAATGTCCAACACGATTAAGTAGATGGATTACACTGCAGTGACCTATCGTCCATATAAAGTTCGGTTTCCCGGTGCACCTGTGGATCCTGAAGAGAATGCACAGAATCCAGCTCGTGTTTTACATATTAATGGAACTAACTGGCCGACTAGAACTCTTGAAACACAACACCACAATGCCATGCAAATGGTCCAGACACTGTCGCTGCTGTGGTTAGCTCTGCATCGTTGCAACAACCATCGGAGCAGGTTATATCCGAGTTCACTACATCCATATAAGTTACATGTCAATGTTCCAACACTTTTTTTTTTTTTCTTTTTTTTTTTTTTTATGTTCCAACACAGTAATGAATTTCACATATTTTTCTCAGTCAATACTTTCAGAAACCCGACCTAATCTTATATTATATTGAAATGAATATCGTTAGATTTAGCTGTTCTCGTCAATGATTCCATGGCAAACTTCTATTGATTCGTTGTTTGTATGGACTCAGTTACGTTGTTTGGGCTTTCATTCACATTTGATTATATCTGACTAGTTCTTTGACATAACAATGAATTTTCAGGCTGGAATCGGCCGTTCACATTTACCCTATTATGCTTTGAATGATGACAATTATGTAAGTCAGGTTTGTGACCTCAAATTATATTCCCGTTATGCTGACATTTTACATAACGTCTGCCTGTACATGTATTATTTAATGTTTGTCGTACGTGTTCGGTTGTCGATTTATTTTAAGTTATTGCCGTCATGTGGGCATTTTCCCTAAACCATTACCAAATGTCTGTCTCTGACGGCGTTGCGGCACACATCTGGTGCAGAAATTTGCATATCAAACGACAGGCGATAGTCAGCCTGCTTATTAACCATTTCTGTCTGCCAGTGATTGCGATTTTCGAATTATCATCTTGTTTAGTGAAATTTATGTAATGGCATTGTGCCTGATCAACACAGGCCATTTAGCATTTTATTTTACGTGATTGGATGCGTATTCTGAATTTTCAATTACCCTTGGGGGTTTCAACTTCAGTGATTTAGGGTTAACATTCTGACCGTGCAAAACTTGAGTCGTATGTCTTGTTATACAGTCCGTGACATTTGCTTTAATCATGTTACAGAGATTGTGATTGGCTTAAAGCTTATTATTCCGCCAATCACAGATCTCGTTGTTTTAGATGTACGTCTAATTACGACAGTTCGTGCGGCCTAATGTTTCAAGGTTTAGGAAAATGACATAGGCGTTCATCTGCTTTTGACTTTACTGGTAAAAACATCAAAAGTCATAGGGCTAGATATGATGGCTTAGAAGGGCCATCGAGTCATCGCCTTGTAGAAATGGTGATGCACGATGCAATGTTGCGATGCCTGACACGATGCACGATGCGATGCTACGATGTCTGATGCGATGCATGATGTCTGACGCGATGCATGATGTCTGACGCGATGCACGATGTCTGACGCGATGTACGATGCGATGTACGATGTCTGGCGTGATGTACGATGCGATGTACGATGTCTGATGTATGATAGCTTAGAAGGGCCATCGATCCATCGCCTTGTTGATAGGGCGATGCGTGATATCTGACACGATGTCTCACGCAATGTCTGACACGATGTCCGTCCCGATGCACGATGTCTGACTCGATGCACGATGCGATGCCTGTCATGATGCGCGATGTTTGACGCGATGCACGATGCGATGTGCGATGTCTGACATGATGTCTCTCACGATGTTCGATGTCTGACGCGATGCACGATGCGATGCACGATGTCTGTCACAATGCGCGATGCGATATCTGTCACGATGCCCGATGCGATGTCTGTCACGATGCCCGATGCGATGTCTGTCACGATGCACGATGCGATGTCTGTCACGATGCACGATGCGATGTCTGACGCGATGCTGTGACGTAACACTTTAGAACGAGGCTGCTTGGATAAGGACGCCATTTGCATTTGTCATAACTGGGACGCAAACATATGATTGATGGACAGATGGATGGATGGATAGGTTGGTTGTGGGTGTATGGGAGGGCGGGCGGGCGGACGGACGGATGGATGGACGCGTGAATGATGGATGGATGGATGGCTTAGTGGAACGACTGGAGCTGTGAATGGTAGTGGCATGTGTTGGTGGATAACTCGAGGGATAGATGGAAGGGCGGATGGTTGTGGGATTGGTGTGTGATTGGTTGGGTGGGTTAATGGATCAATGAATGGAAAGGTGTACGGACATATGGGCGTGCGTGGGTCCGGGGTGGGGGGGGGGGGTGGGGGTGGGGGGGGGGTGAGCGGAAGAGCAGTTGGCTTACTTAAGAATACCAATCACTTTTGGTCAATGGTATAAATTATTAATTATTACGCCTATTCCAAGTGATTATTCACGCCACATACTGAACCATTGTCATGTCTGAATTGCATTTTTTAAGACATGCCATGATGACAAAGTGAGCTTTATTGAATCACAATCAGATTCTTTTGACCAACGGTTTAAACATAAACATGAATTTTAAATGAATAGCGGTAGATATTAGTGTGCGTGCGTGCGTGTGTGCGTGCGTGCGTGCGTGCGTGCGTGCGTGCGTGCATGCGTGTGTGCTTGCGTGCGTGTGCGCGTTTGGTTGGTTGGATGGGTTGCCATGGTGGGGTCCATGCGTGCGTGCGTGCGCACGCGTGTGCGTGCATGCGTACATACGTACGTGTATGCGTACGTCGTATGTGTGTATTTATGAAGATGCATATTGGCACACATACGCGCATCAGTCACATACAGTGCGTAGCATACCCTGACATTTTATACATTCACCACATCACCCTTCCACCCACCCACCCAGCACTGGCAATTCACCGACCCTATGGATATATAATTGATATCAACTAAGCGATAGCCAGACAGACGGACGCGCTAACGGGCAGACAGATGGACAGATGGATGAACAGACGGGGGTTTCTTTCAAAATGCGTAGGGATAAACATGATCACTTCTTCGCTCAGTCATATTACGCTGCCAGCGAACTCCTACCCTTAAATAGTCTTGCAAAACTTTAATAGGTCCTATAGCAACCCCATTAGACATTCATAGTGTAAGTAGTACTAGTAGTAGTAGTAGTAGTAGTGGTGGTGGTGGTGGTGGTGGTGGTGGCGGTGGTAGTAGTAGTAGTAGTAGTAGTAGTGGTGGTAGTAGTAGTAGTAGTAGTAGTAGTAGTAGTAGTAGTAGTAGTAGTAGTAGTAGTAGTAGTAGTAGTAGTAGTGGTAGTGGTGCCGGTGCTGGTGCTGGTGGTAGTGGAAGTGGCAGCGAGGCGGGAGCGGCGACGGCAACGGTGGTGGTAGTGGTGATTGTGGTGGCGGTGGTGGTGGTGATGGTAGTGGTGATGCTGGTGGTGGTAGTGGTGGTGGTGTTGGTGGCCGTGGTGGTGGTTGTGGTGGTGGTGGTGGTGGTGGTGGTGGTGGTGGTTGTTGTGGTTGGGTTGGTGTTGTTTGTAGTGGTATTGGTAGTGGTACTTGGTAGGTGGTACTGGTGTAGTAGTAGTAGTAGTAGAAGTAGTAGTAGTAGCAATAGCAGTAGCAGTAGCATGCGTAGTAACAGTAGCAGGAACATGAGCAACAGCAACAGCAGCAGCAGCAGCATCAGAAAAAGCAGCAGTTGTAACAAACGGGGCGCCACTTATAGGTGGTTTTTATGGTTTCATTATAATATTAGAACTCGTGTGATTAATTTGCACTCCGATTCTCCATCCATCAATATGTTTGTTCGTCAGTCCGTCCGTTCATCTTACAGAACGTGTCAAAATGTAATAACGTTTCATTCCCCCCCCCCCATAACGTAGGTTCTACAGGGAGCTTATTGATACAACGTTAGACATAGGTTGATTCTGATTCTTTGGAGATAAGCCTCTTATACTTTATCAGTCTACCTGCTCGTGCGCACGCCCGACCGTTCATCTTTCTGAACATGTCTAAATCCGAGAATATTTTAGCATTTCTTCTATAGATTAGATTCCAACATCTTGGACAGGTGTAAATCCTTGTATATTCCCGTTTTTCGTTGCTAACCAGAGATTTAATTAGAGTATATTATTGAAACATTAAATGTCTGTTGAAGGAGACTTTTATTGTTTGCACAAACTCATCCGTTCATCCGTCTGCCAGTCCCTCCATCCGTTCATCTTGCCGGACATTTAAATGTTGTTTCAATATCTTAGGTTCTACTGGACAGTACATTGATGCAATTTCTACAACCACGATCTGTTGATTATGCACATTAGTAGAAGCATCTCATATTTTGCCGTCCGTTCGCCTTGCATGATATGTTTAAAGCCTAGTAGTATAATAATGGCAAGCTCATTTTAATCCCTCTCTGTGATGACAGTGAGGCTTATCTCACCTACCAGCTGCTCTGAGAGGGCATTTCCTGCATTTCTAGAGCGAAATATGGCTCTTGTCCTAAGTGTGATCTTCTTATTTGCATTAAGAACATGTAGTTTGGGGGGTGGGGGGGGGGGGGGGGGTGAGAGACATCCGCACGTAGACCCGTGTATCAGGCAAGAATGTGAGCATCTGTGTCCTGGAAGACATGGCCACGACATCTGTGAGCAGTGATATAACAAGCTTAGCATGAACTACCAGTTCAGTGCATCTACATTTATCCCAGAGTATCCCAGGCAAGAAGGTGAGCGTTTGTGTCCTGGAGGACACGACCACCATAGCGGTGAGCAGTGTTCGCTACCAGTTCAGTGCGTGTGTAATTATGGCACGACGGGCTCTGAACACGTCAGTTTTCACACTTATTCTGTGTACGTAATAGCCAGACAGCAGTACCATACTTATATCCACGAACATGTCTGATCGTGAAAAGCGATGTCCAAGAATTGATGAAGCTATTGCGGTAAGGGATTATCAGCCCTGTTATATATTCAGAGATTTGGCAGCTCTGAGAGAACAGCCACCTGCCATCCCTTCCCTGTTTCAGCGTAGACAGCATCCACGGTTCCCATGCCAGTGGGCCCACATGCCACCACACGCAGGCTACAAATACCAGGTTTTGAGAAGCCGATACCAGCTCCACGTAACAAGGTAACACCGGCGTCTGGGAAGGTCGCTCCGGCTCCACAACAATGGGCAGCACCAGCTATTTATAAGCTCACAACGGCTCCAAAGAAGCTCAAACGCCGAATTTGACAATCTACTGGAGGACATCTTCAAGCAGGACTTCGACAAAACACCATTTACAATCGAGAAATATCTGCGAGAATGTGTACTCCATGCTCATAGAGCAGATGGAAAGGATCCAGAGGCTTAACTTGCAGGCAGCCGAAACAAGATCAAGAAAAAGCTGGTGGACGAAATCCTTGACTTGAAGGGAGTGAAGTTCTGTATCTCGTTCTCAGGGTGACTCTGCATAAGTCGAAGAACGATGGAACTGAAGTGACCACCGACCCACTATTATGGTCTCAGCAACAGGTCCTCCTTAAGACAAGCGCCATTGGCGTGCCTGTGAAAGATACCAAAGCCAAGGTGTTGTAAGACTTGAGAACTACACTCACGAGGGGTCTAGCTGGGTAGTAGACCAAGTTGATGCACTGTACCTCAAGATCGCCAGATACGAAGCATTACGGGGTGTTCATATATCGTGCTCCATCCATTGATAAGAGAAAATCGTGCTGTTTTCACCGTTAGGAACATGGATGACCATTGCCTGTGTTGCTCTCTAAAGGCCTAGCAAAGCTTGGCTAAGGGCTGGCTAAGGCCTAAGTAATGCTTAGCAAAGCCTGGCTATTGTCGAATTAAGGCGTAGCAAAGGTAATGCCTAGGTAAGGTCTAACAAAGTCTGGCAAACACCTAGGTAAGGTTTTGCAAAGGTTCGATAATGCCTAAGTACGACGTAGCAAAGCCTGGCTAAGGCCTAGGTAAAGTCTATCAAAGCCGCCTAAGGCCTAGGTAAGGCCTAACAAAGCTGGCTAAGGCCTAGCTATTGTCTAGGTAAGATCTAGCAAAGACTAGCTAAGGCTTAGATAAGGTCTTGCAAAGATTGGATAAGGCCTAGTTAAGGCTTAGCAAAGCCTGGATAAGGCCTACCTAAGACCTCGCAAAGTCTTGATAATGTGTAGGTAATGTCTAACAAAGCCTGGCTAAGGTCTAGGTAAAGTCTATCAAAGCCTGGATAAGGTCTAGGTTGGGCTTAGTAAAGGCTGTCTAAGGCCTAGGTTATGTTTAGCAAAGCCTGGCTAGGGCCTAGGTAAGGCCTAAAGTATCTTGGCTACAGCCTAAGTAAGGCATAGCTAAGAGCTAACAAAGTCTCGCTAAGGCATTGGCAATGTCTAGCAAAGTGTGGCTACGGCCGAGGTAATTCCTATCAAAGCCAGGGTACGACATATGTAAGCCCTTGCAAAGCCTTGCTAAAGCCCAGATAAGGTCTACCAAAGCCTGACTAAGGCCTAAGTAAGGTCTTGCAAAGCGTGGCTAAGGCCTAGATAAGGTATAGCAAAGCGTGGCTACGGCCTAGGTAAGGCTAACATAGCGTGACTAAGGCCTAGATAAGGCCTATCGAATCCTGGCTAATGCCTAGAGTACGGCCTGAATGATGCGGGGCTACTGTCTGGTTAAGGCAAGGTGTAGCAAAGTCTGGCTAGGGCATAGTTAAGGCTTAGTAAAGCCTGGTTAAGGGCCCGCTAAGGCCTAGATAAATCTTAGCAAGGCCTGGCTAAGGCCTATGATAAGGCTGGCAAAACCTGGCTAAGGCATGGCTAAGGCCTGAATAAGGCGTGGTTACTGTCTGGCTAAGACCCATTTAAGTCCTAACAAAGCCTAGCTAAGGCATAGTAACAGCCTATCAAAGCCTGGCTAAGACCTAGGCAAGGCATAGGCAATGCTTAGCAAAGTCTATTTAAGGCATAAGGTAAGGCCTATGTATGGCTTAGCAAAGCCTGGCTAAGGACTAAGTAATGTCTAGGTACGGTCTAACAAAGCCTGGCTAACGCCTAGGTATGGTTCTGCAAAGGTTGGATATCGCCTAATTCCGGCTTAGCACAGCCTGACTAAGGCCTAGGTAAGGCTGAACAAAAACTGGCTAAGGCCAAGGTAAGACCTAGCAAAGTCTCGCTAAGGCATAGGCAATGTCTAGCAAAGCCTGGCTGAAGTCTAGGGAAAGTCTATCACAGTCTGACTAAGGCCTAGGTAAGGCCTAGAAAAGCCTGCCTAAGGCCTAGTTAGCGCTTTGCAAAAACTGGTTAAGGGTTATGTAAGGCCCTGCTAAGTCTTACCAAGGCCTAGATAAGGCCTAGCAAAGGTCTGACAATGCCTGGATGATACCCAGGTAAATACTAGCACAGATTGGCTAAGGCCTAGGTAAGGACCAATAAAGTATAGCCAAGGCCTAGCGATGGCCTAGGTATGGCTTAGCAAAGCCGGGCTAAGGACTATGTAATGTAGTGCAAGGCTTGGATAAACCCTAGCTAAGGTCTAGGTAAGGCCTATGAAAGCTTGGCTAAGGCGTAGGTAAGGCCCAAGTAATGTTTATCCCAGCCTGGCTAATGCTTATGAAAGGCCTGGCAAAGCCTGGCTAAGGCCTATGTAAGGCTTTGTGAAGCCTGGTTAAGACCTAGGTAATATCTTGCCTCCCTAAGGCCCACGTATAAGCCTTACGTAGACCTTACCTAGGTCTTATCCAGGCTTTGCTAGGCCTTTGTCATGCTTGGCCAGGCGTTGCCTGTCTTTACATAGGCATTAATGAGGCTTTGCTAAGATTTACCTACGCCATACATGGGCCTTAGCTAGGCTTTACTAAGCTCTAACTAGGCCTTCGTCAGGAGTGGATGCGCCTTAAATAGGCCGTATCCAGGTTTTGCAACGCCTTACATAGGCCTTAGTCCGTCCTTAGACAGGCCTTAGCCAGGACTTAGTCAGCCGTTACTCAGATTTACCTAGGCATTAGCCAGACGTTGTTAAGCCGTAACTAGGACTTAGTCAGGATTTGCTAAGCCTTAACAAGGCGTTAGCCAGACTTTGCAAAACCTTATTTATGCCTTAACTAGGCCTTAGCCAGGGGTTGCTAGGCATTACCTAGGCCTTAGCCAGGGTTTGCAAGATATTGCCTTGGCCCTAGCCTGTTATTGATACGTCTATGCAAGAACTTACATAGGCTTTAGACAGGACTTAGTCGGGCCCTAGCCAGGCCATAGCTAGGCCTTAGCCAGACGTTAACCAGGCTTAACCAGACTTTGCTAGGCCATACATAGGCCTCCCCCAGGCTTTGCTAAGATTTATCTGTAAGCTTTAGCTTTGCTTTGCTAAGCCTTAATTAGGCCTTAGTCAGGATTTATTAGGCCTTACTAGGCCTTAGTCAGTCTTTGTTAGGCCTTAACTACGCTTTATTAGGCCTTGCATACGCCTTACCATGTCTTAGTCAGGCTTTGCTAAGCCTTACCTAATCCTTAGCCAAGCTTTGCAAGACCTTACTTAGGACGCAGCCAGACTTTGCTAGGCCGTATCTAGGCCATAGGGAGGCTTTGCCAGACTTCACCTAGGCCTTAGTCAGACTTTGCTAGGTCTTAACTAGGCCCTACCGTGACCTTAGTCAGGCTTTCTCAGGCCTTACCTAGACGTTAGCCACACTTTGCTAGGCCATATCTGGCCTTTAGCCAAACTTGTCAAGACACTAACTAGGCCTTGGCCAGGCTTTGTTAAGCAGTACCTAGGCATTGATGGGCTTAGCTAGGCTTTGCTAGGTCCCTAGTCAGGCCGTACTTAGGCCTTAGCCAGGCTGTGTTAATCTTTAGTCAGACTTTACTAAGCCTTACATAGGCCTTAGCCACGCTTTGCTAGTCCTTGGCCAAACCTGGCAAGACCATACCTAGGCCTTAGCCATGCCTTAGGAAGGCATTATCTAGACATTACCTAAGTCTTAGTCAGGTTAGTAAGCCTTACATTGGCCTTATATAGGCCTTAGCCGGACTTTTCTAGACCTTACCTAGGCCTTATCGAGGCTTTACCAGGCCTTATCTGTGTATTAGCCAATCTTTGCAAGACCTTACATAGGCCGCCGTCAGGCTTTCCTACGCCTTACAAAGACCTTGCCTAGGCCTTAGCCAGGATTTGCTAAGCCTTACCTAACCGCTGCCATGTCTTAGCTAGACTTTGTTACGCATTACATAAGCCTTAGTCATGCTTTGATAGACTTTACCTAGGTCTTAGCCATGGTTTGCTAAATATTGCCTGGGCTGTAGTCAGGCTTTATTAGGCATTGCCTATGTCTTAGCCAGGCTTTGCTAAGCCTTACCTAATCCTTATCCAAGCTTTGCAAGACCTTACTTATGCCTTAGCGAGGCTCTGATAGACATTATCTAGGCATTAGCCATGCTTTGCTAGACATTGCCTGGGCATTAGCCAGATTTTTCTAGGTCTTACCTAGGCTCTATCTTGTCCTTAGAAGGCTTTGCTAGGCCTTACCTAGGCGTTAACCAAGTTTTGCTAGGGCTTACCTGGGCCGTAGCCAAGCTTTGCAAGACATTACCTAGGCCGTAGCCAGGCTTTGCTAAGCCTTACAAAGGCATTGCCTAGGCCTTAGCCAGGCTTTGCTAAGCCTTAATAAAAGCTTATCTAGGTCGTAACCTGGCTTTGCTAGGCCGTTGCCATGCCTTAGCTAGGCGTTGCTAGGCCTTATATAGGCCTTAGACAGGTCTTAGTCAGGCTTTGATAGACTTTACCTAGGCCGTAACCAGGCTTTGCTAGACATTGCCTGATGCGTGTGTCGATGGGTGAGTGTGAGCGTGTGTGAACTACTCACTGATTTATTCATAATTGTCAATCAATAAGCTCTGATAACATGTGCTTTATCAATACAAGCATCATCATCATCATCATCATAGCCAAGATTATCACCATCGTCATCAGTATCATCATCATTATCGTTACTACTAAGATTATCATTACCGCCATCGTCATTAGTATCATCATCGTTATCATTATAACCAAGATAATCATCATTGTGTTCAATATCATCATCATTATAACCAAAATTGTATCATCCCCACCCCTAACCCCCACCCCCACCCCAGTCGTCACCAAGATAATCATCGGTCCAAAAAAAATTATCATCAATATATTGTATTATTTATTTCCGTAGCATTTCGCGATGTTCCGGTGTCTCAATTTCATGACAATGAATATTTTGAAAATATTTGGACTATTTTATTTGGAAGCGACGACCAGTGAAATTAGTTTCAAAATACCCATATTTTTTTCGTTGTTTCGGATTCAAATTGTAACTGAACAGGAAATGACCAGGGAAAGTGAGTAGATCCAGGTGGTCGATTAATATGTACCATGTCATCATAATGACCATTTGGCCACAACAGGTTATGTCCCTCCACTAAAATATATTGTGAGCAACTTCCAATACGCAGAAAGACTTCATGATAATATGAAATTAAGCAGCACCAAAGTTGGATGGACTTATAGAAATAACACAGCTATATCATTGGCCGGGGTGTGGGGTGGGGTGTTGGGGTGGGGGGGGGGGGGTTGTGGGTGGGGGGCGTCCTATGTGATGGTTGGACAAATGAATTACATGTTTGGAACGGATGGACAGACGGGTAGACGAATATCAATTGGTATGTATTCAAGGATATATGTACCGATGTGCGGGCAACCATACGATAAGGTCGACAGATGAATGATATAACCAAACGGGTGTTGGGTGGGTGGGTGTAACCTATATGGAGGGCAACGTTTCTGATATGCATAACAAGGAAATAGGAACCACGCGATCTATCGGTTATCAAAAATGAGAGAAAACACGCGATACAATAAAGTAGAAATAAACAATGAGCTGTCGGAGCAATGTGCTGTCTGACTAATGTGCTGTCAGATCAATGCACTATCGGACCAGTGTGATGTTGGACCAATGGGCTGTCCAACCAATATGTTGTCGGACCAATGGGCTGTCGGACCAATGAACTGTCGGACCAATGGGATGTCGGACCAATGCCATGGCACACTTATTATGTGTTTATAACTCTGATGAAATTATGGCCAAATTCAGGGTAGCTTATGTAAACACGTCCTTCATCCCGTAGTGGATATGTTTTACAGACAATGGGATGAAATGTCACAATAGTAACGCAATGGTGGAGGTCATAGCACTGGGCAATATGATGCAGTTATATAATGATTTATAACAGAAAGAACTTATTAACCATACGTGTCAAATAGATGTGACAGTTGTGGGAGGTAGCTATAATGAACGGCATAGGGTGATCATGTTAATAAAAAAGTTTGTCAAGATGGCTTGGGTGAAAGTGATGGTGGTCGGATGGGTTATGTGGTTTAAAGAGCCACGTAATAAATGGTCTGAATCCGGTTTGAATGATACCAGACTCGGTGTTAATCGAGTGTGGTTTAGATGTGGTATGTTGACCATTCTGCGTGCGTGCGTGCGTGCATGCGTGAGTGCGTGCGTGCGTGCGTGCGTGCGTGCGTGCGTGCGTGCGTGCGTGCGTGCGTGCGTGCGTGCGTGCGTGCGTGCGTGCGTGCGTACGTACGTGCGTGCGTGCGTGCGTTCGTGTATGCATGTATGTATATGTGCGCTCGTGTGTTTGCGTCATCAATTACACAGACGGATCATCGATGTCTAAACACGTGGTTTAATAGGAGGGAGAAGTATAGAGGGCGTACATGTATTCGTGAAGTGTTACATAAGATCAAATATTCCTTTAATTGGATTACCACGTGCATCTGTTCAACAATATGCGGCCACATCCAACAAATTCCTAAAATAAATTCATCTCGAGCGGTTGAGATACTTATCTCGAGCGTTTGACGTAATTATATAGAGTTATTAAGTCGAGCGCTCGAGATAATTTTTTATCGCAGACATCTATCCAATGTATATATTAGGATATTAACTTTGAAGGGTTAAATTTGACACTAAATAAACATTATATGTACACCTTGTTTTCACTGATTGTTCAAATTTATTATGAATTTACTTATAGGCACCTAACTGAAAATAATAAAGTGCATGCATTTTATAAATGTATTAAGCACCTAACTCAAAATTATAAGGCGCATGTATTTTATAATGTATTGGGCACGTAACTGAAAATTATAAGATGCATTGTTATACAAGGTACTATTTATAACTTTGTTAGTAACTTCTTATTGTTGTGGATGTTCGCCACTACTTATTAATTTACATCACGTAGGCACGTAACTCATTAGTGCATACACGGAGCGGATTTGCTTATTTGATTATTATACATATTCACTAGGGGAATTAGTTATTTCGAGAATGTCACTTATTGAAGTTTTCTTGTACATTGCTTAAATCTTTGCTAAGGAGGTGTTCCTTCCAAAATGGCGGCACCCATAGGCTAGCATTAATCTTATGTACATATGCCAATTATTGCGACATAGATAAAGGAAGGCATATGAAAATAATTGCTATGTAATCTAAGTACCATATTCTATTGGTATACGTCTAAATTCGTCATGGTAGTAGGGTCCCATTAAATACTATTTTGGCATTCATTAATATAAACACACATACAGACAGTAATATCATAGATAATACCATACAGTAACAGTTTTAGTATTTGGTTGATATTCAGGCATATTTCCTCAGGGGCTACACTCGTACTGACCTCTACCCTCTATGTGACAAGAATGTTTATGGGCGAGTTACACATAAGCATTTTAAATGTCTCCGTACTGTCTGTGCGGCAAACGCATAAATAAACGGATTGATGGCCGAATTTAAAAAGTATATCTTGTTGATAGTGGCTACGACAATGGGCGTGGAATAATGCATATCTTTGCGGACAAGATGGACAAGATGGACTATAAATATCCCTGCTAAAGATATTGCGGTCACTATATACACAATAACCACGATGACTACAGGACGAGTGTCTGTGCTCTCACAGCATGACTGTAGTTCGGATCGACCGGTCGGATGCGGGCCGTACCAGCTAAGCTGGATACGCACCGCCCGTCCTGGATTCGTTCCATGAACGCGCCCCCTGGGTAGAGCCATACGCATGTATGGGCCTATGAGAGAGATTTCGTCGTCAAAACCGCTGCATTGACAGAGCACGTGTAGCACGTCCAGGAGCGGGTAGCGCTTTTAGTGTACCGAGTAGGTACATTGTAATTCTTTATACTTGCTCGTTTCTGCCGAATCGGGTATCAATAAAGACCAGAATTCGACGGGCTGATTTATCGCCGTTTTCCTCCTTCTAATTATGCTCAAAATATCTCCATGGCGTCGTAATATATATATATATATATATATATATATATATATATATATATATATATATATATATATATATATATATATATATATATATATATATATATATATATATATATATAGCAAAATAATCAGTGACTTGTGTAACACGTGACTCACTACGTCTTCTTCACATCTAGTTTCCTCTGTAAACGGTACCGATGACTAACAGGTACCGTCCCGGTCTCCGGACCGCTAGTTATAATTTCTTTATTACTGTTCATACTATCCTTGTTTCACTGTAAGGTGTTTCACTAACCCCACCGTATTAGGTCTATCAACCTGTATTATTACTGTTCTAATCAATGTATGTACTATTGCTGTTCCGTACTAGGTTAGTTTAGTATATGGCAAGTAGCCATCAGTTGATATGTTTTGTTTATTTGTAGAAAACATAGGACCGCAGTGCACTTAGGAGATACTATACAGCAACATTATATATGCATCACGTTTTCCCGTCACCGTCAATATTTCACTAAGGTCGCTGTCCATGCTATTAACTCTGTTTATCCCGGCATGCTACCGCCTAAAACCTGACTATTCAGCTCGATAGGATAGGTTTAATATGATTAGAGACGGTTTCTTCGTTAGGAGACACATAGTTTACGCCTCATTTCCGGTCGTTGCGGTAATCTAGCACCGCACCCCGGCAAGGTTGTGTAAAATTGGCCAATTTACCTATAGGGCCTCACATTTATAAAGTTATCGCCTCTCTTCATGTTCCACTAAGCCTTATGGCTTCTTAATTGTTTGGATGTCCCTATCTGCACTGTGGGTGCTCTGGGAAACTATAGGACGTTTCCGAGCAGTGATGGCCAACGTACGGTGTCACATACACCGCCCCTGTATCTTAGGATACTTGTTAGTTAGTTAACCTTGCCAATGTAGGAAGCACTGCGAAAACATTATTATTATTATTATTATTATTATTATTATTATTATTATTATTATTATTATTATTGTTATTATTATTATTATTGCTCTTTATCTTTCTTAGGATATATATCCCGTACCGCATTACATGTTTAGGCAACTTGGTTATAAACCTAATGTGAGGTCAATAACTTGGCTCCATAGGATTGGTGATGGACGAGATATGTATCTCCACCGAATTTTGCATAAATGTCTGGACAAGATGATGGAATCTGCCACGCCCTTGCATGAAGGACATTATGGTGGATATCCGTCTCTCTAACCCCCACCGTAATGACAGGCCAGTTGGAATAAATTTGCTTGTGTAAAAAGGTAGCCATCGTCCTGTGATGTTTTATGTGGTTACGGAGCAAGATGTCTGGACTCTCATCAGGCTCGGATGTCTTGCAAAGTGACATGTACGCATACTGTCTCGAGCACTGATGCCGTGGGGTATCTGCTCTCACCGACAGCCGTATCTAAAGCTAGTCATGGTACCCACCATTTGCGGCCTAAACTCGTTCTTGTCTTTTTAAAACCTAAATGATAGGTTAGACATAGAAGAAGGCCCGCATAAATAAAAGTGGCACCCACTAATTCAGTATTATTGTAATTACATAAGACAGTTACTTGGGATTCCTACGGCAATCGCCTGTCTTGTCTTCACGTAATGCAGCACGCAACACTTCTAGTTATAGTCTCACTAGGATGGTCTTTTCTTCCAGCATCTTTTGGTTGAACACAGGATGGTCGCTTTTGTGGCCATCTCGGTCCCTCTGCTTTGGCGGTGGCAGAATTTTCCTTCGACGGAGACCCGCGCGAGGCACTTGCCTCACGCAAGGATCCAGTGACGGCGGCCCATGCGAGGCTACTACTCCTCACCCCAGAAAACAGCACTAGGAGTAATGCCCGCGCGAGGCACAAAGCCTCTCGCCACTCAAGAGTTTCTTTCTCTTCTTCCTTTTCAGCGTAGAGGTATAATAACTTATATTAAGTTAATTAGTGATATCGTATGCGGGAGTCTCCTTTGTATGGGTACCTCTGCGGACCTGCGTGTCTGTGTGGTACCTCCGGTGACTCCACGTTTAAAGGTTCCTATGGCTGTTCTATGTTATGTATTATTCTCATAATATTATATCTCAACAATTGTATAAGAGATATATGTTAATTACTCTTTAATTATTTTAGGTTACCTTCTAAATCTTTTGAGTACATAGATCACAAAATCGCTATGAACGGGCATACCGGTGACACAAACTCATGGGCAGTTACTGTGCAATTTAATGTTAGCGACAATGGTCGCACGCCCCCAGCGGACGATTGAGTTCCACCGGCCGTCGGAGCTGGTTTTTGTTCCCCGCAGGTCAGCGTCGCTCGGAATCAGTTACCCCGAGACTGAGAGCTAGCCATCATCCACGTTCGTCAAGCACATACGGCGCGGCGGACATCATGGAATGATCCGACGCGACCCTGCGAGCTACATGCCCATGTGCTCTACCGGTGCCTGTGAGCTGGACTGAAGCAACTTGTTTACTCACATTAACATGTTTCAAAAACTGAAACAGAACAGTAGTTGCTAATGGCAACAAGAGTCCCCAAATCGCCGTTGCTCCATCATATATAGGTTGACGATTACCAATGTACAAACAGATTTTAAATTCACCACGGGTGTCGTTGAGATCCATCGTTCCATTGACTAAAGCGAATGATAAAGCGATGGTAAAATCATTTATTCAGACAAACAAACACATTTTTGCCACTTCGGCGTCAACTTAGCGCATGCTGACACTAATAGTGATAGTAGTAGTAGTAGTAGTAGTAGTAGTAGTAGTAGTAGTAGTAGTAGTAGTAGTAGTAGTAGTAGTAGTAGTAGTAGTAAATATTATGTTTTCTATGTAGTTATGCCACGGTTGTGGTATATGATAATAGAATATTTTAGCTTGCACTGTTTTGACATGTTAGGTTTGTGTTGTTTTTCTATTAATAAAGCCTGCTATTTCAACTGATTTTTATGGGGGTTTGCAAGCCTTTTTAAAGGAGTTCCTCCGTGAAGTGTATCCGACTGCGTCAGTGTCGGATTTTCAAAAAAAAAGAAAAAAGTAGTAGTAGTAGTAGTAGTATTAGTAGTGGTAGTAGTAGCAGCAGCAGCAGCAGCAGCAGCAGCAGTAGTAGTAGTAGTAGTAGTAGTAGTAGTAGTAGTAGTAATAATAGTAGTAGTGGTAGTAGTAGTAGTAGTAGTAGTAGTAGTAGTAGTAGTAGTAGTAGTAGTAGTAGTAGTAGTAGTAGTAGTAGTAGTAGTAGTAGTAGTAGTACTAGTAGTAGTAGTAACAGCAGCAGAAACAACAACAATAGCAATAGCAGCAGCAGCAGCAGCAGCAGCAGCAGCAGCAGCAGCAGCAGCAGCAGCAGCAGCAGCAGCAGCTTCAGCAGTAGAAGTAGTAGTAGTAGTAGACATAAAACTGTCGTATAATATTATTTGCAATTAAACATCTAATATTATCTCCTGGTATTATAAAGACAAAACTATTATATATCGCTCACCTTATGACTGAAATGAATGCAATAGTGTAATTACTGGTAACTGATGAGAAGAATGTCATAAAGGTTGACACATTGCATACCCAATCTGGTCCCAGAACAAATGGTCATTTGAATGTCACCCGGACAATAGAGGCAGCACTGCTGTTTAAGTCAAACTCAAGATGACTGCGAATATAGGCGACATATATCGGCGGTATTTGCTAATGTAAGACACTAACAACACGTTTTCGATCAGTCCCAAACTGCATATCACATCGAATACAATGTTTGTCACAAACGTATGTCTTTTGATATGCAGAGTAACATATGGATGGAGAATGTCTTCGAGACGTGAGCCATCATTTGATCTGTTTTTGAAAGTCGTGTTACTATCTATTAGAATGTATTCTGCCATTTCGTTCTAAAACAGATATTTCATAAGAATTCTCTGGTTAAGGCTTCGATTACACAACGTGTGAAATTCTAATTGATTGGGATTCGTGAATAAGCTGCAAGGGGATTTAATTTGCACTGATAAACTCTAGCAAGACTGACAGCTTATTAAGCATATACATACATCGAATGCAGGATTGTTATCAATAATTTGTTGGTACCTGTATCCCATATACAGCAACAGCCTTAGTCACATTGGTTTCAAAATATTCAACAGCTTACCTGTATAGTTTTCTGGAAATTGATAGTTAGGGAGTTCGGGAACGATCGATTCTAGATATTCATCGCCCATTTCTACCAATGCCCTGCCCATTTCTACCTAGGCCCTGCCATTTCTACCTATGCCCCGCCCATTTCTAGCCACGTTTTGTGCGTGTTCGGACCGATTTATATACTTTGAACACTGAATTCTCAGAATCCCATTTTCAAGGTAACAATACAGGTAAGCTTTTGAATGTTTTGAAACCAATTTGACTGGGTGCTGTTGCTGCCTATGGCCTATGGAAGCAACAGCGTCCAGTCAAATTAGTTTCAAAATATTCAAACAAATGTTTATTAAATAGTAAAACCCTCAAGGGCATACAATTTGTACACCTGACAGGTTTTTCAACATTCATGACGGACCGAGATACGTCATTCATTACGGAACGCATGTTGAGTTTAACGTCAATCTGAATGTAAAGTAATTGATTATAACGTCTTGTACGCAAGTGACTGACCGAATCAATCAATTCCTCAACAAATGAAATTGTAAAAAGTTGACACATTTTCTGATAATCTATTTCACATATTTCATTTGCCAAGAAAAGAGAATTATTATGCGTTATTATGCGTTTCTGGCGCGAAAAATTCATCAACAATACTTAGACACATCTCCGGCCGCAGCCATATATCTAATGGAATGTAACTAGTTGCATCTTTCACACTTAATAACTATCAATGTTTCAAATATCGTGAAATAGTTATTTATGAATTAGGTTTAACTCGTCAGTAAATTAATACATGGAGCCATTTTCCTATTGTGAGTTATTAATCTGGTTTTATCACCGCACTCATGGTAAGAAGTGGACTATTCATTACGGGCCCTAAATTATTTAGGATTCTAAAAGGTAGTTATATGAGCATGCTGCAATACAAATGATATTATGTTGATTGGCAATTAACCTTTTGTAACCGAATGGCCAAATACGTAACGCCATTTATTATTCAATCAATATTCAGATAGATATATTGAAACTAATTTATTTGAGAGCTGTCGCTGCCAATGTCAGCAACTGGTTCCTGTTAAATTAGTTCTAATATATTCAACAGCTTACCAGTGTAGTTACTTTGAAATTGAACTTCTGAAATTCAGGCTTAAATTTAAATGGTTAAGCGTTCTTAAGCTTTAATCTTCTATCATGTTCTATTGAATTTCGTTTGATAGTCAGGTTTCAGCACCAATAAAGTAATTTCCCAGTGGTGTACCGTAGCCATTAATACAGCCATTGAATATGCTTCATCTATCCATCAAGATTAGTGAAGATAGCCTGCACGAAGTTTGAAATTACCGGCGAGAGAAGGAGTTGGTCTGGCTTGACAAAGTAGATTTGAGTAACTTATTGTGGATGCAAAACTAAAGTACAGATGAATCCACGATTACTAGCCCATAAATGAAAATCCTTTTGCGATTTGAGACAGGATAGATGCTTTCTGTCATGTTCAGTGGAGCTTGGAAGGTAGGGCACATGGATATACCTTTGACATTAGATACACCAAGGGCTGCATTCACGAAGAGGGCTTAAGCCCTAGAAAAAGGGGGGGGGGGGTGAGGGTGTATGGGGGTTGGTCCCTAGGTTAATACTTTGGAAAATTAGGCGCTCCTGGGATCCTCCCTCTGGAAAATTCTGATAATTTGACTCTCAGAGGCGATTTCAGACAATATTTCTAATATATTGGCTTAATAATATGGGGGTGGGCCACTGGTGGGGTGGGTGGATGTTTGGTTCCAACACCCTTGTTTGCATGGGCCGTGGTTTTTAGTGTTTTTTGTGGGGTTTTGTGTGGGAGGGGGAGTGTGGGGGAGAGGTGGCGGCGGAATTGGTTCCCCCCCCCCCCCTGATTTGATGAGGATGCAAACTTAATCTCTAACCCCTACTGGGGAAGCCCCTGAGTCCCGCATCATACCCTCAAGTGAAATAAAGTGATCCTCCTCCCACCCACTTTTACACTGCATCCAACACTTACACCCGACAACAACAGTTCATTAGGCAGCAACAGGCACTGTATACACCCCTAGCAACATCATCATTTTACATTTTTATACCCCGCCAGAAAATTTGGAGGGGTATTATGTAATGGCGCCATCAATCCGGGTGGGCAGGCGGGCAGGCGGACGGGCGGACGGGCGTGCGGGCAGCAGAGTGGTTTCCGGATGATAACTCTGTTACCGTTTGTCGGATCGCATTGAACCTTCATAGGGTGATTGGACTCGGTCTTGGAAAGAAACCTCTAGAAATCGACGATGATATGAAGTCAAAGATGGCCGCCAGCCACCGGCGGCCATCTTGAAAATTGGTTTCCGATTGATAACTCCGTTACCATTTGTCGGATCGCATTGAAACTTCATAGGGTGGTGGGACTACACCTGGGGAAGAAACCTATCGAAATGCACGCTGATCCGAAATCCAAGATGGCCGCCAGCCACCGGTAGCCATCTTGAAAATTGGTTTCTGGATGATAACTCCGTTACCGTTTATCGGATCGCTTTGAAACTTCATAAAGTGGTTGGCCTAGGTCTTCGGAAGAAACCTATTAAAATCGACAATGATCCTAAATCCAAGATGGCCGCCAGCCACCGGTGACCATCTTGAAAATTGGTTTCCAGATGATAACTTCGTTATCGTTTATCGGATTGCTATGAATTTTCATAGGGTGGTTCGACTACCTCTGAGGAAGAAACCTATCTAGATTGACAATAATACGAACTCCAAGATGGCTGTCAGCCACCGGTGGCCATCTTGAAGATTGGTTTCCAAATGATAACTCCGTTACCGTTTATCGGATCCCTTTGAAATTTCATAGGGTGGTTGGACTAGGTGTGGAGAAGAAACATATCGAAATTGACGATGATCCGAACTCCAAGATGGCCGCCAGCCGTGGGCTGCCATCTTGAAAGTTGGTTTCTGGATTTCATTTATTGGATCACTTCCTACGGTCGTTGGAATATGTCTGGTGAAGAACCTTATCGAAATTTACGATAAACCGAAATCTAATATGGCCGCCAGTCAGCGGCAGCCGTCTTGAAAATTGGTTTCAGGACGATACCTCCTTGACCGTTTAACGGATCGCTTTGACACTTCATAAGGATGACTGGTCTGATGGGGCAGAAAAATAAATAAATATTTTCTGATAGCTCTCATTCATTGGTTTGTCATCATGGCGGGGTATTATGCGCCGTTTGCGGAGCTCGCGTTCTGTTTTACTTTCATTTCGCTACCCTTCGGGGAAGCACCACATGAATAGAGGCATGGATCAAATGCATGTAGGTGTAAGCGGCCACTAAAACAAACAGAACCACCCACCCGCCAACACCCGCCCCACCCCCAACGGCCTGAATGATGCGCTGCGCTCAAGTCAAGTTTTCCCAAAAAGGCTTACCCTAGTATCTACGGTAGCAGAATGCTAAGTAAAAGTTGCAAGAATAAAAATTACGTGTTTTCGCAGCACTTATTTTTTGGTAATGACAAGCATTTTACTAATGGAATGGTTATATGCTAGGTTAGTCAGACTCGATAGAACATCCGAATGGAACTTATTTATTTATTTATTTATTTATTTATTTATTTATTTATTTATTTATTTATTTATTACCCAGCAAACATAGTTTCGTTGGCCCAACGTAAGTTTTATTTGTTGGCCCAGCGTAGATTTGCTCGTTGGCCTTACGTTGACCCAACGTATGGTTTCGTTGGCCCAACGTTGGCCCAACGTTGGCCTTACGTGTGCTTGATTAATAGAAAATGATGTTGGCCCACGATGTATTTACGTTGGCTGGCTGATGGTAAGTTAGTTACGTTGGGCCAACGTAGATTTTACGTGGAAAAACTATGTGATACGTTGGGCCAACGTAATCCCAACGAACAAAACTATGTTGGGCCAACGAATAAACATACGTTGGCCCAATGTTGGCCCAACATAGCATTGTTTGCGGGGTAGTATTAGGCTTACATACTAAATTATGAGTTGATGGTTACTAGCCTATTCAGTATTCCATGTTGTAGTGAACGCCACAAATTTTGACAGCTTTTGAGGCGTACAGTACAACGTCAATAAGCGGCATATGTGATCACCGAATTCTGGCATACATGCATTACAGTGACGCATTTAACTACGCCCTTCTTCGTGAATACGGCGTAACTGTGAGGTGTAACTCTAGGGCGTAAGCTATGCCAGGCGCATGTTACGCCCTCTTCGTGGATACGGCCCCAGAAGCTTAAGATGCATTCATATCCAAACAACAGACATGATCAGTGTACTGAGGTGGGGTTTGGTGGAGGGTGTGTGTGGTGTGTGCATTTCTAGCTATCCGCATGAATTCCCAGAATTCCAGTCGAGGTAACCTTATAGGTAAGCTTCAATATTTTGAAACTAATTTGACTGGAGTTGTTGTTACATATGGCAGCAACGGCTGCCGGGCAAATTAGTTTAAAAATATTCACCACAACGTTTATTAAATTGTAATTTCTTCAAATCACATATAATTCGTACACTTCATAGGGGAATTTCTGATTTTCATGACGGAGGTATACTGCATAATGACTGCGACTTCATCTCACTAGAGACATTCAGCAGGCATGAAGATAAGCAGCCAGCCAGCCAGTCAGCCAGCTAGAGTGGCATCCGATAGGAATTGCATCCATGATCCACCAGTATTAAAGAAGCACACCCATGCCGCACCAAAGTCAGGTGGCCGTTACATAGAGATCCGATTGTACATTCAAATCAGAAACAGGTTAATTTCTAGATGGTCATATGGATGTAATCACTACAAATCCGTGTCCACAAACCGAGCGTAGACTGATCAAGGTGATGTTTTAGTGCATTGCGATAATTTGGGTGAGATGGAAATGTTGTTTCCACAATTCTCGGGCAGGGCCGTATTAAGGGTCCTGGTGGCCCTATGCAGACGGGTGGGGGGAGGGGGTTGGGGGGGCTCTTCCCCGAAAATTCTGAAATATGGATGCTTTCAGATGACTTCTCCTGCATATCTGGGGGTAAATATTGACCTTTGCTTGACCGGGAATATTTGTCTACTTTCGCATATTTTCTCCCAAAAATAAGTAGGATGTTTGAAGGTCTAGGGTATGTGGTGTCGCCATTCCAAATGACATGGAAACAATTTGACCATTTCGTAACAACTCTGTTAATTGTCATTACGCACATTTAAAAAAAAAACAAATGCATCAATCATTTATTCAACCTATAGTGTTATTTAAAGTTAGCGCCATCTGATATTCATGAAATTGATTGGGCTCTTCATAGAATATTTCCATTTGCAGACCAAGAAAAATGTTTTTGAAAATTAACAACTGGAATGGCTGGCTCGAGAGCCAGTCCTTCCAATGTACATTTTTCAAAAATATATTTTCTTGGTCTGTAAATGGACATTTCTCAAGACCACTGCATAAGCTGTTTTTTTGCTGATCTATTGGGATTTATTTGGCAATAGATTTTATGCAACACATCAATTGTCACATCAATTTGTTGTTGATATACATATGAGCTCTATGTGAATAAGCCAGACAGCTGATCGCCACATTTTGCGACGATCTTCTTTCTGGCTTTATTGCTTGCAAAGGTTGCAATAAGGTCATCAAATGTTAGCCCCTGGAGAAAATCATTTTCTGTACTCAATAAGACCAATGCTTGGGTCCGCTGTTGTGTGATTGTGGCCCGATGGTTGATCTTGATTCGAGCCAGTTTAGAAAATGATCTTTCCCCTGAACAATGTGTCACCGGGATTGTTAAGAATAACCGGAGGGCTACTACGAATTATGAGATTAAAATAGTAAACTTAACACATTGTGGATCACAGTTTTACGTGTACTGCTTTAAATCTGATGTTGTTGATGGCTTAATATCTTTAAAAAATAAATAACTCGATCTCAGATAGACCAGGCAGTCGGGGGGGGGGGGCCTTGTCACTCTGGGTCCTGGGCACTTGCTCCGTCTGCCCATAGGTTAATATGGCCATGTGCTCGTGCCATGAGCTTGATACATTTCAGCAGCTAGTGTCGGAATATATTAACCTATATACCTCTCGAATAAATCTGCCTCCGGAAGCATTGAACAATCGAAGGTACATTTCTCTGTAAAAGCCCCCCTCTCTCGTTTTAACCACCCCACCTCCCTCCATCCACTCCGTCCCACCTATCCTCCCTCCATCCTGCCCTCTGCCGACGACCCAGTTCTTCCTCTCTCTACCTCCCTTCCGAGTCACAATCTGTCTCTTGTTCTCTCGCTGATAACACTAAGCATTAGTAGCCTGCCTTGATATGATCGGAGTTAATCCCAGACCCGTCTAAACTAACACTGCGTACCTAAGCGTGACAAATGTAACCGCCTACCTGACATCTCGTAATGAAAAGCGCACAATGTGACAATGCATATAATCTATGGAAATAAACCATCCTGCTGACAGGATTGGGTTATTAGGAGTCTGTCGTTCTTATGGGCAATGGACCTTTCAAGTTTTATCTATACTCGCCCATCTGTAGCTATGCTCCAACCACAGCTCGCTCGTGTTGGGATTGGTTGATCCCTCAACATCCTGACTATCAATTTCCAGAAAACTATACAGTTATGCTGTTGACTGTTTTGAAGCTAATTTGACTGTGTGCTGTTGCTGTCTATGGCAGCAATAACGTCCAGTCAAATTAGTTTCAAAATGTTCAACAGGATGTTTATTAAATAGTAAAGACATACAATTCGTAAAACAACGCTTAGTCCGTCACCAATTATTGGTTCTTAACGAACTTGTCTACGTCTTTCATGGCTTTCTTAATTATCGCGCAATCCTTCACGTTACGTAGTTGATTATGACGACATATGACGTCATATAATGTCAGATCTTCTTCTTCTTCTTCTTCTTCTTCTTCTTTTCGTTCGCTGATCATACCGCCAGTCCTGTAAGTGACTATCGACATGATCATAAGCGTTAAGTGCGTGGATCCATGGTTTATTAGAGTGCGCCGTGCGGCCTGGAACCTCCGTCTTCAGCACTCGAGGTTTATGTCAGGGTTACCTCACCCTCACCTCCTTTAGTCGCCTCTTACGACACGCAGAGGATACGGAAGGTGTATTCTAAGCCCCACCTACAGGGCAAATAATGTCAGATGATTGATGGATGAACTGGAAAGGTCGATTTAATAGTTGTATCTCTCTGGCAAAGCAAGCTAGGTAATCTAACTAATAGAAAACATTGACACAAGTTGTCTAGTTTGGACGCATATTAATCAAACAGATGGCTCATATGAGTGTGTGTTTCTAGGCAAAGTACATTGCTCTTCCCTGACGTCATCTACATGAGTATTATTGCTCGCATCTCCCTGCGCGCGTCTATGTATAAGTGTGTCCATAAATGGTCTACACAGGGACTGGCGGGCATACACACTTGTGTACCCACAATATAACTACAGCCGCTACGGTTAGACCACCGGCCCACACACACGGTCTTGCACGCAGGCAACGCGTACGTAGTACATATATGGACCATAATACATATGTTGCGGCTTTCCAGCTTGTTTGTTCACTAGACGCATCTACATGATATATTAAAAATTAGAGATTCCATCGACCTTGTTTGTCTTGTAGCAGGCTCCTTCGTACTTCTATGGTACGTTAGTTATATGTATTATATATGTGTTAAATACCGGCCTCTGGGAATGCCAAAAGAAGACTATATTTTTAATTTACAACTGGAATGGCCGGTACTCCAGCGAGTCGAGTGGCAAATTAAAAAAATAGTCTTCTCTTGACCTGAAAATGGACATTCAGCAAGAAATATTTATAATTTTCTTGACAAAATTTGGTCATTTAAGTGTTAAACAAACGTTAAAATGGTCAATGGCAAATATGAGCTGCAGCTGTAGCCTAGTTACGTGCTAGGCGCGTACTTGGCCGTATCAATTGTGTAATGTAATGAGTAACAATTGGTAACCATCCATGAACACCTCCCCCCCCCCCCCGAGGTCATCCACAAATGACGTTGTACTTGACTTATGAAATTTGCTTTGAGCCGTTATCGACCGTGCTACGGGCAGTGTCTGTAAAATGAGTTTTCCACCGGATTAACTTGAGTAATGCAATTTTGACGAAAGACTTTACACGAAAATATGGAATTTAACATAACCAATTACGTAATTATGGCTTGTACCCCTGAAGGGCCTAAACATTAATTTCAACACATTCAGGCGCGAAATATGATACTGCTTTTAAAACTAATTCGACGGGAAGATCCCGCAATAGTTTCCAGTGAATTACTTTCAGAATAATCAATTTTGTATTTATTTAAAAAAATGAAATGATGTTTTAGGCTATGGTCCTTCAGGTGTAACTGCGTATGTATTGCTATGTACTTGTGCGTTAAAGTGCAAAGTTGGAGCTCTGAGACCCATTATCGCGACTTTGCATTTTAGATTGTGCCACACGATTTACGTTTGATTCATGTCAAAGTTGGTTGGTAACCGGCGAATATAGATTATGATGTATCAATGACCATCAATCAAAGCCTAGCGTCGTCTATGCAGTCAACCAGTCACCTAGGTCGCCAAGTTTGGTCAGCAATCAGTCAACCAGTTTCAAAATTACACCATGGCAGAACTATGGCGCATTGACAAGTGATTTTCAGTGCTATGGTCGCTAGTTATAATTTAAAGAAGATAGACAGGGGCGTCAATTGAAAGAAAAAAAGAATTCTCTTCAAGTTAAACCAAAGTGTTGCCTTATAAGATTTATGTTTTACGTTGAATTGAACGTATAGTCAAGGAGACAACGTTAGTGATTTTATCTGAATAAATTCTTATAATGGAATAATAAAGCAGCCACGCAGTTACAATAATTAAGTAACGATAAAAGAATTAACACAAAATTAGGAAGTAACATCGCGTATTATAGACCGTAGACGTATCTGGTTTCTACCAGAATGGATAGTTGCTATATCCGATTGATCAAGTTTCATAGATCGATGAACATTTCTCTTGAGAAATAGAAAGCGGAAGGTTAATAAGCAATTGGCCGCACACAATGACTTCTCATAGAATGTTACAATAATGGTGGTCAGATAGAGCAAAGAAATTCATCATATAGTTGCTGAGAAAAGACTTTCAAAACAACTTTGTGTGAACTTGTCAAATATCAACACACGGCTTGGTCTAACTGATAGACCAAAACGGGGTTTCTTAAATATTAGTTTGTGTAGAATAGTGCATGATAAATTGCCGGTCTTGTCAGATCATTTGTTTGACGAATAGTTTCTGGTGACTATATATTGCAATCTCACTGATGTATAGTGATCAATTATTGATCATGTTATAGCCACTGCTCTGCGCAAGCTGCTGCATCCTCTTAGATTAAATGTTTATTGACAACTTTCTTGCTACAACCATATAACAAACCTCGGCTACGTCTTAGCAATGGTAAATTTATATCACACTTGACATTGGAGAAGGGGAGACCAGATTTATTGTAAATATATACAGCAAGACCTTCTTACCCTGTGATAAAACGGTCTAATTTCGTGTACCGGCTGTGTGGAAAATCACAACATGCTCCTGGAACAGTGATAAGTAATGGGCAATATAGTCTGACGTAAGAGCATTACAAGACGCCAGGCAATCTATGGATCCAAACAATCCTCGTTTAGTTTTAATAAAACGTCATCTCAAAACACATTACTACTAATACAAAATTTCCATTCACGACTGTATAGCAAGTGAGTAATTGAAGGTTCCATTTCAAGTTATACCCGCCTATTTCTCGCTAAGCTCTTCCGACGTATTCCGTGTGCTTGAATCGCTTTATAAACTTTATACATATATCGCTCTATATACCACGACATCCCAGAATCCCATTTTCAAAGTAATAATAGAAATAAGCAATTGAAAATTTCGAATCAAATTTGGCTGGATACAGCAACAGCGCCTATTCGTATTAGTTTCGAAATATTCAAAAGATTGTTTATTAACTAGTAAACCCACCAAAGACATACCCTTCGTACACTTGACCATTCCAGCTTTATGACTGTTAATTATGATTGTGATGCAGCCCATATGTGACGTACTTGATGGCAGATCGGAATCATCCATTCCCAAAACTCTTTCCCCGTTTTTACGAAAGCTATATTAACATTATATCTTGTCTTATTCCTGAACGGTGCTGTCACGTGCGCCTAGCTAGGTGATATAGTTTACTCCTCTGTGAATCTTTCTAGACATGATATCTTGAATAAAACCATTACCCACATACACAGCTAACCCGGTATCTTTTGAGCGCACACAGGCTCTAATGCAATGGGCTATGTGTACTTGCTTCTTCATCCAAGGACATGCTTCTACGAGTTTTGCTGGTCGGCCAGAATGGGACTAACATTGGTGAAACAAACAATAGCGGCTGCGGACCTCTACTCCTCCTACTTGGATTATAGCATTGACAACCAGCCACACATTGGTAATTGCTCTTAGTTAATATTTAATAGCGCTTAATGGCTACATTTTGTTAAGAATATCAAAATATTTGTTTATTAAATGTCCATTTGCAGGACAAGAGAAAATTAAATAGTCAAGGGGGTCGCTGGATGCTATTGTTCTAAATCACTCATGCGTGACAATGCTAATCAATGCATAATTAATTTGATCTGTGGATTTTTAATTGTTTTTTGACAGATGTAATGCGTAATGAGGTCGCGTAGGTCATATGTGCGTCTGTGTGCTATTGTTCTGTTGTCAGAATGATTGGTGTGCATATGTCAGGAGGTTAAGTGCAATTGTTCAGTTGTCCAAATGATTGATGTGTATCTGTCAGGTTGTGACGAGTTGTTTGATCAACGTGAGAACAATGGCCGCCAGCACGCAGCTAGTGTAATGCTATTGGTGTAGGCTGTGGGTTATTGTTATGAGTTGGTGTCGAACAATGTCCACCATAGTCATCGTTGATGAATAATGACGCCCCGAGCACCCTTGTCGTGTTTAACGTATTAACTAGGTGGGTGGCGCGCCCCCACCTCGTCGTTGAAGGGTATTAAAAAGTAGAATATTTTGAAACTAAGCGAAATTCTGGCTTCCTATGTTGTTGAACAAGACTTTTGAATAATGGCATACTGCATGAACAACGGTCACTTATGAATTGTTCATGCAAGTGGTCGCTGGTATCTGATGAATATTTTGAAACTAGCACGAATTGTAGCTTCCTATGTCAAATTAGTTTCAAAAAATATTTGCTTAAACTACCATTGCAACACGATTTAGGTTTGAAAAAATAAAAAAATGTTAAAATATAGTTAATGTGTAATTTTTCCTGCAGGTGTGATTCGAGTGTTAAGAATCTGTCAATAGCGTTCATCACACATTATTGAATGTTTTATCCTGCACTTTTTGAAGACTAGCGTTTATCTGCATGAACGGCGACACCTGCATGAACAATAGCGCACAGCGGTCACTTATGAACAATATCAGATAGCGCCCACTTATGAACAATAGTGTGCATCCAGCGCTAGTTCTGATTTGCCTCTGTTGTGACGAACAATAGCGGTCACCTGCATGAACAATAGCGACCGTCGTCCACCTGCCTGAACAAAATTGTCACGCTCTATAGTTAAAAATTTTTTTATTCAATATAATTTAATTTATAAGGCATCATAGACTTCCAGCCAACTAGTTAAAAAATATTCAATAACTTATATGAATATATTTATTTATTAATTTATTTGAATTTATAAGGCATCACCATCTTTCAGTCAAATTAGTTTCATCAACTAATATGAATATATTTAATTTATATTTATTAATTTATATTTATTAATTTATATGTAATTAAATTAATTTTTTTTGGCTTCTTCTTCTTCCAGTCAACTTTGGTTTCAATAAATATTTTATTTAATAATAAAATAATATATTATTTAAAATCAAATATAATTGTTGGAATTGTGTATCAGTTGTTCCAGATGTAATTTTCAAATATTCCTCCATGACATTCTATGACTTTTTGAAAGTTATATATTATAAAATTCAAATAGCGAAACTCAGCTAAACATGGTGAAATACATGCTAAATAATAGAAAACTCAATAACATACAATATATATATATATAAGTATGTAAATAATATATGCATAGGACATATATTTAAGCAAATATAGGCTTTTAAATGTAAACGCCATACATTCTATCAGTAAATGCACATTCTTGTAAAGTCATAGAATGAATGAGTGATAAAATTTAGCATTCAATTTTATATCTTACCAAAATTATGGCAACACGCGCTAAAATGGTCAAACAATTTGTCTCGAATTTGTCTGAGGCATACAAAATACTGATTAATGGTGTGTGACTACGCATATGGACCACTAGATTGTGTGAATTATTCCTTTTTGTAATTCCTGCATTTATCTCATGTATTTAGATATAGCGCATTAAAAAGATAGTGGTTCCAAATATTTTTTGCATAAAATTGTTGGTAGGGTCAAATAGGCGTGCTAATGCAGAGAATCAGAGATACATGGGTAATATCTATACAAATTATATTATATCTGACGAATATTATTATAAGTATATTTAGTGTATATCTCGTGTATTTAAGGAGATATAGCATTTTAAAGATAGTGGTACCATATATTTTTTTGCATAAAATGGATGGTAGGGTCTAATAGGTGCGCTAACACAGAGATACTGAGAGATTCATGGGCATCATCTATACAAACTATATTATATCCACTGAATATCATTATTCATATATCTAACATTTCTCTCATGTATTTAAGAAGATATTAAAAGATAGTGGTAGCAAATATTAAGCATAAAATGGGTGATCCATGTTCTACAGGTTTCTATTTTAAAAAATATACCCATAATTTAGTTTACTCATCTGGTAAACCTCTCGTCTAATATGATGCAAACCAGTTAGCTTAGCCAATACCTATTTGAAATATTAGTGATGCGGTACACAGTCTATCATTCTCTAGTCCTATTTTGAAACCTTAGCACTGGAATGACTGCTAGATGACTAGCGGGTATCGAGGCTAATAGAAGATTAATGTGAGTAAAGCGCTGCAGGCGTTTTAAAAAAGATCAATAAAGCTTTATACAGAGAGGGTGTAACAGAGTTCATTCAAGAGCTGTCCCGTGTGCACACTGTGAGGATAGCCATACATGTATTTTACTATTTAATGGCTATACTGAAGAATATTTTGAAACTAATTTTTCAGTGCGTTGTTGTGACCATATGAGCGTGTGTGTGTGTGCATGTATATGTGCATGTGTGTGACATAAGGATAGCTAGCCAGGCATGTCTTTCACTATTTAATAATCATAATGTTGAATATTTGAAACAAATTTGTCATGGCACTGTTGTTGCCATATGTGCATGCGTGCATGCATGCGTGTGTGTGTGTGTGTGTGTGTGTGTGTGTGTGTGTGTGTGTGTGTGTGTGTGTGTGTGTGTGGTGTGCGTGCGTGCGTGCATGCATGCGTGCTGGAAGTGTGCATGTGTGCGAATGTCGGAAGAGTAATGGAAGACCCTACAACTAAACAGGAGGATTTACATTCACCTGCATAGTTGCAATTACAACCATTTCTACCATGTACTCGGCAGTGAGCCGAATTATGGTCTGTGGTGCCATGGAAAACCTGTGTAAACTCATGACACAATAAACCTTCTCCCCCTATGCATTACAAATTATATGTGCAAATTCGCATGCATTGTCAACCAAGCATGAGGCTGATGCAATTGTAGTGTTGCTAGTCATGGTGAGTGCAAGCATGTATGATCAAGAATGACAATTTGCCAGTATTTATCGTAAAATCGTTAGCTAATTTAGTGATACAGAATTTTGCAAACTTTCATCTGGTACACGATAAACGAATATTGAAGAAAATTGCATCTGCATCTGATAGATTACTCAACCTAGAAAAAAGTCAGTAATTTGCATAACACCTTGTGTTTTCACTTATGTGCAATGAATAGTAACTCTTTGATACAACTGGTATGCTTAAGCAAAAGTGCATTCTTTGCAACTGACGTTTAATCAGGTGAACTCAATGTTGACGAATTGACTGCGAATGAATAAATAATTGCACATGTAATGTGCATGTGGCAAATAATACACCGCTGTAGTGTGAGCACGCACATTTAATCAATTACATTCCGCACCAGATTTGTCATGTCTGACAAGCTGAATGCTAACTCCCTTAAGAGACAATTCAAAAAGGCACTCAAATAAACATGCAGTATTATGGTATGTATTTGAAATGATAATACTCCACTTAAATAGAGAGGCAAATAAATTGTTTTGTCACGAAGCTTTAATGGTCCTACATTAATTAAGATTCATTCATTAGAGTAGCGCCTGAGTTTAATTGAGTTATGCTGGTTTACTGATAGAATTTATTCTGTTTACCTTTAAAAGCTTATTTCTCCTTAATATACGTCCTATGTGTATAGCATTTATTTACTGATATATATTGTATGTTACAGAGTTTTCTATTATTTAGCATGTATTTCATGGGGTTTAGCTGAGTTTCGCTATTTGAGTTTTATACCATATAACTTTCAAAAGTCAGAATGTCATGGAGGAATATTTGAAAATTACATCAGGGACAAATGATACGTATTTTTATCATTTTTATTTGGGTTTTAAATAATATATTATTTTATTAAATAAAATATTTATTGAAACCAATTTGTCTGGAAGTTGATGATACCATATAAATTTAATTAAATTAAATATAAATTAATAAATATAAATTAATAAATATAAATTAAATATATTCATATAAGTTGAAACTAATTTGACTGAAAGATGCTGATGCCATATAATTTAAAATAAATTAATAAATAAATATAATTATATTCATATAAGTTATTGAGTATTTTGAAACTATTTGGCTGGAAGTTGTTGTTGCCTTATAAATTAAATTATATTAAATAAAATTAATATAATTATAGAACGTGGCAATTTTGTTCAGGCAGGTGACCGATGGATGCTATTGTTCATGCAGGTGACTGCTATTGTTCATCACAACTGGCGCAAATCAGAACTAGTGGCTGCTGTACGCTATTCTCATAAATGGGCACTGCTCGCTACTGTTCATAAGTGGCCGCTACATGCTTTTGTTCATGCAGGTGCCAATGCTCATGCGGATAAATGCTATTCTTCAAAACATGCAGGATAAAATGTTCAATAGCATGCGATGAACGCCATTGACAGATTCAACACTAGAATCACACCTGCAGGTAAAATTACACATTAACTATATTTTAACTTTTTTATCTTTTTTCAGACCTAAATCGGGGTGCAATGGTAGTTTAAGTGAATATTTTTTTATACTAATTTGACATAGGACATTTCAATTCATGCTAGTTTCAAAATATTCACCAGATATACAACTAAGGAATGAACTATATTTTAACTTTTTTTGATTTTTTTCAAACCTAAATCATGGCACAGTGGTCGTTTAAGTGAATATTTTTTGATACTAATTTGACATAGGAAGCTACAATTCACGCCAGTTTCAAAATATTCAACATATACCAGCGACCACCTGCATGAACGATTCATAAGTCACCGTTGTTCATGCAGTATGCCATTATTCAAAATCCATGTTCGATGACATAGGAAGCCACAATTACTTAGTTTCAAAATATTCTACCGTTTAATACCGTTCAACCACGGGGTGGGGGGTGGGTGCCACCCACCTATTTAATACGTTAAACATGAAAAGGGGGCTCGGGACATCATTATTCATCGACGATGATGATGTTGGACATTGTTCGACACCAACTCATAACAATAACGCACAGCCTACACCAATAGCATTACACTAGCTGCGTGCTGGTGGCCATTGTTCTCGTATTGATGAAACAACTCATCACAACCTGACAGATACACATCAATCATTCGGACAACTGAACAATTGCACTTGACCTCCTGACATATACACACTAATTATTTTGATAACAGAACAATAGCACACAGACGCACACATGACCTACACGACCTCATTACGCCTTTCAAAACCAATTAAAACCCATTAATCCAATTAATTATGCATTAATTAGCATTGTCACGCATGAGTGACTCAGAACAATAGCGTCCAGCGACCCCCTTGACTACTAGATTAGCCTTTAAAATTTATCACTAGAATGACTTACAAATCCAGTCATTCCAGTGGTACATTCTTTAAAAGTGTATTCTACTGACCTACAAATAGACATTCCCCAAGACCACAGCAGAGCCATGTTTTGTTCAGCTTTGTTATGAACTGGTTAATTGATGACAGCCAAACCAGAATTGTCAACGATGCCTCTCCGTGGATTTCGTTCATCACAAATCACATCAAACTACGCAGCCAGTATGTAATACGCTATAATTAAACCTAGCATAAATCTAATTTAGTTGGTCTAGTTTATCTCCCTTTTCTTGAATATTACATGATGAAGGATAGTGCATGATAAATTGCAGGATTTGTTAGACGGTATGTTTAACAAACTGTTCCTGGTATCTGTATGTTATAACATCTCAGATCTATAGATATATAGATTGAATGTGTATCCATCGTCGTCATCGTCGTCATCGTCGTCGTCGTCGTCGTCGTCGTCGTGATCTCTTCCGCCGCCGCCGCCGCCCTCCTCCTCCTCCCATCCTCCACCTCATTCTCCCCATCATCATCATCATCATCATCATCATCATCATCATCATTTTAGGAGGCATAAGCCCTTGGTTTATTATTGCCTCGGGAGATTGTGTTGGAATTGTAGTGTTAGTGCTTACACTTTGTTTAGCGAAAATTGTTTATTTGTTTGGTTGACATTATATAGGACCCTGGTTGACTTGGGGAAGTGCAGTGGTGCAGATGAGTGTTCCACGCGTCAGATGCGGTGTGCGGCATGCGCTCATGGTTATACCCTGCTGCACCTAGTAGCCTTCATATTACATAAAAAACATCCTGTTATGCTACCAGTGATGACTTATTCGCGATATCACGCTTGACATTGGACAAGCTGAGTACGGATTTATTCCAAATATATATGGGATGTGTTGGTATTGTTTTATTAGTGGCTGTACTTTGTTTAGTTAAAATTGTTTATTTGTTTGCTTGGCATTATTCAGGATCCTGGTGAAGTGCTGTGGTGCAGAGGGGTGTTCCCACGCCAGCTGTGTTGTGCGGCATACGCTCATTGTTACACCCTGCTGCGCCTACTGGCCGTGAACTATTGAAAGCCTTCGTATTACAAGCAGAAAACATCCTTCTGTTATGCTGCCAGTGATGATTTATTTGTGATATCACGCTTGACATTGGACAAGCTGAGTAGGGATTTATTCAAAATATATACAAGGATGCCTCCATACCGTGTGATAAAACAGACCATTTCATGTGTCAGTTGTGTGGATAATTACAACACGCTCCTGATGCATTGATAAGTAATAGCCAATATAACCCGATGTAACAGCAAATCAAGACAGACACGAGTCCATGCATCCAAACAACAACTATCCATTAAAAATAATATACCCCGTATGCCATATTTTAACAATATGGTAATTATCCAAACTAGCTCAGTTCCCGGTTTCAAAATACTCAATATAACGTTTATTAAAATTCCTGTAAATTAATCAAACACTTAGGTTAACAATTCATATACTGTAGCGACTGACCTTTCAGTTTTCGTCATTTTGATTGTGACATCACATAACAAGTGATATATCTGGTTATGACGTCACATACATTGATAGACGGGTCCACTGCAGAAATGTATTTTCCATCGTTTGCTTACTCAGCAAAAACAGCGTGCATGATAGAATACTGCTTTCAATCATCATAAGCAATAGGGCGATCCATTTCGAGCTATTGCCTGCCCATCTCTAGCTAAGCTCTCCACCACAACCCTCCAGCATTGCGCATTCTGGGATCGATTTATATACCTTGAATACTGAATTCCCAAAATAACAATTTCATGGTGGTGTAGCACGGACCACCCTGTCGGGGACGTACTGGCCCCATTCGGCTGGGTACGAAACGGCCTGGTGGGGGATACTCCTGTAGTTCGGATCGACCAGTCAGGCGCCGGCCATACCAGCTAAACTGGGTATGCGCCGCCCGTCCTGGATTCGTTCCCTGAACACGCCCCCTTGGGTAGAGCTATAAGCGTATATGGGCCTATGAGAGAGAGATCACGTTGTAAAAACGACTATGTTCGTTAAAGCGCATAGCGCGCATGCACACGCTTAATACTATTCTAACAGAGCGCGTATTTCATGACAGAGATAGGATGGCGCTTTTAGTGTACATTGTAATCCTTTCTCATTAGTTATTCCCGCCTAATCTGGCATTAATCAAGACCAGAACTCGACGGGCTTTCCGAATCTGTAGACCATTTCAAAATCGGTTAAGAAATGGCTGAGTTATCCACGGAAAACTCACTTTTGATTATCTTCAAAATAATACCGTGACGTCGTAACCACGTGTACGCAGAACGTCTAGAATGTTCTAGAACATTCAACTGCGTTATTATTAGCTACGCACTGATTGGCTATTGCTCGACCGATGATTGGTTGAAGCCTGCGTCTATGACGTCACGAGTAGTATAAAAGGAGATGAAATCCAGAACTCGAGAGCATCCTCGGCCAGGGGCCGAATAGATTGGATCTGTATTCGGCTACTATCAGCAAGACAGGCATTAAGCAGATGAGTTCAGTCTCGACGGTTTCTCTTCCGTAGTTACTGCAGCAATCCAACCCACCACACTAAAGCAATTTTGTGAGGGAGCATTTTTGGAACTTTTGAATGTTGTTCACGAATACATCAAGAACTAACTCGGAACAACTCGTGGTGAGGCCTTTCCCGGCCTGAATTTGTGACGCTATAGATATAGAGGCAGCGATGTTCTTTGGTGGATGACTTATGTAACTTCATCCGTATTCAACAACCCCCGCTTATGATCGGGTGGTTATTAACTGCCATCCATACCATTGGTGTATGGGAACTTTCGTCTTAGCAGTAATGTTATTGTTCCTCTTGCTGATTACTCGTTAGACATTCTATATTGTGATTACAGTCCTGGGTTCGATCCGCTCCCACCCTGGACTGCTTGTACACATCTTGTTTGCGGGAACCAGCATGCGGGAACTTTCCAGCTTCCAGAGAATGCCTCAACCCATGTCAACCCAAGGATGACGTATCAATTTCAGTAACACGATAGCCCAGGCTTAAGAATGGCTACCGATTATTCAAGTAACTATACTTAACATTTTAATTATTCCATTAATTACATCTTTAATAATTATACCTTATCGTTATAAACGGTCCTGATGACTAAAAGGCACTGTAACGGTCTTAGGACCGCTAGTTATAATTTCTGTATCTGTCTATAATTATTCTTATTTTTTTTGTAAGGTGTTTTTTTTACTAACCGCCCCATAATAGGTTTCTCAACCTGTACTTTATATATTATTCTGATCATTTTACATTGTATTGTTTATTCTGGTTAGTGTTATATATGGCAAGTAGCCATCTGTTTATATGTTTTGTTTATTTATAGAAAAATATAGGACTGCAGTGCACGTAGGAAACACTATACAGCACCATTTAGATATGCAGCACGTTCTCCCGCCACCAACAATTTTTCACTGCGGTTGCTGTCTGTGCTATAACTCTGTTGCTTGGTAGCTAGTTACCCTTGCCAAGGTATGAAGCACTGCTAAAACATATCTTAATTACTATTTCCTTTTATCTGCTGGACAATCCTCCCGCACCATAGTGCATAACTGTGTAACTTGCGTTTAAACCTAACGGGCGAGATGCGCATCCCCACCAATTTCCGTAAGAATGTCTAGGCATGATATTAAGATCTGCCACACCCTCACGGGAAGGACATTCTTACCCAGTTCGGAGATCTTGCAAAGTGACATGTATGCACACTGCCTTCAGTATTGATGTCTTAGGGCATCCATTCTCAATAACAGCCATGTTTAAAAACTAGGCAGACGCCAGCCATTTGCGGCCTAAAATAGTTCTTGTCTCTAAAAACTAAATGAAAGGTTAGGCATAGAAGAAGGTTGGCATAAATAAAAGTGGCAACTACTAATTCGGCATATTTGAAACTACATAAGATGGTGGCGTGGGAATCCTTCGGGAATCACTCATCCCGTCTTCACGTAAAACAGCATGCAACCTAATAGTCATAATTTCACTAGGTATGGTCTTTTCTTTACAGCATTTTGGTTGCATATTAGAGTAAGCCCCTTTTTGGCCAATACTCTTCACCCACTTTAAGCGATGGTGACATTTTCCTGTGACGGAGGCCCACGTGAGGCACTTGCCTCTCGCAAGGATTCAGTGATGACGTCCCACGCGAGGATAATACTCTTCACCCAAACTAGCACTAGGAGTAATGCCCGCATGAAGCACATGGCTTTTTGACACTATTAAAGATAATTTTCTTTCCCTTCAGCTTAGAGATATAATAGCTTATATTAAGTTAATTAGTTATCTCATGTACGGGAGCCTCCCTTGCGGGGATACCTCTGCGGACCTACGAGTCTGTGTGGTAGCTTCGGGAGCCCAACGTTTGAAGGTTTATCAGGCTGTCTCTATGTTTTGTATTTTCGTATGCTAATTATATTTATCTAAGCATACTTGACGGTCTGTTTAGGTAAGACTGTTGTATAGACTTATTTTAATTAGGTCACCAAATCAAATCTTGTAAGTCCATAGATCACGAAATTGCTATGGACAGGCATACGGGTGACACAAACTCTTAGGATGAGACTGTAGTGTTTAATGTTCGCGACGATGGTCGCACGGCCCCACCGGAACGATTGAGTTCCACCGTCTTTGTTACCGGCAGGACAGTATCGCACAGGATCCATAACCCCGGGACTAGAAGCTAACCAGCATCATCATTCGTCGTGCACTTGCGGTGCGGCGAGTCGACACCAGACACCAGAACGGCCTGACACTACCCCACGACCTACACCCCACACTCACCCCTCCACTAGCCACATAAGGCCCGTGCATATACAAACCATTTGGAAGGAGAATAGAATGACAGAGTCCGTGAGATGGCCCTAAGCATATGCGCAGCCATGATAGGTAAACAAACATTGACGCGCTAGACTATGGAAACTGGCAACTTATGTATATAGTTGCTCATATTATGGCAATTTCGTAATATGGGACCGTTCTCCATAATTTTGGTATGTATCATTACCAGAATTGAATGGAGAATTCAAAACTCTGAACAGAAATGTAATCGGTTCAGATCTGGCAAAGAAACGGTAAGGTTAAGACCGACTATCGTGAGGTCCAGCTAAAGCGTAGACATCGACTTAATCAGGTGAGAGCCAGGCACGATTGCTCTAGCTATCTCGACTCATACACAACATGCGTTCTGATTGGCTGAGCCCACTGGCGCTCTCACCGAGTGTAAAAGGCGCTCTCACAGTCAGACTCAGTTAGAAGGGAGGCGGTTTCCATCTGATTAGGAACAAGTTCCTTATCTGCCTACTGCATAGAGCTAACATTCTGCAATCTATACCAATGCAGCTTATTACAGTCAGGTTCCCTCTCAGAACACCCGCGCTCTGCACCACACTAAGTTTTTGGATGCTCCTGGTAGACCAACAGGGGCAAAATTCTAAATGAAAAGAGGGCTCTTTATTCTCACCACTGTCACCAGTGGTACCTTCATTGCGGTGTAAAACCTTTCGACTATTACCAACCAAAACAGCATGTAAGAATGGTGGTGTTCTTAAATGTCTCGCCAGACTTGCCGTACCATGACAGAAACCATGGTAATAATCAATGGAGGCATCCAGCATCACTGAATTCATGTTTTGACCATAGCCCAGACAAAGCCATTGCTTTACGTGCCGCAAGAGCTAAGGGGCGTGGATCATCTTGTGCCGAGAAAAGAATCTACTAATATGTACTTACCATCTCTACACAATGGAGGCATCTATCACTCTGAAAGCACAACCAGTATAGCGGTGATACCGTCATAAATTTCCTCTCAAGCAAACAGTAAGGATGCATTCATCCTTGCCACCTTAGTGGTATGGGTTCTCCATTTTCCCCTGCATGTCTATTGCAGGACGTCTCTTTCGCTCTTATTTCCCCCTCTTCTTCCGCTGCGGCGTTGTAGGCATTTTCCTGTGATGGAGGCCCGCACGAGGCACTTTCCTCTCGCAAACCAATAATTTTTGGCCAGCCTGAGGCAGATATAGTTTATATTAAACCAACTGACGGTGCCCTGCCCAGACCTTTCCCCCACAGGGTTACCTTTCACGATACCCTCTATATATGACTAGATCGGTTAGGTACCGCTGGCGAGATATAAAACTAACAACGCACCACTTCTTGTTTTTACATGCACCGTCTTAAGTAGCAAGCAAACAACAAAAAATAATTTGCTACTTTTAATTAAGTAAAGTAAATTTGTGTGCTAGTACCGTTCTTTTCACCTTGGAGATGATGGTTAGACACACAGGGGACAGGAACAGCCGGGACGATACTGTGGTGTTCAATTTTCGCAGCAATGGCTGCACGAGCCCGCTGGAACGTGATCGTTCCACTGGCCCTGGAGGTCGGTTTTTGTGGACACCGGAGATGCGCGGCGAACGCTTCCCAGCCCCGAGGCTGACTGACCAGCAGCAGCAGCAGCAGCAGCAGCAGCAGCAGCAGCAGCAGCAGCAGCAGCAGCAGCAGCAGCAGCAGCAGCAGTGGCTGTGGCGGCAGCTCCACCCGGCAACAGTAGCGGCGGAGTCACGCGCACCCCAGTGGCTACAGTAAATATACCTATGGACTAGGGCAGCAACACCTCCAAGTTAAAATTGGTTTCAAACTATTCAAAAGAATGTTTATTATGTAATAAAGATACATTATTAGTGCAACTGACGGACTATGATCATGACGAATCGAGTTAAGTCATTTAATTCGCCTGATGATGATGCATTTAAATACGACGACATATATTTGACTGGCAGATCGGACCATTCCATTGCATTCTAGGGCATTCTACGGCACCGCCTTTAACAGGGATGGTTAAATAGAATATGTTATAATACGTAAATATATTCACGGTTAATATGCCACGTGATCTATTTTAAATAGGCGCTAGGATACATCCACATAAATGGGGAATACGTGTACAAGAAGCTATCAATAACAATGAAATCTGTATACGAAGCCATTACCAATCAAGGTTCCATATTTCTCGGACGATCTCCCTCCCTCACTCCCTCTCCTTCGCCAGCCCATCCTCTACTCCCACCCCACCCCTCTCTCCACGTCTCTCCCTCTCGTTCTCTCTCTCTCTCTCTCTCTCTCTCTCGCTCTCTCTCTCTCTCTCTCTCTCTCTCTCTCTCTCTCTCTCTCTCTCTCTCATGGTTCATTGTAGACCACATACATATATTACGAGTAGATGGAAACATGTCACAAATCTACCGGAAAAATGATGTTATCTGTGCCCCATGACAACAGCGTTTAGTTCTCATTATCATCCACGTCATCATTTGACATGTTTAGACAAATGGCTCTGCATCCAGAACAAGCCGATGAACAATCAAATCCATGACGACCGCATCCGCAGCGCATAGTTCCACAGTACGACTTGCAGATACATCTCAGTAGTTCGGGAAGAGACTGCGGGGCAGATGCCAAGTCCAAGTGTACTGATGTCATTGATCTTCAGAAACTTTCCAGCCACATTCTTCAGAGGCAATCTGTTAACGCACCAGTCATTCGTTTTCCCGGATTCCATGTATGTGTTTAATGTCTGTCAATCATCTAGGATTTTGGATACGTTTAGTCACCCATTGAAAGAAATTCAAATATTTAAGCGTGCCAAGTTAAATAAATCGTTCATTTTACCTTGATTTCGAAAACATGTGGCTAAAATACGGGAATATAGCTCTATATTGACGTCATGCACGAACACCCCTTCTGTTTTCGCATCTGCGAATGCAAAATTAACTCCAAGGACCTTTAACATTTTTTATGGATAACATATTCTTGCATTGCAAACACGGTTTGCGTATGCGAATCCACAAACGGACACATGGAGTCGAGGCTTTACTTGTTGTCACTGATGAGCTTCAGTCGGACAGCTTTGCATATTCCAAATCCTGGACGTTGCATCGCATCCGAAGAAATCGTTTACAAAAACAGCATTCTTGCAATATTCCTGTAGACGTTGTTGCTAGTACACGCCTGATTGAATTAACACTGGTACATTTGAGAGATGCTCCTTTCTTTGGTCGGGAGTAGATAGCATGATTGTTTCCTCCAGCAAGATGTATGGGGAGAATAAGCAGGTCAGTGTAGCACCCATAAACTCATAAATATACCCAGTGTATGATTGGTATAATCCCTAATCATCTAACCTAACACTATACAACCAAGCGTGATAAATGTATTGACCTACCTGACATCTCTTAATGTAAAGCGCACAATATGGCAATGCTAATAACCTATAGGAACACACCGTACTGGTACCTGATTGCATTATTAAGAGCCTGTCTTTCTTATGGTCAATGTATTAGTCCGCAAACACATCCCTCAGGACAAGCAATCTTCACTAAGTAATCTGTGAAATTGAAAACATTGACATATACGTTGTATTTGTTGGATGGACCATAATCAAACTGACGAGTAATAATTCATCTGCGGATGACATCCGGGCAATCTGTCAGTGAGTGCCTGCGACCGTTTACGTGTCTGGGTTCGTTTTCCGAGCATAACTCTGGGACGTCTAAGCAGATATGTCATATGCACTTTCGATAACCTTGTGGCTATTTACAGCTATACTGAGGGTTTCAGTTTATGCAGGTCTTTAAGCCGTTATCAGCTTAAAGTTGTACATAGAATGTGAATGGCTAGATGAATGCGCATAGTTTCATAATTGTCAACTACGCACGGAGGAGAACCGTTACACAACTTAGAGCCTTAACCTTTTGACACACAAGGCAGCCAAAAACGGCTTCTGAAGTGGTCTTTGGAAATGTCCATTTTCCGACCAAGAGAAGAATATTTTTTGGAAGTTTTCCACTTGAATCACTGGCACGATAATCAAACCAGTCATTCCAGTATTAAATTTTCAAAAACTGTTCTCTAATGGTCTGAAAATGGACATTTTCTATGAGAAAATTTTCTTTTGAACAAATTGCATGGTTAAATGATTAAACGTTGGAAACAGAACACCGAATGCGTGTCACAAAGGGTGGTCGACAACGCTGGCGATTTAATTTTTTTTATATGCAGAGAATGGATATATAGACGACAATCTCAAAAACACTGTCACTGCGCCACATTATAAAATCCTGTAAAGTGCTTAAGCATCGGACGCGACTGTGAGGCAGTTATCTTATTCAATTATGAGGCGGTGATGGGGTGGGTTATGAGGACTATTAAAAATCTCAATTGAGAATTAAAAATATACTATGTCGTACCTCTGCTTACAATATTATAGCAGTAACCGCAGTGAGAAGAAAGGATGCTGTTATGTAGCAGGACGAGCCCTATGTTCATCGATAATATTTACGTGACCGTTCTCTGTTCCAGATCCGACTGATAACCCTGAGGGTAAATCAATATGATGCGGCCATATTCTACAACAGAAGGTGGGCCACTCTGGCATCGTGTTCTAGATTAACCCCAAACAAGTCGCTCGATAGCAAATTTTGCGCCCCTCCGAGATATAGCTTTTAATTAATCAAATGAAGAACGACGTATGGTAAGAGCTAGCACAACCTTTAGCTATGACCATGGAATTGATGATTCGGAGATAGCGTTTTCATTGATTGCATTGGTTTAAAACACCGACACAATCACTGTTAAAATGCACGAGACCAACTTCTGAAAATTACGCACGCTCAGATCCGAATACAATTTCCGCGTCCCCTTACTGGGAGATGTTGAGATTCCGTGGTACGATTTTATACTGTAAAAAAGTTCACGTTTCCAATGCGTCATTAAACTGTTCGTCTATATAACGCATATAGTCTAATGCCCTTTTCTCGATCACAGCTCATCGCTCAATCATTGTGATGCTGAGAGATGGTAACCATCAATTAGATCGAAGACTATACGTGTGCATTGCCCCCTATGTTAAGAAAGTTCACTATGCCCATTATCTGGAAAATATAAACATCCACGGTGCCACCTGCAACCAGTAATCTTTGAAAAGGTGACTAACAATATAAGACAGATGGCCATAGAAAAAAATTCTTAAATAACCACAATTTTGATGCCCCAAAAGACTTTCATATAAAAATTGATATATTACCCTAGGTGTTAGATACCTGGTGACTTAATGTTACAGTCACGATCTCGACCACTTACTAGCATTTTACATTACTCCTGCGGGTTTGCATGGTGTAGTACGGATCGACCGGTCAGGTGCCGGCCGTACCAGCTAAGCTGGGTACGCGCCGCCCATCCTGGAGTCGTTCCCTGAACACGCCCCCCCCATGGAGAGCTATACGTGTATATCGGCCTATGAGAGAGATCGCGTTGTAAAAACGATTAAGTTCGCTAAAGCGCATAGCGCGCATGCGCACGCTTAGTACTATTTTGACAGGGCGCGTATTTCATTACCATGATAGGATGGCGCTTTTAGTGTACGGAGTAGGTACACTGCAGTCCTTTTTAATTACTTGTTCCCACCGAATCTGGCATCAATCAAGACCAGAATTCGACGGGCTTTCCAAATCTGTAAACCATTTCAAAATCGACTGAGTTATTATCAGCTACACGCTAATTGGCCATTGCTCGACCGATGATTGGTTGAAGCCTGCGCCTATGACGTCACGGGTAGTATAAAAGGAGGTGAAATCCAGAACTCGAGAGCCTCCTCGGCCAGGGCCGAATAGGTTGGATCTATACCAGCTACTATCAGCAAGACAGGCATTAAGCAGATTACTTCTGTCTCGGGAAGTTTCTCTCCTGTAGCCACAGCAGCAATCCAACCCAAAGCGCTAAAAGCAATTTTGTATCTCCCCATTGTTCAGGAGCATTATTGGAACTTTTGAATATTGTTCACGAATAAATCAAGAACTAACTCGGAACACAAACTTGCGGCGAGGCCTTTCCCGGCCTGAAAATGTGATTCTACAGATGCAGAGGCAGCGATGTTCTTTGATGGATGACTCGCCGGATCTGCTTGGCCACGCCAAAAAGTGGTTATTCAACCGCCCCTGCACTGATGTCGTAAACTTTGCCCGGTACGTCTTAAGAGCTAACTGACGTACCACGCACCGTTAAGGTTAGTTATGTATCTTCATCCCTATTCAACAACCCTCGCTTCTGAACGGGTTGTTATTAACTTCCATCCGTACCATCGGTGTACGGGAACTTTCTCACTAGCAGTAATGTTATCGTATCACTTACTGACTGCTCGTTAGATATTCTTATGTTGTGATTACCATCGTGAGTTAGATCCGCTCCCGTTCTGGACTGCATACATGAATCCTGTTTGTGGAAACTGACCTGCGGGAACTTTCCAGCTTCCAGAGACCAAATCAACTCACGTCACACAAAAGGGTGACGTATCAATTTCAGTAACACGATAGCCCGTCCTTAAGAATGGCTACCGATTATTCAAGTAACTATGCATAACAGTTTAATTATTCCGTTATTTACAGCTTTAATAATTATACTTTGTCTGTATAAACGGTCCCGATGACTAAAAGGAACCGTAACGGTCTTAGGACCATTAGTTATAATTTCTTTATCTGTTTATAGTTATTCTTATTTTACTGTAAGGTGTTTTACTAACCGCACCGTGGTAGGTCTGTCAACCTGTACTTTATATATTATTCTAATCATTTCACAATGTATTACTTGTTTTGGTTAGTTTTATATATGGCACGTAGCCATCAGTTCCTATGTTTTGTTTATTTGTAGAAAATGTAGGACTGCACGTAGGAAACACTATACAGCAACATTTTTATATGCATCACGTTCTCCCGCCACCAACAATTTTTCACTGATGTCGCTGTCCATGCTATAACTCTGTTTAGCCCAGCATGCTACCGACTAAAAACCTTTCTATTCAGCTCGATAGAATGGGTTTAATATGATTAGAGACGATTTCTTCGTCAAGAGACACATAGTGCACGCCTCTTTTCCAGTAGTTGCGATAACTTAGCCCCGCACTCTGGCAAGGTTGTGTAAAATTGTCCAACATACGTATTGCGCCTCATATTTCTAAGTTATTGTCTCTCTTCATGTTCCACTAAGCCTTATGGCTTCTTAATTGTTTGGATGTCCCTATCCACACCATGGACTGATCCGACCCTGGGAAACTATTGCGGTTTCCGAGTGGTGATGGCCAGTGTTTGGTGTCAGATACATTTCCCGTGTATCTTCGGATACCTTGTAGTTAGTTATTCTTGCCAATGTAAGAAGCACTGCGAAAACATATTTTAATTATTATTTCCTTTTTCATCTGCTAGACAATTCTCCTGCACTGCAATGCATAACTGGGCAACTTGCATTTAAACCTAACATAAGAGCTGCCATGCCCTCACGGGAAGGCCATTCATGGTGGGTATTCGTCTCGCTTACCCCAACCGTAACGATAGATCAGTTGCCTATACTTACTTTTGTGAAAAGTAACCAATGTCCTGTGACGTTTTATGTGGTTATGGAGCAAGATGTCCGGATTCTCACCCAGCTCGGAGATTTTGCGAAGTAACATGTATGCACGCTGTCTTCAGTATTGATGATGTAGGACATCCGTTCTCAATGACAGCTGTATCTAAAGCTAGGTAGGCGTCCACCATTTGCAGCCTAAAATAGTTCTTGTCTCTAAAAACTAAATGATAGGTTAGGCATAGAAGAAGGCCCACATAAATAAAAGCGGCAACTACTAATTCAGCATATTTGAAATTACATAAGACGGTGGCGTGGGAATCCTTCGGGAGTCGCTCGTCCCGTCTTCACGTAAGACAGCACGCAACCGTATAGTCATAATTTCACTCGGTATGGTCTTTTCTTTACTTCATTTTGGTTGAATATTAGAATAATCCCCTTTTCGGCCAATACTCTTCACCCGCTTTAAGCGATGGTGACATTTTCCTGTGACAGAGACCCACGCGAGGCACTTGCATCTCGCAAGGATTCAGTGATGACGGCCCACGCGAGGATAATACTCCTCACCCAAACTAGCACCAGAAGTTGTGCCCACGGGAGGCACATGGCTTTTCGACACTATAAAATACATTTTCTTTCCCTTCAGCTTAGAGGTATAATAACTTATATTAAGTTAATTAGCGATCTCGTGTACGGGAGCCTCCCTTTGCGGGGATACCTCTGTGGACCTACGAGTCTGTGTAGTACCTCCATGAGTCCCGCATTTAAAAGTTTATCAGGCTGTCTCTATGTCTTGTATTTTCGTATGCTCATTTTTATCTAGCATACTTGATGATCTGTTTAGGTAAAACTATTGTATAGACTTATTTTAATTAGGGCCCCAATCAAATCTTGTAAGACCATATATCACGAAATTGCTATGGACTGGCTAAACTCTTGGGATGAGACTTTGTGTTTAATGTTTGCGACAATGGTCGCATGGCCCCACCAGAACGATTGGGTTCCACCGGCCATAGGAGCCAGTCTTTGTTACCCATAGGGCAGTATCGCATGGGATCCGTAACCCCGAGACCAGAAGCTAACCAGCGTCATCACTCGTCGTGCACATGCAACGTGGCGAGTCGACAACAGACACCGGAACGGCCCAACACTACCCCACGAGCTACAAGTGGCACCCGATGTGGGGCTCGAAGAACAATACCTTCAATAACGCACAGCAAACCCACGCCCACACCATGTAACGAGCTTAGTACTATACCTTCTCCATTCAGCGACGTCTCCCTCGATCAAGAGGTGGCGTCATACGATGGATACCAATCTCACATACTCACCGACTATGCTAGAAATTCACAAGATGTGGGATCACCAACTCCGCAATACCACCTGTTTTCGCCCATCAGTGAGGGGACTGTCCGGGATGCCTCACAGGCGGAAACAGAGTTTCGAACTATATCGGACGTCCGCAATAGGCCAACTCCATTAGGGCCCGATCGTGGGCAATCACGACAAAGACCCGATGATGGGCACACCTACAATCTTTCAGACTACTATCGTTCACCCATGTCATCTATGGAAACTGTATGGCAGGGTAACAATTCATATCCTAGACAACCTCCCGTGCCACCCCCCTCAAATGCATCAGTATATTCTAGGGGAACACCACGGCACCGTCGGGAGGAATCGGCACCACCTTTTCACCGGTACATCAGTCATGCTACACATCACGACCATCGGCCAACTGCACCACCGCCATACAAGGAATATCAGTCCTCACCACGAGAAGAACGTCCGCGCAATCTTCACAATATTCCGCCTCCCATCCGTGGACCCATGCCGGTTTATGGATCTAGAACGGGGCGGACTTCACTGGATTGGAGATGCACATCCTTGCTCCTCAGCATCGGCATCGATGGGAAACATCAATACCACCACCACCACTACCCACATGACGACAAGCATCAGCGTTTTCGTCACTCTTCCGGATACCACCACCACCCGGATTTCAACCACTTCATTCTTCCCATGATCTTGGCGGAGTCATTCTCCCTCCAGAATTTAGTGGGGAGAGTGTCTGGCCCAATTACAAAATACAGTTCGAGATTATAAGTAGGACTAACCACTGGAACGATCAGCAAATGGGTAAATATCTCACCGCAAAGCTTTCCGGAAAAGCCCTTCAAGTTCTTGCGGATCTCGGGACTGATTATAAACCAACCTACACCCAATTGGACCGAGCACTAACAGAATGATTTGGCGACACAGCTCTCGGAGAAACAACTTAAAAATCTCCGACGGTGCGCAGGAGAAACTCTGCACAAGCTTGCTAGTCGAAACAAGAGACTAGTCACCCATGCGTACCCTAGCACCAATATAGAAGGCGTAACGCATCTCCATTTGGACACGTTCATTGATGCGTTAAGCGGTGAACCCGCTCTTAAGGAAAAACTCTTCCTTGCTGACCACGGGAGTTTAGCCCAATTGACAGCCACCACGGTCCACATAGAAAACTTTCTGGAGCGGGAGAAATCTAACCGACGCCAACTCCACCCTATCAATGAGGTGAAGGTTGCAGTAATCGCCACATCGACCAACGCTCACACCACGTCAACAGCATCAACACCTACAGCACAATCGCCACCACAGACCACTTCACAGAATTCTAATCAGAATCAAGCGCCTAGAGGAAGGGGGCCACAACGAAGCCCCGGGGCGTGGGAACCAGCGCAACAATAACAGTAACAGCAACATGCAGGAACGTATGACCGAGATCAACAAACAGATCTCAGCATTGACAAATTTAGTAACAACACTCAGCACGAACCTCGCCACCACTCATTTTAGAACCACGAACACCACCAACACCGCACCACCACCAAATACCTGCTTCGGATGTGGTCAGCCAGCCCATTGGAGGGAACAGTGTCCTAACCGACCTCCATCAACAATTCCTGCCCCTGACCACAGAACACCGCAACCGGAAAAGCCATCAAACTCCTAAGGGCACTGATTGATGAGTCACTTCGGTGCCCGTATTCACTTCCCGGCTCAACTGCGGCCCCCCGTACAACAACGTCAGGTGGCCGACTATCACAAACAAAACTCAGCATTTACACATACACCAAAACGCATGGTTTCACATATGTCGATGCCTACGATGCCTCCCACATCTGCAGCATCGCCATTCCCCTCTATCTCCGCACATAACAAACCTTCTTTCCTCTGTAAAACGGCAGTGGCAGGTTGTAGCACCTCAGCTGAAACAACGTTTTTACAAGCACCACGTCCCGCCACCAAAACACTGGATTCACGGTGTCCCTTGGTGATATGCAGAGCACTGTCCCACACAACATCATCTTCTGCATCCACAGACAGCAGTGACTCAGGAGAAACGGTTCACTCCGCCTCGTGGATTCGTAAACGTCGACATAGACGGGGAGACACACGTCCCTGGCAGCGTCACTGTTTCTTCTGTGCTTCACCAAAGCATCCATAGAAGCATTGCAAGAAATGGCTCGCACAGGTAGAGCTTATCCGTCATCCCGTATGCACCACTGTCTACACACACTGCCCACCCAGAAATAGCAACATCTCCATCATCATTGCTACTCCCAGCTCCGTCTTCACCACAGCCCTCACAGCAGCGCCGCCGCTGGACTAGCCCCTTCCTCACTCAGCCATCCATCACATTAAAAGAAGCCATTCAGACCAATTATATACAGAATGATTCCGCTCCAACACCATTGTCGCAGACGGCATCATTGGAAACCCTTCCACAGGTACACCGCAGAATAATATACAAGTGTGCCTGTCTGTTTAGCAGTGTTTCCACCAGTGGCCGACGGATACCTCTTGGACCGGCATCGTCATTATATGACACGTGTGCTGTAATATTATCAAGTACAGCCACAGTTGAGCCGGGACCTGAACAAATCTTATGGGCCACTGCACCACAGTTAGGAAGCAACACACACATCGCCATGCTGGAACCTGACCCTGATCATATGATCGCCTCGCAATGCGCAAGTCCCCGCATGATCGTGGACACCACTAATAAGGAACATATAGCTTTTAGAGTGTTCAATGGCACCGCAGACCCCATAACTTTTGAACCTACCATTTGGTGGACATTATTTCTTTGGAATAACCCACACTTACCAACACACACCAGGATATGACTGATGATTTACCCGAACATCTACATGATTTATATCTACGTGCCACAGTGGGATTACCACAATCACAAAAACACTAAATTCGGAAACTACTGTACAAATATCGTGATAGTTTTTCCTCCGGAGACATGGATCTCAGAGAAACTCATCTTGTGTGACACTCCATCAACACAGTAATCGGCCCATACGATAACCGTTACGACATCTTCCTATCCATAAAGAAGCAGAGGCATACCAGCATGTTAACGACATGTTGTGGACTGGTATTATCGAACCCTCAGCATCTCCATGGCCAGCACAATTTTACTAGAAGGCAAAAAGGACGGAACCTTCTGGTTTTGTATTCACTACTGCCGCCTTAATGATCTTAGCATCAAGGACGCTTATCCGCTACCTCGGATAGATCAGGCCTTGGATTCCTTGTCCGGAGCCAAGTGGTTGTGTAGCCTTGACTTAGCTAGTGGTGACATGGAAAAGACCGCATTCATTTGTAGGGATGGTCTTTTCCAATTCCACAAGATGCCCTATGGCTTGTGCAATGCTCCTGGAACTTTTGAACGTCTCATTGAGCAGGTATTAACCACCCTGCAATGGGAAATCTGTCTATGTTACATCGATGACGTACTCGTCTTTGGACCAACGTTTGAACAAACATTAATAAATTTGGACGCCGTGCTTTCCCGGTTCCGTACAGCAAATTTAAAGCTCAAACCAAAGAAATGTCATCTCTTTAGACAGAGCGTTGATTTCCTGGGACACGTCATATCCGGTGATGCAGTGGCTACTCAGCCATCAAAAACTAAGGCAGTAGCTGAGTAGCCGACGCCCTCTTCAGTCACAAAGACACTGAGTTTTCTTGGCTTATGTCAGTACTATCGCTGTTATATCCACCATTTCAGTGAGATTGCTTCACCCCTCTACAAGATCACCGAAAAAGATCGACCATTTGAGTGGACGAGTGAGTGTGAAGGTTCCTTCAGGGCGCTGAAGGAACTCTATCCGCCAACCCTCGATTTTTTCTCATCCTAATCCAAACCTCGATTTCATCTTAGACACTGACGCATCGGCTTACGCTATCGGCGCGGTTCTATCTCATGTCACAGAAGACGGAACAGAGCAGGTATTGTCTTATGGTTCACGTACTCTAAATAAAACTGAAAGAAGATACGCATCCACGAAGTGAGAACTACTTGCAGCGGTACATTTCCTCAAGTCCTACAAGCACTTTCTGTACGGGCGCCCCTTTACACTCCGTACAGACCATGCCTCACTATGCTGGTTCAGGAACCTTAAAAACCTGGAGGGCCAGGTAGTGAGATGGCAGGAATCCCTACAGGCCTATAACTTTAGCGTTGTTCACCGTCCCGGCAAGTTGCATGGAAATGACGATGCCCTCAGTAGAGTTGGTATGGAGGGTGAGCACGAAGAGGCCGCCACCATGACATAGTCACCACAGCCATCTCCGGAGTTCCCCGAGTTGAGATGCACAGAGTGGAATCCAGAGAAAATCGCACACGACCAAACAAGAGATGTGCAGACATGAAACATATATGCGTGGATCCAGGAGGGGGTACGTCCTCCCAAGGAATCGGTAACACCACTATCCACTATGGCTAAATATTATTACCAATGGTTCGAGGAATGTCACCTAATAAATAGCGTTCTCTACATTAATAATGGTCTGCTAGTCCCGGAAAGTTATCGTAACCTCATATTAAAACAACTATATGAAAACACCAGGCATCTGGCCATGGAAAGGACTGTTACCCATATCAAATCGAGATTCCACTGGATCGGAATTCGCGATAGTGTCAAGGCATGGGTTGCCAAATGTATACCATGCCAAGGACGCGCTGTTGGCCAGAACCATATCGCACCCTCACATATAAAAATTGTTGGTGTAACGTGGGAGCGAGTGGCTATTGACGTGCTCGGACCCTTGAATACGATGGATAACGGAAATAAATACATCCTCGTATTACAAGATTATTTCATGGAGTGGGTTGAAGCATTTGCTTTGCCAGACCAAGAGGCATCCACTGTAGCGGAGGTCTTGGCAAGCAATGTGTTCTGCCGGTTTGGTATGCCGTATGAGTTGCACTCCGATCAAGGAAGTAATTTTGAGAGTCAGTTCATATCAGAGCTCTGCAAATTGTTTCATATCGTCAAAACAAGGACGCTTCCGTATCACCCACGCAGTGACGGGATGGTGGAGAGATTCAATCGAACTCTCACGGAGATGCTTACTAAAGAAACATGCCTTGATTGTAGAGATTGGGATCTACAGCTTCCATATGTACTCATGGCTTACCGCACTTCCATACATTCCAGCACAGGTTACACCCATGCTCGACCATCGTCCTTTGTCTGTCAATCTTCAGATATGAGAGAGACTGGTGCTACAGAGGAGGTGGCATCCCACACCGCACCTACCAACAATACCCCCTGTGGTGGTCAGGGAAGCAGCCTGTTCAGCAGACTCTGTTTGAATTTTCCCCGTGTCTAAAAACTATGACAAGACACACACCGTCGTGTAACGGGAGATGACCACATCCCCCTGTCCAAAGGCCACCCTCGCCATTCGGCCTACCATACTCCCCCGTGAGCAGTCAGGACATCACACCACAGACAGAACGTCAACACATACAGAACATACTCGGTTATACTCAGCATAACAGAGACTTTCAACACTGGCAACGGCATCGTCTAGCAGCACCTATCGGTATTAATTAATTCCTAGTAGAGACGTAAAAACTCCCACAACAGTTCCACCCACACCAGATGCGGGAGAAACAATATCTCCCGCAACCGTGCACCTCTCGCAATAACAACAGACTCGACATTCACCAGCGTGGAAAACTGGAATGCGCCCACTTCGCTTTAACATTAGCATCATACAGCAGCTCGGACCTCCCGACAACAACATCATCGTCAACAAACAACAGCCAACAAATCTCCCGCACACACTTTCTTATCTAGTTATTGGAGAACTGATCATATAAATAGAAGGATTACACTACATCCATCTACAGTACGCGTCACGAGAGAAATGTTTGTCCAATGTTCCCCCCCCTTTCCTCTCCCACGACGTCATACGGAAACAGCCAAGACTACCTACATCATTTACACGTAATAACAGTCGATATTATTAAGAGAGCAAGATGCCCGCATTGTCGTCAGTCACGAGTAGGATTTTGCTACCGAAAGGTTGAATTCGATAATGGATTGATCAAAGTTACGCCAGCATCCGACAGGTCATCTGTGCTCTAAAGTAACTCTGTCCCACCCACGGGCTCGGCCATTACAGAGCGGAATACCATCAAGGTTCGATAAAGTTGGCATCATGCCACCTCCCCCTTCCCGCACTTGGCGGTAATAAAAACGTCACCTTCACCACAGCGCAAGTATCATCCACAGATAGCCAGCCACGCATATCAAACTCAAATCAACAACATGTCAGAAACATAGACACTCGGGTTGACTGTATTCACAATCTCCAAACGATGGCATTGTAAATCGTAACACTGTATGCACTCACTTCTGAGCTGTATTGTAATTTAACCATTATTAAGTGGTATTAATGTGTCAGGTCTAGGCGGGGACGGAGCTAGTTCTACCCATTGAGGAGAATGCTTGGTAGCCATCCCACTCGGAAAACACTTGTCGGGATCAGTAACTTTGATATCCCGCCTGAATAGATCTGTTTAAACCACACATCAAATTACCTACAGCTTTACTGTTATATTTTTGATTAAGAAGACAACTGCCCTACCGTGCCACAGATCATTAGCGCACTGGCCGATAAAGCGGCATAAAAAAATCTAACAGTATAATTACAAAGAGAATTAAAAAAATTATCTTACCTGCGTTCCAGTCCACAATCGACACGGCTGAGAACTACCTATTACAGACAAGTACAAAGACGCATGTTTAAGAACCCGCGCAAATAGGGACATTATCTTATAAAGATTCATGATGTAACATATATTTCCATTTCTCGCATCTACAAAGATTAAACATCAGCAACAGTATTTCGGCCATCGCCATAAACAGCACATATGTTTCCGATCAACCACGTGTTTCCAAGGGCCACCTGACTTTTACTGCTATTTCCAATAAATTGGATCAAACGCTTTAAACAAAAGAGCCGCCCAAATACGTGACTACAACAGCGTGATGGAGGTGTGGCGAGGGTGAATCAGGGTAATTACCGCAAGCTCCCACACCCCCCATCGGGCGCTCCAGCCTAAAAGTTTATAAGCATCCAATCTGTAAAACCGCATCATGCTAATTTAAAGGTGATGCGCCACGGGGATAAGTAGTACCCTGTTTTTATGTTGATCGGAGAATTTTAAATGCGCTAAACTGGGACAAAGTTAATGAGACATTCCTCCTATCATTAAAAGTACTCCATTTAAACGGGAGGAATTAATCCCGTGACGCATAGAATGGGAAAGAGAAAGATTTTCCATATAGGGCCGACCGAATTACCTTCAAAACTTCCAGGTGTGGTCATCCGCCATCTGTGACGTCACTAAATCATATAAAAGGAGTCCCTGTTTAAGACTATATGCTCGGCCTCAACGTGGCGCAGGGGTGTAACCCACTGGGTGTCAATCCAGACATTTGGAGGGGTTAACCAGAGCATTATGCACAACGCAAATGAATGACACTTGGAGATCGAATCAAACGAAACGGTGCTCGCCCTGTGAGGATCCGCCAGGCAGGTGCAGCACCGGGCTCCACGCCTCGAAGGAGCCCACCCTCAGCTACTGGAGGTCGCATCAACTTGTCTTGTGGAGCCAGGAGACGAGGATGGAGAGCTACTGGCCAACCGAAAGAGAAGACCAAACCCAAAGAGAACCCCAGTATCAACGTCATGCACTGGAACGCAGAAGGGGTTACCAACAAGAAATCAGAGCTCGAACAGTTCCTGTACGAAAACAACATTGATATCTGCTGCATCCAAGAGACACACCTGCAAGAAGGAAAACCATTTAAGATCAGAGGTTATCAGATTTTCCGGTGTGATCGAAGAGGAAGAAAGAAAGGCGGGGTGATCACCTTGGTCCGAAACAGCGTGAACGCCAGCCAGATCAAAACATTTATGGAAGAGGCAGAATATATCAAGATCAAGGTAACAACCAGCAACTCTGTGATTGACATTGTCAATTATTACTGCCCTAATGACAAGAATCTCTCACTTGACACAATCCAGGTCCCGGACTGCCACTTCCTCATTGCGAGAGACTTTAATAGCCAGTCTCAGAGCTGGGGATACAGACCACTTGATAAACGAGGAGAAGACATTGAAGCATGGCAAGATGAAAAGCACCTTTTACTTGTCAATGATCCCACAGATTAGCCTACCTTCTACTCGCGCCGGTGGCACTCGACAACAACGCCGGACTTGGCATTTTGTACAGAAGACATTCACAGAAACTTCAGTAGAGTGGTCGGATCGCAGTTAGGAGGAAGCGACCACCGCCCAGTCCTCCTCTCTCTTTCTGGAAGAATTTCAACAAGCTCACCTCAACATCCAAGGTGGAACTACAAAAAGGCAAATTGGAGTCTGTTCGGCATTCGTTCCAATGAGCGTACCCAAAATGTAGCAGTAGAAGGGAGAAACATCAACAATGCGGTCAAGGAATTTAATTCAAGTATCCTCAAGGCTGCCAACGAAGCGATTCCTCGAGGGTTCAGGAAATACTACCGCCCCTACTGAACAACAGAATTGCAAGCAGCACATGATAAACTAGACAAGGCCAGAGAAGATGCAGAGGGTAATTCCTGTCATGAAAGCCACTTCACACTACAACAAACTAAAGCCAGGTATCTAAAGACCAAGCTGGAGGCCAAAAGAAGAATCTGGAGGGAAAAGACCGCAGGGTTTAATTTAGAGAGAGATACAACAAATCTATGGAGACTGACTAAAGCACTGAATGATGAGGGTGTCGGGGGAGAGAAGATTACTCTTGAAGAAGATGGACAAACACTGTCAGGAAAGATGGCTGCAGATGCCTTTGCGAAGGCATATGCAAAAGAAAGCAACATTTCTATACCACGAATGAGTCAAAAAGAGGTTAGAAAAGAGCAAAAAGAAAGAACAGACACCATCACTCACGATGCAATGAAAGTTGACATTAGTTTAGCAGAACTGAAGAAGTCTATCCGTCAATTGTAGAAGAAGAAATCTCCCGGGCCAGATGGCATTACGAATGAAATGATCCAACACCTTGGTAATGCATCTCTCCGCAAGTTGCTAGATATCTTTAATCTCAGTTGGACCAATGGAGAGGTTCCTCAGTGCTGGAAGGAAGCCAGAATGACTCCTATTCTGAAAAAAGGGAAGAACAAGACGAAAGTGCTGAGCTACCGTCCTATCAGTCTTACAAGCTGCATATGCAAGACCATGGAGCGCATCGTCAACCAGCGGTTGCAGTGGTACCTGGAGTCGGAGAACACTATAGTTTCAGAGCAGGCTGGCTTCAGAAGATACAGGAGCACAGAAGATCAAACAACACATCTTGCACAGGTCATAGAGGACACTTTTCAAGCCAAGAATGTGATGCTAGCTGCCTTTATTGATCTGCAGAATGCATTTGACAAGGTGTGGAAGGATGGCCTCCTCGTGAAGCTCCGGCACACAGGCATCGGTGGCAACATGTTCCGATGGACCAAGTCATACCTACACAATCGCAGAGCTAGGGTGCTGGTGGTTGGACAATCTGGACAGAATGTATTGCTGAGACAAGGGGTACCACAAGGCAGAGTATTATCACCAACTCTGTTCATACTCTTCATTAATGATATTGTAGCAGAGCTGCCCAATGGGATCCAAGCAGCCCTCTATGCAGATGACCTCGTACTCTGGTGCACCGAGGAGTACACAACGACTGCCACGTACAGAATACAGCTCACCTTGGACATAATTCCAGCTTGGGCCAATCGCTGGTGTATTACCATCAACAAAGAAAAATCATCAGCCATGCTATTCTCACTGTCCACCAAAACCAAGGTTGGCAATCTGACACTGGGCGGTACTCCACTCGAGTACGAGGACCAGCAGACATACCTGGGAGTCACCTATGACAGAAGATTAACATGGAAGGAGCACATCCAGAACGCAGAGGCAAAGGCCAGAAGAAAGCTAAACATCATGAGGAAGCTGGCAGGAACAAAGTGAGGTGCCAATGAAAGGATCCTCAAGACCATCTACCTAGGTGCCGTACGACCACACCTTGAGTATGGATCCAGCTCATGGATGACAGCAGCTACATCTCATCAACAGAACCTCGACAGAGTACAAAACCAGGCACTGCGCATCATCACTGGTGGAATGAGATCAACACCAATAGAAAAAATGGAGCAGACAGCAGGCATCCCCCCACTTAGTAAAGGAATGGAATGCAACGCACTGATCCAAGCTGCAAAGTTCAAATCATTCAACAACCACCCGATGAAGATCAGGCAAGCACAGCTGTCATCAGGAAGACTTAAAAGATCAAGTTTTGTGAAAGAGACAAAAGCACTTCAAAGGAAACACCAAGAAATGTTGTCAGCACAAATAGAAGACCCAAACCACACCCTTGATCCTCCACCCTGGGAAAACAAACTCGAGAGCATAGCTATTCGCACCACAGTACCTCATCTCACAACCAAAGATGAACACAGTGATGTGAGCAAGAAGGCCCTGACCCTAGCCATGCTGGAAGAAATATACCCTCAGGAGACATGGATAAGGATCTACACAGATGGATCAGCCAAAGATGCAATTAGGAGCGGAGGTGCCGGACTGCACATACAGTATCCAACCGGACATGAGTCAGCTGCAATACCGACAGGCAAACACTGCACAAACTGCAGAGCTGAAGTCGAAGCACTGGTCCATGCAGCTAATACCATCAGCAGAACAGCAGACCCTATTGCACAGATTGTCTTTTTATCTGATGCCCGCTCCGTCCTTGAAGCTATCACCAAAGGTAAGCTGCCACAACTTGAAGAAGCACTACAAACCATCAAATGCTTTCGGATAGCATTGCAGTGGATCCCCTCACACTGTAGAGTCCAAGGAAATGAGGAAGCAGACAAGATGGCAAAGGTGGGTGCAGAGGAGAATCAGACAGAAAACATGGTTACCCATACAGAGATGAAGACTATCATCAATTCACTCTATAGAACACCTCAATCAGAAGATGCCTACCATCATCTCTCGAGGCCAGAGCAAGTGACCATTTTTCGTCTCAGAACTGGACATAACAGACTAAACCAACACATGTACAGGCAGTTCCACCTTACGACATCGCCCGCTTGTCCTTGTGGAGAAGCAGAACAGACCACAGAGCACATACTTCAATGTTTCAGTACGTATCAGCTGCTGAGAGAAGAGATCTGGCCTTTGTCAACCCCTTTGCTTGAAAAGCTGTATGGGCCTGCGGAAGAACTGCAGAAAACCACAGATTTCATCTTGAGAACGGCTCTCCAAGTGTCATACCAGCGATAGAAAAGAAGAAGAAGAAGAATATAAAAGGAGGAAGCGCACTCTGAAACGTCGTCTTCCCTTCAAATCTCGACACCAGGGAAGAACAAATAGCATTAGGCTTCTTTCGTGTCGAAAACTAAATTCTGCTGTTTCCTTATTATTAATTCATTATTACAATACTTGGCCTGGAAAGTTAAAAATGAAGAGATAGGATTTTAGGTTTTAGTTAGGTTCCCGCAACGAGATGTCACTCCTCGAAGATTTAGCGTTGTCGGATTCATCTGAAGATAAATCGGTGCCAGGTTCAGAAAGGTTCCCTTGCGGCTCATTATTAGCTAGCGCAGAACTGTGTACCAGAACTTTTATGCGAAATTCTAACCGCACTCTTCATGTTAACAAGGATCATCTCCTCCAGACAGCCTTCTGTATAACGTGTCAATATCTCTACACAGCCACCCGTTATGGAGTGACCCATGCACTCCGCCATAAGCACCATGTGTTAGAAGTGACATTAATTTCTGTGGAAGAAAGCGATGATCGTGCCGCTTTAGCCACCCATTTTGAAACTCGGTTACCGGTCAAAGTTCTCCCGACTGAGAGGATGACCAGCACGAAAGCACGAATAGTACCTGCAGATACCCCGTTAGTCATCGTCCTCCCACGGCTACTTTAGCAAATGTATCAACAGCCAGACATGAAATTCCACCTTCAGTCGCATCAGGAAGCGCGATTCCGCATCCAGTCACTACATCCACACCGGCCCTGCAGCAGAGTAAGAGGCAGAAATCATCCGCAGAATGCAGTCCAGCAGCACCCGCATCCGTAACCAGCAACATGATTATAGCAACTACACCCACACCCGTATTATCCGAAGCAATCACTTCTAGTAAGCCTATATCGGTAGTCATCACGCCGCCTATGGAGATGGAGATTCCAAGCTACCCGCAGTCACCATCTTCTCCCGACCTGACCATGGACGAGGGACTGGGACAATCACAGCCTACTTCTATCAGCATCACCCCGATCCGTGTTATCCAGCATCCGCATCCCAGTCTTTCTGATGTCATCACCTGCCACATCCGCTTCTGCATCACTGCCTCAACCTACAATGCGACTTACCGCCATCACCACGACAACCACCGCAACCACCACTACCATCATGAAGACCGCAGCATCAGATGCCTCAACACCAACTAGCACTTCCGCCGCCATGCGAACAAACATTTCAGCATCAGCAGTAATTGTTAGAGACACTATAGACACTAATATTCCTGCAAGTATGACTTCAGACATTCCAGAAAGTGCCAGTAATAGTGAACGCATCTCAGCATTAGTAATTCATCCACCGCGACCAACCACCGTCAGTCGCAGAACCCAGACTCAGTGGGGAAATTTTTCGGCAGAGGTGTGATCATTTGTGTTACAGCAGGACATCAGTGTTGCGACTTATGGAAAATTACCATTTATTTATTTTTTTAATACTTTTTAAAAATTATATATGTTAGATAAAATGAATGCCATCCCTAGGATGACTACGGTTATCCGACACAGCTGTGCAACTTGAGCACTGTGGACTCCGGTGTTGTAAGAACGTCGTGTGCGACGTAAAGTATACAACATCCCGCAGTGCAATGATGACATAATCCCGTCATGCAGTCTCAGCTATGCCGGGGCTGCCTGATAAACTAACTATTGAGTTATTATTATGTTCTATTTTTCTTATTATTTTTCTTCCTGTCTTAGATGTCAGGACAGCTATTGAGTCAGCGAGAGTTGCCCGTTGCGGACCCGCTATAACGGGCCACAAATATTTTTATTAATCAAGATACGTGTTGCGTACCCCTTTATTTACCTGGGGTGCGCATGTAATTCGGAAGTAATATTTTAAATACCCCGTAAGGGTATGTTACATGAAAATTATATATTTTATATGTATTTTATATATTATTATATATCTTAAATTGTGGTATGTTGGAGCTCGGGTGTTCTCTGCGGAGATAATAATTATCCGCACCCAAAGAGAACACCCATGCGAGCTATTGAATAGGGAATCAGTGACTAAATAAAGTTAAAAGCACGCACTGTAATATTAAAACAAAACAAAAAAAGAAAAGACCTGGAAAAATAATTCCAGGTCAAAAATCAAAACTAAAGGTATGCTTTCCCTCTCCTCTTTGGCACCCCCTTTGTGCTCTGACTCTTGAATACACGTCTTTTGCATCACTACTCCTCTCCGGCCATGTGCCTACCTGGGAAGTCTATAATCCCCTCCTAACGTACGTCTGTGCGTCGATCCGCAATACGTGGTCATTTGCCACGGATGCCAAACTAGGAGGGGGTGTTGTAGTTCAGATCGACCGATCAGGTGCCGGCCATACCGGCTAAGCTGGGTACACGCCACCCGTCCTGGAGTCGTTACCTGAACACGTCCCCCTGGGTAGAGCTATAAGTGTATATAGGTCTATGAGAGAGATCGCGTTGTAAAAACGACTTAAGTTCGTTAAAGCGCGTAGCACGCATGCTCGCGCTTAATACTATTTTGACAGAGCGCGTATTTCATGACCAAGATAGGATGGCGCTTTTAGTGTACCGAGTAAGTACATTGTAATCCTTTTTACTTACTTTGTCCCACAGAATCTGACATTAATCAAGACCAGAATTCGTCGGGCCTTCCAAATCTGTAAACCATTTCAAAATCGGTTAAGAAATGCCCGAGCTATCCACGGAAAACCCCTTTTAATTATATTCAAAATATTGCCGTGACGTCGTAACCACGTGTACGCAGACCTTATAGAATGTTCTAGAACATTCGACTGCGTTAGTATCAGCTACGCGCTAATTGGCCATTGCTCGACCGATGATTGGTTGAAGCCTGCGCCTATGACGTCACGGGTAGTATAAAAGGAGGTGAAATCCAGAACTCGAGAGCCTCCTCGGCCAGGGCCGAATAGGTTGGATCTATACCAGCTACTATCAGCAAGACAGGCATTAAACAGATTACTTCTGTCTCGGGAAGTTTCTCTCCCGTAGACACAGCAGCAATCCAACCCACCGCACTAAAAGCAATTCTGTATCTCCTGTTCGGGAGCATTTTTGGAACTTTTGAATATTGTTCACGAATAAATCAAGAATTAACTCGGAACACAAACTTGCGGTGAGGCCTTTCCTGGCCTGAATATGTGATTCTACAGATGTAGAGGCAGCGATGATCTTTGGTGGATGACTCGCCGGATCTGCCGACAACGCCAAAAAAGTGGTTATTCAACCGCCCCCACACTGATGTCGTGCAGGTTTATTTAAACTTTTTGACCACAGCAAGTAAACTTTGCCTGGTATGTCTTAAGAGCTAACTGACGTACCCCACACCGTTAAGCTTAGTTATGTATCTTCATCCGTATTCAACAACCCCCGCTTATGAACGGGTTGTTATTAACTTCCATCCGTACCATCGGTGTACGAGAACTTTCTCACTAGCAGTAATGGTGTTGTATCACTTACTGACTTATACTTTGATTACCATCCTGAGTTCGATCCACTCACGTTCTGGACTGCATACAAGAATCCTGTTTGCAGGAACCGACCTGCGGGAACTTTCCGGCTTCCAGAGAACGAATCAACTCACGTCACATCAAGGGTGACGTATCAATTTCAGTAACACGATAGCCCGTCCTTAAGAATCGCTACCGATTAATCAAGTAACTATACTTAACATTTTAATTATTCCGTTAATTACAGCCTTAATAATAATACTTTGTCTGTATAAACGGTCCCGATGACTAAAAGGAACCGTAACGGTCTTAGGACCGCTAGGTATAATTTCTTTATCTCTTTATAGTTATTCTTATTTTACTGTAAGGTTTTTTACTAACAACACTATGGTAGGTCTGTCAACCTGTACTTTATATATTATTCTAATCATTTCACAATGTATTACTTGCTCTGGTTAGTTTTATATATGGTAAGTAGCCATCAGTTCATATGTTTTCTTTATTGGTAGAAAATGTAGGACTGCACTGCACGTAGGAAACACTATACAGCAGCATTTTTATATGCATCACGTTCTCCCGCCACCAACAATTTTTCACTGAGATCGCTGTCCGTGTTATAACTCTGTTTAGCCCTGAATGCTACCGACTAAAAAACCTTTCTATTCAGCTCGATAGGATAGGGTTAATACGATTAGAGACAATATCTTCGTCAAGAGACACATAGTGTACGCCTCTTTTCCAGTAGTTGCGATAATTTAGCACCGCACTCCGCCAAGGTTGTGTAAAATTGGCCAAAGTACCTATTGAGCCTCATATTTCTAAATTATTGTCCACTAAGCCTTATGGCTTCTTAATTGTTTGGATGTCCCTATCCACACCATGGACTGATCCGAAACTATTGCGGTTTCCGAGTGGTCATGGCCAGGGTGTGGTGTCACATACATTTCCCGTGTATTTTCGGATACCTAGTAGTTAGTTATCCTTGCCAATGTAGGAAGCACTGTGAAAACATATTTTAATTATTATTTCCTTTTTCATCTGCTAGACAATTCTCCCGCACCGCAGTGCATTACTGGGCAACTTGCATTTAAACCTAACATCAGGTTAAAAAGATAGCTCCATAGGGCCTGGTGACGGACGATATGCGCATCCCCACCGAATTCCGTAAGAATGTCTGGGCATGATGTTAAGATCTGCCACGCCCTCAAGGGAAGGACAAGCACGGTGGGTATTCGTCTTTCTTTCCCCCACCTAAATGATAGATCAGTTGCCTAAGCTTGCTTTTGTGAAAAGTAACCAATGTCCTGTGACATTTTATGTGGTTATGGAGCAAGATGCCCGGATTCTCACCCAGCTCGGAGATCTTGCGAAATAACATGTATGCACGCTGTCTTCAGTATTGATGCCGTAGGACATCCGTTCTCAATGACAGCCGTATCTAAAGCTAGGTAGGCGTCCGCCATTTGTGGCCTAAAATAGTTCTTCTCTCTAAAAACTAAATGATGGTTTAGGCATAGAAGAAGGCCCGCATAATAAAAGTGGCAACTACTAATTCAGCATATTTGAAACTACTTAAGACGGTGGCGTGGGAATCCCTCGGGAATCGCTCGTCCCGTCTTCACGTAAAACAGCACGCAACCTAATAGTCATAATTTCACTAGGTATGGCCTTTTCTTTACAGCATTTTGGTTGAATATTAGAGTAGGCGATTTTTTGGCCAATGCTCTTCTCAGCTTTAAGCGATTGCGACATTTTCCTATGACGGAGGCCCACGCGAGGCACTTGCCTCTCGCAAGGATTCAGTGAGACTACTACTTCTCACCCAAACTAGCACCAGGGGTAGTGCCCGCGGGAGGCACATGGCTTTTCGACACTATAAAAGAAATTTTCTTTCCTTTCAGCTTAGAGGTATAATAACATATATTAAGTTAATTAGCGATCTCGTGTACAGGAGCCTCCCTTGGCGGGGATACCTCTGCGGACCTATGCGTCTGTGTGGTACCTCCGGGAGGCCCGCCTTTAAAAGTTCATCAGGCTGTCTCTATGTCTTGTATTTTCGTATGCTCATTTTTATCTAGCACACTTGACGGTCTGTTTAGGTAAAACTATTGTATAGACTTATTTTACTTAGGTCACCAATCAAATCTTGTAAGTCCATAGATCACGAAATTGCTATGGACAGGCATACTGGTGACATAAACTCTTGGGATGAGACTGTTGTGTTTAATGTTCGCGACAATGGTCACATGGCCCCACCGGAACGAGTAAGTTCCACCGGCCTTAGGAGCCAGTCTTTGTTATCCGTAGGGCAGTATCGCACGGGATCCGTAACCCCGAGACCGGAAGCTAACCATCGTCATCATTCGTCATGCACATGCAACGCGGCGAGTTGATACCAGACAACGGAATGGCCCGACACTACCGCGAGCTACAATATTGTTCACGAACCTTATTAGCTGAATTGTAGCTACAGTGTCCTATCTAATGAATAAGCATAAGTCATGAAATGTCACCAATAGTACGTTTCCTTGATTAATTGACTATGAGTGTATATTTAGCTCTCGTTCTAACCACAACAAATCATAGCTATGGTCAGACAATGACTCATCATGAAAATGAACGAGTTCAGGTTTTAAGCACTACAGTCTAAATGCGAGAAAAATCTAATTACTAAATTTATTCAGTTGAATATTTGGAAATTCGTATAAATCAAAGCTATTGCTGGCGAAAACAGTAATTGGTTTTAGACAAATTTGTTTCGAAATATCAAACAACATATCACGCATGGCTGTCTTGAAATTGCGATAGTGTGATGTCAGAATGATAATGGGAATAAATACTATTGTCAGTTGCTAATATAGATCGAGACCATACTGCTTGCCTCTATTAACCCAGACCTAACACCATAGCGACAAAGGCTATCATTTGTTTGTCTGTGGGGAGATACTTTAGCACAAATAACCCAGGATAGATTGAGACAAATGTTCAATGGAGGTATCATCGATAACTATTGACTATCAATCAGAATCAGTGGAAACATTAATTGCCAAACAGATTATATTGTTGCAAGAACAGTAACCACCACCACCTCCCTCACCATACGTACGCACGCACACACGTACGCACGCGCCAACGCACAACCGCGCGCACTCACGCACGCGCTCACGCACGCGCTCACGCACGCACGCACGCACGCACACACACACACACAACTACATACACACGCCTACAGAAACACATGCACAAAGACACACACGCACGCACGCACGGACGCGTGCACATACGCACGCACAGACGCATGCACACACGCACGTATGTCTAACCGGTATGCCTAATATGGTATGGATACGGGTACGGATATGCCGAAAATCAAAATAACTCTAAATACCAGGAGTGTTTCCATATATTTGTATACGGGCATGTTTATATCTATACGGGTCCGGATACGGATACGTAAAGAAAAACCGAACCATGTTGCGAATGTGGACATTTGGCATATGGAATCACGAAATCGTATACGGAATGGTTGGAACCAAATATATGGAAACGCTCTATACACTTTCCGTACAGGAATTTACTCCAATTGCGTCACTATTGCGTAACACACTTTATATTTTTTAATGCGGTATCCTCGGAAAGAGTAAAAAGGTGAGTAAATATGAGTAGGTGCAAGATAGTGCTTGATAAATTGCCGGTCTTGTCCAATCATTTATTTGACAAATAGTTCCTGGTGACAGTTTATTACGAACCTTTGTGATGCATTGACCAATTATTGATCACGTTAAAGCTGCTGCTGTGTAAACTGCTGTATCATCTTAGATTAAATGTTTATTATTGACAGCTTTCTTACTACAACAACAAGTTACGCGACTTCTCTTACGTCCTAGCAATGACAAATCTTCTCTATCACGCTTGACATTGGACAAGGGGAGACCAGATTTATTGCAAATATATACAGCAAGACCTTCTTACCCTGTGATAAAACGGTCTAATTTCGTGTACCGGTTGTGTGGAAAATTACAACCTGCTCCTGGAACAGTGATAAGTAATGGTCAGTATAGTCTGACGTAAGAGCATTACAAGACAGCTGGCAATCTATGGATCCACACAATGCTCGTTTAGCTTTAATAAACTAACCAACCCTACGTCATCTCTAAATACGTTACTACTAAAGCCAGGTTTTCATGATCAGCAAAAATCTGACGCCGTAGCGCGAATCTGAAGAGTGTTTAGACGATCAGATTAATCTGTCAAACAAATCTGCTGAAAAATCTGTGGAAAAATCTGAAGAAAAAATCTGAAGGAACAATATGACGTCATTAGCGTTGCCAAGTGTACCAGCAGACAATATGGCATGTCCGCTATAGACAGTATTGCTGTCTGCTTTCTCTGTTGAATTTTTTAAAGTGGGCGTAACGAATCCGACAAACAAATCTCCTTCAGCCATTCAATTATGAACCTCTTATTAAAATCGTCTCACATTCGAGGTGACACGGGCGCATCCAATGTGCTTGGTGGCTGATGACATCAACGATGATGACGTATTTAGAGCACGCATTCTGATTGGCCGCGCCTTTAGACAAAATCCGAAGAAACTGAATCCGTCCAACTCCTCAGATTCGTGGTTTACACAGTCAGATTTTATTGAAATTGAACAATTTAAAGACCCATCAGATTCAGAATTTTATACACATATACAGCTAAATTAGCACCACCAAAACCCAGTATCTTTTGAGCTGAGGTCTAAGAGCGCAACCAGGGTCTGATCCAGGGGACTATTTTCGCTCGCCTCTTCACCCGTTTACAGGCATGCTTCTATGAGTTTTGCAGGTCTTAACAATGGTGAAACACACACTAGCTGTTCCGGAGCTATTCTCCTCACACTCGGATTGTTCCACTGACAATCAGCCACACATTGGTACTTGCTCTGAGTTACTATTTCATAACGCTTTAATGCCTAAATTTGGTCAAGAATATCAAAATATTTAGTTATTGATTGTCCATTTCCATGCCAAGAGAAAACTATCTTATACCATTTATCACTGGAATGGCTGGCTCGGTTACCGAGCCAGGCACTCATTCCAGTTGCAAATTTTCTAAAATAGTATTCTACTGACCTGCAAATGGCCATTCCCCAAGACGACTGTAGAGCCAGGTTTTGGCCGGCTTGGTCATGAAAGGGTTAATTGATGACAGCCAAACCAGAATTTCCAAAGATGTCTCTCAGTGGATTTCGACATTTCGTTCTTTACAAGTAACATCATAATGCACAGTCAGTATGCAGTACGATATAATTACATTAAACCTAGCATAGCAAAGCTAAATCAAATTTAATTTATGGAATTGATAAGTAGGGGACAGCATCCAGACAATAATGGAATTATGCTTATTTCAGTTAATTGCAATACGTGGATGTACCAGCATGAACTCTTCCAATATCACAATATGGATTGTACAAAGTTATCTCCCTGTTATTGAATATTAGTTGGTGTAGGATAGTGTATGGTGAATTGCCGAATTTGTTAGACCATATGTTTTACAAATTGTTCCTGGTATCTGTATATTATAACCTCTCTGATCTATAGATATAAGATGTTATAGCTCGTCGTCTGTACACGGTGATTTAAATTGAATGTATCATCATCATCATCATCAACACCACCAGAACCACCACCAGCACCACCACCACAAGCACCACCACCACTACCACCATCATCAACATTTTACGAGGCATAAGCCTTTGGTTTGTTATTGCCTCGGGATGTGTTGGTATTGTTTATTAGTGGTTGTACTTTGTTTAGTTAAAATTGTGTATTTGTTTGCTTGGCATTATTCAGGATCCTGGTGAAGTGCTGTGGTGCAGAGGGTTGTTCCCACGCCAGCTGTGTTGTGCGGCATACGCTCATCGTTACACCCTGCTGCGCCTAGTGGTCTTGAAATATTGAAAGCCTTCGTATTACAATCAGAAAACATCATTCTGTTATGCTGCCAGTGATGATTTATTTGTGATATCACGCTTGACATTGGACAAGCTGAGTAGAGATTTATTCCAAATATATACAAGGATGCCTCCATACCTTGTGATAGAACAGACCGTTTCATGTATCAGCTGTGTGGAAAATTACAACACGCTCCTGACACAGTGATAAGGAATGGGCAACATAGCCTGATGTAACAGCACATCAAGACAGACACGAATCCATATTTACCTGAGCTCACCCTTTTCGGCATTGTGCCTGCTGGGCACGGCTTAGCTACCTTGCATCCTGAATTCCCAGAATAACAATTTCATCGTAACTATATACCTAACCTCTTGGATATGTTAAAATTAATTTAACTGGGTGCGATTGCTGCCTATAGCGTGTGGCAGTAACACTGCCTTAGTCAAATTAGTTTCAAAATACTCAATAGAATGTTTATTATGTAATAAATATATATAATCAACACAACTGACGGATTATTCAATGTTTTTAACAGACAGATCGTATTCATCCATTGCAATCAGGGCATTCTACGGCCCCATACTTAACAGTGATGGTTAAATATATTACGTTATCGATACACATACATAATATTCAATGTTAATATACCACATGATCTATTTCAAATAGGCGCTAGGATACATCCACCTAAGTGGGAAAGACGTATACAGGACGCTATCAACGACAATGAAATCCGATCCCGGAGGCAGCACCAATCATGGGTCCATAGTTCTGCGACGATCTCCCTCCATTCCTCGCTCCCTTTCTCACCCCGCCCCACCCCACACCTTTCCCACCCCTCTCTCTCCCCATATCTCTTCCCTCCTCGCCCGTTCTCCCGCATCAGTTTTCATCCACCACCACATACCCCACCCTCGCCCCCTCTGCCCCTCTCTCTCACGGTTTATTTTAGCCGACATACATGTATTGCGAGTAGACAGCCTGAACATGTCCCCAATCAACCGAAAAATGATGCCATCTGCACACCATGACGATTCATGATGTCACAATTCAACATTTGCCACTGAAGTTCGATACTTGCAATACGTTCCTATGTTCATTGACAGCGGCTAGTTCTCATTATTATCCAAGTCATCATTTGACATGTTTGGACAAATCTCTCTGCATCTAGAGCAGGCCAATGAACAGTCATTTTCATTACGACGACGCCATCCGCAGCGCATATTTCTACAGCCTGGCTTGCAGGTGCATCTCACTAGTTCGAGAAGGACTGCGGGCCGTCCCCAAGTCCAAGTGTATCGGTGTCATTTTTTCGTCATAAACTTTCCAGCCCCATTCTTGGGTCTCGAAGTTATTCTCTTTCCACTGTTGAAACTGATAGAACACTCGAGGGCTGTAGTACTTTATCGCCGCAGATGTTGGTGGCAATATGTTTGGGTGGATGGCCTCTTTGCTGATGGCAACAACCCCCTGTACTCTCTCATGGTTCATCATGTAAAGCTGGTCATTCTGCGGTCGTTTATGCAAAATGACAACGCCCTTTTTATCCGCGGCTATAATCTCGCCCTTCAATGACTACATTATGCACTTCCGAATATTTTGGCCTGGACACGGATTGAGTCTACGGTTCCATGTGTCTGCAATCCGCAATACGCAATCTGCATACGCAATCTGGTAACGCATCAGTCCATATGCCTGTGGGCTTCTAAACAAAGTACATTGTTATGCCAAGATGTCACTCACAGATGAATTATTGCTCGTCACTCGGTGAGTGCCGGTGTCAGTTTACATGTCTGGGTTCAATTGCCGAGCATAATTTCGGAACGCCTAAACAGATAGGTCATATGTACATTCGATAGCTTTGTGGTTATATTTTTTACAGCTATGCTGAGGGTTTCAGTTTATATACGTGTTTAAACCATTATCATTATAAAGTTGTACAGTTTCTTAATTATAAACTATGCACAGAGAAGAGCCATTGCCAAATTAGATGCTTAATCCGTTGACACTCAATTCTGCCAAAAACGGCTTCTGCAGTGGTTTTGAGGGATGTTCATTTGCAGACCAACAGAATATTAATTTTGAAATTTTACCATTAGAATGACTGGCGCGGTAACCGAGCCAGTCATTCGAGTGGTAAATTAAAAAAAATTGTCTTCTCTTAGTCTGAAAACTGACATTTTCTCTGAGAAAATTGAAATTTTCTTCAACTAATTTGAGGATTAAATGATTAAACGTTGGAAGACAGAACACCGAATGTATGTCACAAAGGGGGTTTACATCGATGCCATTTTGATATTTTTCACATAGAATGCATATATAGACGACAATCTCAATAAAACTGTCACTGTGCCACATTATAAAATCCTATAACGTCTTGAAACATCGGACTGTGCATTAGATGTGTTATTCACTCATAAGGTGGGGATGGGGTGGGGGGATAATGACCATGAAAATGTCTATTGTGATTTCAGAATCTAAAATATACTATCTCTTATCTATGCTTACCAAATTATAGCAGTACACGTGGGGAGAAAGGATGGTGCTATATAGCAAGGACGAGCTGCTTTTTCTTCGAAACAATTTACGCGACTTTTCTCTGGTCCGGCGTCACCAATCACGGATCTGACTGACAACCCAGACAGTAAATCAATAGGATGCGGCCTTATTCGGCAACAGAGGGTGGACCGCTCTGGCATCGTGTGCTAGCTTAATCTTAACCAAGTCGGTCGACAGCAGCTCTTGCGCTCCCTCGAGATATATCTTTTAATTAATCAAATGAAGAACGACGCGTCGTAAGGGATATACTATCTTTTAGCTATGGTCATGGAATTGAAGTTTCAAAGATAGCTTTTTCACTGAATGCAGTTGATTTAAACAATGATAGAATCATGGTTAAAAATTCAAAGGAACAACGCCTGAGAATTACGCCCGCTCAGACATGAACACAATGCCATCGTCGTCTTAATTGGAGATGTTAAGATTCCATGGCACGATTCCAGACTGGTAAAGATTCCACGGTTCCCATGATTCATTCACACCATTTGTCTCTATAACGCATATCCTCTAATGCCCTTTTACCGATCGCAGCTAAATGCTCAATCAGTGTAATGCTGAAAGATGATAACCAGCGGTTAGATCGAAGACTATGCGAGTTCTTCTTCTTCTTTTCGATCGCTGGTATTAGCGTTGTGCATAATTCTCTGGTTAGCCCCTCCAAATGTCTGGATTGACACCCAGTGGGTTACACCCCTGCGCCACGTTGAGGCCGAGCATATAGTCTTAAACAGGAGACTATTATGCGTATTTATTGTCCCCTGCATTATGAAGGCTGAGTGTGCACATTATCGGGAAAACAAACCCTGACCGGTAACCAGCAATCATTGTAAACGTGACTGAGAATAGCATGTTTGAGTGGAGTCAATAAAACCGCATTAGGGTCACAGTAACTAATCTTATATTAAAGGTCAAACCTATCTATATCAGACTGTTGCCTTCCGGGGATACAATTTGGTGGTTCTATAAAACAGGTGGTCATATAACTATCGATCTTAAATAACCACAATCTTGTGGCCCCAAAAGCCTTTTCATATAAAATGGGATATATAACACGCGAGCATCTGATTTCGTGGTACACTGTAATGAATGGTCCATACAATGACCGTCATAGGCAGGTTTTACAGAATACAGAGAGAAAATGTACTCAGTTTTCTTGTTATCACATTGGGGATAATGGCGATAACAAGTAAGGTGAAAGGCGTTGTTTTCTTTGGCAGGAAATAATTTCAGGAGATTCGAATGTAAAATGGACTTCTGTTTGTTCTCTATTATGCATGGGTTCAGTGGCATCCTGTATCATGAGTTCAGTGGCATCCTGTATTATGGGTTCAGTGGCATCCTGTATCATGGGTTCAGGGGCGTCCTGTATCATGTATTCGGGCGCGTTCTGTATCATGCGTTTAGGGGCGTTTTGCATCATGCGTTTAGGGGCGTTTTGCATCATGCGTTTAGGGGCGTTTTGCATCATGGGTTCAGGGGTGTCCTCTCTCATGGGTTCGGGGGCGTCCTGTAGCATGGTACATGCATGCCCTGTATCATGGGTTCAGGCATGCCCTGAATCATGGGTTCGGGGATGCCCTGTATCATGGGTTCGGGGATGCTCTGTATCATGGGTTCGGGGATGCCCTGTATCATGGGTTCGGGGATGCCCTGTATCATGGGTTCGGGGATGCCCTGTATCATGGGTTCGGGGATGCCCTGCATCATGGGTTCGGGGATGCCCTGTATCATGAGTTCGGGGAAGCCCTGCATCATGGGTTCGGGGATGTCCTGCATCATGGGTTCGGGGATGCCCTGCATCATGGGTTCGGGGATGCCCTGTATCATGGGTTCGGGGATGCCCTGTATCATGGGTTCCGGGATGCCCTGTATCATTGGTTCCGGGATGCCCTGTATCATTGGTTCCGGGATGCCCTGTATCATGGGTTCAGGGATGCCCTGTATCATGGGTTCAGGGATGCCCTGTATCATGGGTTCGGGGATGCCCTGCATCATGGGTTCGGGGATGCCCTGCATCATGGGTTCGGGGATGCCCTGCATCATGGGTTCGGGGATGCCGTGCATCATGGTTCAGGGATGCCGTGTAGCATGGGTTCAGGGATTCCCTGTATCATGGGTTCAGGGATGCCGTGTATCATGGGTTCAGGGATGCCCTGTACCATGGGTTCAGGGATGCCCTGTATCATGGGTTCGGGGATGCCCTGCATCATGGGTTCGGGGATGCCCTGCATCATGGGTTCGGGGATGCCCTGAATCATGGTTCAGGGATGCCGTGTATCATGGGTTCAGGGATTCCCTGTATCATGGGTTCAGGGATGCCGTGTATCATGGGTTCAGGGATGCCGTGTATCATGGGTTCAGGCATGCCCTGTATCATGGTTCAGGGATGCCGTGTATCATGGTTCAGTGGCATCCTGTATCATGGTTCAGGGATGCCCTGTATCATGGTTCAGGGATGCCTTGTATCATGGGTTCAGGGATGCCCTGTATCATGGGTTCTGAAGCGTCCTGTATCATGGGATCAGGGATGTCCTGTATCATGGGTTCGGGGCGTCCTGTCTCATGGGTTCAGGGATGTTCTGTATGATGGGTTCTGGTGCGTCCTGTCTCATGGGTTCAGGGATGTCCTGTATCATGGGTTCTGGCGCGTCCTGTATCATGGGTTCTAGGATGCCCTGTATCATGGGTTCAGGGGTACCCTGTATCATGGGTTCATGGATGCCCTGTCTCATGGGTTCAGGGATGCCTGTATCATGGATTCTGGGGCGTCCTGTATCATGGATTCTGGGGCGTCCTGTATCATGGGTTCCAGGGCGTCCTGTATCATGGATCAGGGAAGCCCTGTATCATGGGTTCGGGGGCATCCTGTCTCATGGGTTCAGGGATGCCCTGTCTCATGGGTTCAGGCATGCTCTGTATCATGTGTTCGGGGGCGTCCTGTATCATGGGTTCAGGGATGCCCTGTATTATGGGTTCAGGGATTCCCTGTATCATGGGTTCAGGCATGCCCTATATCATGGGTTCAGGCATGCCCTGTATCATGGGTTCAGGCATGCCCTGTATCATGGGTTCAGGCATGCCCTGTATCATGGGTTCAATGTCAATGGTACATCACTGAGAAGCTAGGTTCTTGCTGCTGAAACCTAACTATCAAACGAAATTCAATAGAACATGATAGAAGATTAAAGCTCGGAGCATGATGAAGGTATCCAGTTTTACTATGCCCTGCCCATCTTTATCAAAGATCCACCCGCACTTTGCCCATATTGGACCACTCGATCCCTGAATTCTCTGACTAGCAATTTCCAGAAAAATTTACAGATAAACTTTTGAATATTTTCAAACTAATTTGACTGGGCGCTGTTGCTGCTGCTGCCTATAGCAGCAACAGCGCCCAGTCAAATTAGTTTCAATATACTGACACTGGCTGCAACAACTCTCAGATAAATTAGTTTCAATATATTCAACTGAATATTGCTTAAATAATAAATAATATTTCGCATTTGGCCTTTCGGTTACAAAGGGTTATTGGCCCATCAAATGAATATCATTTGTATTGCAGCATGTTCATAACTTTCTTTATGAATCATAATGGACCGTTCCAGTTTTAGCTATTTCCCGTCCATCTCTAGCTTGGGATCGATCGATCTCTGAACACATTGACTGTCAATTTCCAAAAACAATACGCAGGTAAGCGGTTGAATATTTTGAGACTAATTTGACTGGGTGCTGTTGCTGCCTAAGGCAACAGCGCCCAGTCAAATTAGTTTCAAAATATTCAACAGCATGTTGATTAAATAGCAAGGATTTACAAAGACATACAATTCACACAACGTGTTGGACTGTTTGAGATTTGATGACGGTCTAATGGAACCCTTTGTGACGTAATGATTGTAACGTCACCATACACGCGCTGAGCTGAATTATGACGTCATACGAGGTCAGATGATGGAGGGATGGATACTCTGGAAAGTTGAATTAATTTAGGGCACGTAATGAATATTCCACCTCTTACTATAAGTGTGCTGATAAAACCAAATTAATAACTCACAATAGGAAAGTGGCTCTATGTACTAATTTACTGACGAGTTAAACTTAATACATAAATAACAATTTCGCGATATTTGATGAAACAATGATCGTTATTAAGTGTGAAAGATGCTGAATTTGCAACTAGTTACACATGTACATTCCATTAGATATATGCCTGAGGCCGGAGATGTGTCTGAATATTGTTGATGATGGTTTCGCGCCAGAAACGCATAATAATTCTCTTCTCTTGGCAAATGAAATATGTTAAATAGATTATCAGATAATGTGTCAATTTTTCAGTTTCATTTGTTGAGGAATGGATGGATGTGATATGTCACTTAAGTATATGACATCATAATTGTCACGATCCTTAAGTGGAAAAGTCAAGTCAGATAAAAAGTTTTCAAAGATTTAATAACAATTCATAAAATAACATCACAAATGAAATACTACATAGGCCATGCACACAGCAAATCATTCGCTTACACGCTCTTCCGTATTCATGCACCATTCAGACACAACCCACACATAATCCATGCATAAATCACACAGTTCACACAGCCTACACACGATTCACACACAAATCACACAATATGTTCACACACTTAATTTACATACAATACAACCAGTCACGCGATTTTATAAGCAAACGTACGCTAGCACACCACCAGCAACTACCTTAGAATTTACACAGCAGTACGAACGGACGCACGCACAATGTACAATATATAACAGTGCGTATTTAATAGACAACATAATTATATATAAATTAAACCTAGATTGACAATACTATACATAATATAAACTACTAATACAATACAAATAATTATGGAAATGTTCACGGACTTGTGGGGGGTGGGGGGGGGGGGTGGAGGGTGAATGACTGCTACGTTTAACTGTTAATTAATGTTGATGACGATTACGACACTAATATCATTGCACAAGAACGGAAGTTGACGATGATGAAGACGATGACGGCAATGATAGTACAGACACGATGATGACGAATGTTTGTCCAACTTGAAGACGATGAGGACGATAACGGCAATGATAGTACCGACACGACAATGACGATGTTTCTAGTAATTGACGACGATGAAGACGATAATGGCAATGATAGCAATACTGACGAATGTTTCTGTGCAATTCGCAGGTGATAATAGGTTAGACAGATGTTAACGGTAATGACCACGACGATGGTGATGACGAAACAATGACAGGGTTACTGAGAAGGTTACGATAATGGCGACGACGATGTTGACACGACAATACAGGTCTGCGCAACTCGCAGGCGTTAATAGTTGACAGAGAAGATGACAATGACGACGACGACGACGACGATGATGAGACGATAGACAAGTCTGCGCAACTCGCAGGGTGATTTTAGCACACACACGTTATACAGGGTCGGCTCTACTCACACGCCAACCAATACACCAGGAAATCACAGTCTGTCCGGACCAGACTGGACACTACAATACAAATATAACCATGTTAAAGTATATGTTTACGATAGGGTAAATCACACTTACTAACACATGACAACAACATTGACGAGAAATATGGATGATAATGAACAACGCTCGTTACATGCGTTTATACTCTTACTGATTAACCCTTTTCCAGTGACAGACTGGCTGAAACCATACTACGAGTAAACGATAAAATGGTGTTCATTTTGAAGCTAACGAGACTGGAACTCATTGCTCATGTATTGTGCAATAGCTTCCCGTATCATTATATTCAGAATGGACACACAATATACTAAGTACTAGGAACTTTGCATAAGGATAGGCATACAGCCGGAAAAGGGTTAAAAACACAATATATTTGAACAGAACGACATGATATAGGTATGTTTTGAAGCCACAACTTACTATACTGACAAGCTACATATTACCACATCGCAAATTTAAGAGAACTTATTGGACACGTTTTGGCTAAAATAACAATTTTGAAAACACATACTTATATGACGTCATAGATTGACAGAAACAGATTTCGTATACAATTATCAATACTCACATAATCCAATTGAATAAGAAATATTTAACGATTACAAACCGGTATTTCTAATACATATGACTTCAAAACACATAAATTACTATATATGAAAAGTTATACATACGCCGTTACAAAATTCACTCAGGATGCAAACACTTGAACACCCTACACCCGGCAGACTTTCAAACGACTGTCCCAAGCACTAGGACATGATCATGCCCGTCACCTTGCAGTTCATTCTCAACCCAAGCGCATTCCTTTCAACAAAGACACACACACCGCTACTCCAAGCGCCAACACTTCTTACACACATGTAGCTATTTACATAAACTATTGTAGCGAAAATGGAGAAAAAACTTCTGCAATGATTTATCGCGAACTTTGAATTCAGAACGTGACAATACTCAGTTACGTTACATGCAGGCTGGCGTTAAAAAATCAAGATGCATAATGAATGACGTATCTAGCTCAGTCATGAATGTTGAAAACTTCGTTACGTGTTCGAATTGTATGCCTTTGAGGGATTTATTTGTTTAATGAATAAACATTCGGTTGAATATTTTGAAACAAATCTGACTAGGCGCTGTTGTTTCCTTAGGCAGCAACAGCGCCCAGTCAAATTAGTTTCAAAATATTCAAAACTTACCTGTATTGTTACCTTGAAAATGGGATTCTGAGAATTCAGTGTTCAAAGTATATGAATTGATTCGAACAGGTGCAAAAACTAGAAATGAGCCGGGCATAGGTAGAAATTGGCGAGGCATGTCTAGAAATGGGCGGTGCATAGGTTGAAATGAGCGGGGCATACCTAGAAATTGGCGGGGCATAAGTAGAAATGGGCGAGGCATATCTAGAAATGAGCGCAGCATAGGTAGAAATGGGCGGGCGTATCTAGAAATGAGCGCAGCATAGGTGGAAATGGGCGGGGCGTATCTAGAACTGAATTCCCTTATGGTTACCACTTTCAAAGCGGCGCATCAAGCTATAAATATGAATCTCTCTTGATGTATCTGTTCCGACAAATCATAATCTTCGACTGTATCATTATAATGACAAATATATTATTTGAAATTGTAATAAATATTAATTTTTTAGCCAGTCACTGAATTCTATCACACTTGTCACATGATGTGATCGGTTTATGTGAGCTAGCTGAAGAATAGAGAAATCCGGTCTGTCACTCAAGTATCAAGTATCAAGGAACATAAAACATAAAACTTGTTAAAAATAATGAATATATGACAGAATCCAGCAACATAGCACAATGGATAATGTTATGCTTCCACAACCATTGCCATCCTTGTTCAGCAACGTTTCCCATAAATACAAAACATTGCCAGTAGAAATCAAGATCTCCATTATTTCTGTACTGTGTGGTGCATGTAGACATATCGGAGTTTTCACACATTCTATCGACCCCTTTGTGCATGACAGTTTCCAATATGCTTTACTCTAAGAACACGGGTTAATTGCGAGTCTGCAATATTGTTTCTTGGTCTGATCTGGTATCATTGATCGGGGACCAGTAAGAGAAATATCTCACAATAATTGCTTAGTGGCTCAAAGAATATATATAATAAGAACTGCTTGACGGCTAAATGCTGTGAGGAAAATCTAAAGAATTGGTTAATAAATGTTCACTTGCAGGCCAATAGAAGACTATTTTTTCTAGGTCATCGAACCAGTCATTCCAGTTGTAAATTTCATTCCAGACGATTTCGTAACATGTAGATAATTCATCAAATCGGATGTATAGATTAGTACGTGTTAATGCACTTTCTCGAGAACTCGTGGAGAATATATATTACCCGAGAGCTGCTGTTCGCAACAACGTTCAGATAATGAACCTAAACTTCCAGTTTTAGCTACGCCTCACCCATCTCTAGTTAAGCTCCACCCACACCTCGATCATGTTGGGATCGATCGATCCCTGAACTCCCCGACTATCAATTTCCAGAAAACTATACAGGTAAGCTGTTGAATATTCTGAAACTAATTTTACTAGGGCTGTTGCTACATATGGTACGGGGTACAAACAAATTATTGATAACAATCCTGCATTCTCTTGGACATAATCGATGTATGTATATGCTTCCTAAGCTGCCAGTCTTGCTAAAGTTTATTAGCGCAAATTAAATCCCCTTACAGCTTATTCACGAATCCAAATCAATTTCACATGCTGTGTAATCGAAGCCTTAACCATAGAATTCTTATGAAATATCTGCTTTAGAACGAAATGGGAGACTACATTCTATTAGATAGTAACGCTACCTTAAAAAACAGATCAAATGATGGCTCAAGTGTCGAAGACATTCTCCATCCATATGTTACTCTGCATATCAAAAGCAATACGTTTGTGACAAACATTGCATTCGATGTGATATGTAGTTTTGGACTGATCGCCAACATGTTGTTAGTGTCTTACATTATCAAATACCGCCGATATCGGTCGCCTATATTCACAGTCATCTTGAATTTGGGACTCGCTGACTTCACGGAGGAACTCCTTTAAAAAGGCTTGCAAACCCCCAGAAAAAAACCTGGTGAACTAGCAATCTTGATTAATATTACACCAAAACAATGATAAATAATGAGCATTAATACAATCTATAAATACATATGGCTTAAAAGGTATAGATACAAAACAATAGGCTGATAAAGCTCCGATAGCAAAACAAAACTTAACAAAGGCATTACTATTCAAACCAGGTGTAGTAGTAGACCCGTGTGGCGAGTGCAACTATCCAACAAATGAAAAGTGACTCGTCAATCTATGACAAATAAGTCAATCATTGACGCCAGTGGGCTAATTCTCTAAAGATCAGCGGGCGTAGTAGCATTTGGGTAGTATAATAAATATAGTCGGCAGAAAAATTTCAGAAAAATTAATGGCGCTCTTGTTTACATTTTCAATTTACTTTATTGTAAGGTTTTGTAAATTACCATTCAATCCATGTGTGGTAGTAGGCCCGTGTGGTGAGTGCAACTATTCAACAAATGAAAAGTGACTCGTCAATCAATGACAAATAAGTCAATCATTGACGCCAGTGGGCTGAGTCTTTAAAGATCAGCGGGCGTAGTAGCATTTGGGTAGCATAACATATATAGTCAGCAGGAAAATTACAGAAAAATAGATGGAAATAGATGGCGCTCTTGTTTCCATTTTTGATTTACTTTGTTGTAAGGTTTTGTAAATTACCCGGGAACAAATAACCCTATAAAACTCTGTGCAAATTCCTAAAATTACCTGGGACAATTTTATAATTCAATGGCAACTTACTTTATCGATTGATTATTAAATTACCCCAGTCTGTTTATTTGTTAACATGAATTATTAAACATAACAATATCAAAGTGCAGACTAAAATGAATTACATGACACAGATTAATTAAAAGACACAGATAAATCAGCTGTAGTAATTAAATGATTTAAGCTAGTGCAGGCTCATTTATTTTTACAGCTCCCAACTCTATTGAAACTATGTTTGTTTTGCACCATATGTCCTTGAATACTTTTTCTTTACCATGCTGCTTTAATCTAAAATATTCGCAAGGAATATGATTCAGCAGCAATGAACGAAATATTGCCTTTATTGCTCTATTGTGATTGCCCATAGATGGATTTTTCGTCTGTGCACACCGATGTTTCCAAATGGCCCAAACACCTATGGTTAGTATTATTATTAAAATAGTCCTTTCAGACTTTATGATATTTACACCGCTTGATCCAAATTCTCTAAATAAGACTACATGCGTGTCTAGAACAATGGGCTTCGCTCCAAATTTTGCCAAGATTTGGCTGATATAGTCCCAAAATTGTGACGATATTGGACATTCCGCAAATAAATGCTCGATTGTTTCCTCGTCTGTTTGACATAAGTAACACCTATCAGAAGTCGTAATATTGCACTTGTATGTCAAGTGTCCCACCCATAGCCGTCGATGTAGTAATCGCCACAATAAATCATGAGCCATATTTGGTATGTATGGAGAATGTAAGATTTTCCATACATTTTTCCAACTGGATGGTTTATAGCTTGAGTCATCCCATCTCCTAATTGCTATGGGAGGTGCTACTTGTTTTCGTATCATAATATGGTACTATTCCTTGGATCTCATCTTGTATTTTAACATCTCATCATCAAGAACTAATGCGGGTTGTGGAGTCATACTATTATTATTTACATTTGGCAGACGAAACCATTCAATTGGTACAGCATGTTTTATTTTATTTAGCAACCGCTGGACATCTATATGCCTCATATGTGTTTTTCTAGCTACTTCTTGCATTGAAATCCATCTACGTGTTTGAGGGTGTATCATATCAGATAAATATTGAATGCCATATTTTGCAAAGGACGGTAGATAAAGTACTGCATTGTTATAACATATATTACTATTGCCCCACAATTGCTGTTCTACTACTTCCTTCCAGCACGTAGGTGGAGGCATGTATCTGTCAAATATTTCTAACTCCTTAACTTGATCTTTAAACACATCTGGTATCATTTGACTATTCGGAGGTGGCTTCTTTGAGGTAAAAACATGCTCCGCCAGAAATGGTTCTACAATTCTCTCCATGAGAGCTCGTGAAACACATGCCCACGTCTCATCTGATGTAATAAGATCATCCACAAATTTTAACCTTAAAGAAACACATTTCACTTTAATATCAATTAAATCAAGTCCTCCTTCTAACTTAGCATTATTGAGAACACGATGGGAAACTAAATGATTCTTTTCTTCCCATATGAATGACAATATCAACTCATTAACCTCCTTTTCTACATGTTTTGGCATGTGTACAACAGATGCTGTATACCATAGCCCAGATAATGCCAAGTTCTTGACAACAAACACTCTACCAAAGATTGAAAGACGACGACGCTTCCAATTTGCTAATATTCGCTTAAGCCTAGATACTCGTTCATTCCAATTTTGTATTGTATTCGGTTTCCTGCCAAAATAGATGCCTAAAATCTTAATGGTATCAATAGACCAATTGATTTCAAGTGGCTGGTCATGCCGCTCTTTCCATGGCCCCAAAAATAATCCTTTGGATTTTCCTTTATTGATTTTCAAACCAGATGCATTTTGGAACTTTTCTAGTACGTGGTTTAAATTTGCAAAATCATTCTTTGAACTTGTAAACACAGTTATGTCATCAGCATATTGTGACAGCTTAAGTGGTCTTTCTATGCCACGAATACATATGCCTTGAAAGTTATTATTTTGCCTCAATGCTATGCCAAGTGATTCCATCACAATAACAAATAATAATGGCGATAGGGAGCACCCCTGTCTAACCCCACGTTCTAAGACAATTTCTCTGGATAATTGATTGTTCACTAAATAGCTACTCTTGATATCCGTATATAAAATCTTAACCCATTTAATAAAGTTTGAGCCTAACCCAAACGATTGCAAAGAATTAAAAAGAAAATCCCATTCCACATGGTCAAATGCCTTTTCATTGTCCAAGGCAATCACAGCTGAAGGGATGCTATCCTTCTCAGCCAATTGTATAAGGTCTCTTATTACCATGGTATTGGTTAGAATTGTCCTCCTGGGTACAGCACATGTCTGCTCTGTTCCAATGATTTCTCCTAAAACACTACCTAGTTTCAATGTTAGTGCTCTGGATATTATTTTGTAGTCTACACATAGTAGAGAAATTGGTCTGTAGTTCTGAATTAGACGTCTGTCATTTCCTTTATATATTAGCCTTACGTATGCCCTAGCCCTAGTTGGTGGTAAATGGCCTTTCTAAAAAATTTCAGTGCCCAATTCTTCCATTATTGGACCTACAAGATGCCAAAACGTTTGGTAAAATTCAACTGGAAGGCCATCACACCCCGGTGATTTTTCTAGTTTCATACCTTTAAGGGATTTAGTTAAATCTTCTAGTGTTAAGGGTTGATCACAAAATTCACTGCCTGTGTCTGACACCTTTTTGTCTATATTTGCTAACAAATCCAATTTTGCATCTTCATCAATTCCCTCTTGACTTGTACAATGACTCATAGTAATTGCATACAATAGTACTCATTTCATTGTTGGTAAAGACGGTTGAACCATCCGGCATGTTTAATGATCACATCACCTTATCTATTGCCCGTGCTTTTTCTAATGTGCAAAAATATCGGGTTGGCTTTTCCCCGTCTGCGTGCATCTGGGCTCTTGCTCTAATTTTTGCACCCTCAAACTCATATTGTTCTATATCTCTTATTTTACTTTTAATTTTAACCAGTAATTCATAATAATTATCTTCACCATTATTTACTTTAGCATTAATTTTCATCAGTGATCGATGAAGTGTTTTCTTGCGTTTGCGTATTTCCTGTGCTTTTCTAATAGCATACTTTCGGGAAACATACTTTAAATCCAGTTTTACATCCTCCCACCATTGCAATGTGCTCTTCTATGATGCTTTCCTATTAATCCAATGTTGCCAACAACTCTCTATATTATTCTTATAAAATTCTTCTCCCGACAGTGTTGTGTTTAATTTCCAAAACCCGACCCCTTTTGTTACCCAGTCAGCATTGGCAAAGGCTACACAAACCATGTTATAATCGGAGAATGCAACTGGCTTAATATTAACATCTCTCCAGTACCCTGTTAACAAACTATTCACATAAATTCTGTCGATCCTTGAACCAACTTTACCATCTACCGAAAAACATGTAAGATCTTTACCATGAGGTTTTGATATTCTATAGGTGTCAACTAAATCTTCATTATCACATATTTCTTTTAAGAGTCTATGTGATGTATCAGTATAAGTTGAAGTTGCATTCCTGTCATTTTCTTTGTCTATGACACAATTAATGTCACCACCCATTACTAAGTTTTCAGTGATGTTATCTAGTGCTGTTTTAGACATCTCCTTAAAAAAATTACGACGTAGTTGATGAGATGCAGGTGCATATATACACAGCAACGTGATACGTGTTTGTTGTATATCTAGAGTGACTCTCACCCAGCGACCATTTGCACCTGATACTGAAGAGATTAAATTTACATAGGCTGAACAACGAGGGAGTATAACAATTGCTACGCCTGCACTATTATCTTGATATAACGAATAAAATATTCTGGATCCAGAAATCTTTTCTAAATTATCGTATGATTCTGACTTCTGAATTTTTGTTTCCTGTATCAAAGCAATGTCAATCTGCTCATTTTTCAGAGTCTCTAGTAAGTGACGTTGCTCTATGTCACTATTTAAGCCTCTACAATTGAGTGTGCAAATTAGCATAAAAGGTAATAAAATGCTGTGTAAAACCGCCATTATTAAGCTAACTAGATTTTGTTTTTTTCGACCCTCTCTTAGACCATTTACCTATTTTACTCACAAACGCTGCATTACTTATATTTTAATATATCTGAATCATGACGCATGTCCTCATCTAGAACCTCTATTTCATCGCCTGCAACTACAGCGATTGGATTCTTAGTTTTTTCCCCATGCTTCTCATTAACATGGACTTCAGCTACAATCTCAGCAACTACTGGTTCGATGACATTTTCCTTAGCAACGTGCTTCCCATTAGTATGGATTTCAGCTACAATCTCAGCAGCTACCGGTTCTATGACATTCTCTTTAGAGACAACTTGCTCTGCACTTTTATCAGCACCCTTTTTGACATATTTGTTCTGCGGGCATCGCCACTTAAAATGATCAGATGATCTACAAACTAGACATTTGTTTTTGTTAGGGCAATCTGTTGCAAGATGTTCTGTGCTTAAGCAGATTCTACACTCTTTGATTTGCCCCCTGTACCATAATGGCAAGATAAATCGACCATCTATGGTGACCTTGCTTGGGAGAGGTTGTTCTACCTTTTCAAACCAAATTCTTCTGATGCCATTTTCTAAGGTTCGATCAAATGGATAGGTCTCGTGTTCTACTTTGTCCACTTTGCCATACTTGATCAATTCAGTGAAAACCCGTTCATCTGGGATCTCTAATGGAACCTTCATCTTGACTAATAGACGATCAGAATCTATTTCCTCCACATTACACACCTCACCCTTCACGACAAGGACCTCGTCGAGCAACTTTTCCTTCACACTTTCATTAACTACGGTGACATTCCATACAGATTTGGAAACATTAACGAGACCTTGAAGGACCCGTGGCCCTGCCCCAACTACATCCTTCAACCCATGATACACCTCAATTGCCGAAACACCCCAAGCCTTTGTCGTGATTTTAAGACTCAGGGTACGCTTATATGAGGTTGCCATGGTGTTTTATAAAAAGAGGAACCCCATACTACTACAATATATAATACAAATATATAACACCAAGACGTCGGGGAAAGAGCTAAACACTAAATAAATAGTGTCCCCTTTTGAAACCCTGACGTGTACCAACAAATATACGAATAGAGAGTTCAGTCGTATATTTGTTAGTTTGAACCACTTTCTAAGTGGTTCACTAACACCTAACCGATTAAAGTGGTTCCCTAATGCATACTAACATATTACAGTCATATAGTTGTTAGTCTGTTCGAGTTGACCGGGGACAGCCAACTGACTATAAGGATTTATATAGTTAAAGAACTAGGCTTGTGCTTACAAATGACAAAGGAATTAAATCCACTCACTCAAGCGATCTTGCCAAATATAATGCGCTAGCCTACGAACTATAGAAATAGCAGACTGGCGCAGCGAGAAATGTATTGCATTGACCACAGTAAGAGGAGCCCTACTAAATGGCGGAAACCGCCAGCTAAGAGGAATGCCTTTAGAAAATGGAGACACAAAATGCGCTCCAACCAAGACAAGAATTTACAAATTAAACATAAAGTTTGAAAGGAAACGCTAATACGAAATATATGTATAAAATTTATCTACAAAATCGCGCTAGAAACTAGCAAATTCGGGCAGCAATTGCAGAGCTAAATAAACGCGTGCGTTCACTTCGACTACTACTACTACTACTACTACTACTACTACTACTACTACTACTACTACTACTACTACTACTACTACTACTACTACTACTACTACTACTACTACTGCTGCTGCTGAAGGGGCTACTACTGGTGGTGCTACTACTACTACTACTACTACTACTACTACTACTACTACTACTACTACTACTACTACTACTATTACTATTACTATTACTATTACTATTACTATTACTATTACTATTACTATTACTATTACTATTACTATTACTATTACTACTACTACTATTACTATTACTATTACTACTACTACTACTACTACTACTACTACTACTACTACTACTACTACTACTACTACTACTACTACTACTACTACTACTCCTACGGCTACTACTGCTGCTGCTGAAGCGGCTACTACTGGTGGTGCTACTACTACTACTACTACTCCAACTACTACTACTACTACTACTACTACTACTACTACTACTACTACTACTACTACTACTACTACTACTACTACTACGGCTAGTACTTCTGCTGCTGAAGCGGCTACAACTGGTGGTGCTACTACTACTACTACTACTACTACTACTACTACTACTACTACTACTACTACTACTACTACTACTACTACTACTACTACTACTCCTACGGCTACTACTGCTGCTGCTGAAGCGGCTACTACTGGTGGTGCTACTACTACTACTCCGACGGCTACTCCGACGCTACTCCGACGGCTACTCCGACGGCTACTCCGACGGCTACTCCGACGGCTACTCCGACGGCTACTCCGACGGCTACTCCGACGGCTACTCCGACGGCTACTCCGACGGCTACTCCGACGGCTACTCCGACGGCTACTCCGACGGCTACTCCGATGGGGGCCGTGGGATGGATGGTTGGATGTCTGGATGGATGGATGATTGGATGGATGGATGGATTGATCAGTCCATCTGCCTTGCCAGCCATCCGGCTCTCTGTGTCCGTCCAGCCACTCACTCACATAAAATTAAGGGAGCTGAATACTACTTTCTTTCTACATGTATGAACAAAGTTTAATTATAAACACTGCAGTGGCCTTTCAGGTGTGGTGAACAAAATTCTATAAAATTGCAAAATATGTCCTCCAAACTTGATTAATGTTTTCGGCATCAAATGATCAAAAGGCATCAAAAAGCAAAATTGAGTGTCCCAACAAAGGCATATAACACCTTTGAATGATCGGTTCATGATCTCGTGAAGGAAACACTACTCACTTATCAATCCAATTCCGAAGAGTAAAATTTCAGTAAACTGTGTAGAGTGAAACCAGTCCACTAATCATTGGCTTTATTAATGATGTTTGTGATAAACCCGAATCAAAGGAAACTGAAACCTTGCACAAAGTTCAATTGTTCAAATTAAACCATAGAGTAGTTTTTCAAAGGAGATTGAGTAATTCAGTAAACGTATATAAAGCTGTCTATACTGAAGGACTGACAGATTTGTCATACAGGCTACTGATGAAGCACATCCATGCGAAATGCATTTAGCCAATTGACGGTGTCCATAATTACTGTGAGTAACTTATAATACTGCGTATTGTATTGTTGTATTGTTAACCCTTGCATATTACATGTTAATTCTATAATTTATCTTTCAGGTGTAAGTAATATATTGGTTCAATTTGTAGTTGATGTGAATGAATTTGTGTGCTTGGATTTGAGTTTGCCTGATCGAATCTTTCTTACCTGCTCAACTGCCTGTCTGATTGCTAGTTAGATTGAACGCTTGTCTGTCTGAATGGCTATTGCGAGGAAGAATGGTCGTAGGAAGAATGGAGATGGTAAAGGGGGTTCATCTGCGCATGCGCGCCTGGTAAAGCTGTATTACCAAATAATTCAGTGCTTCCACCATATTGCTACGCTACGTAGGCATTTAGATGCCGAAACTCTCCCTGATGGGCTTAGCAGGAAGGTGGAAGAGCTGAATGGATTTTGTAAGCCAGCTATGCCAGATGATGACATCTACTTTGTCATCTGGTATGTGAATTTTGAGTGGGCAAAATCTACCATTAAGGCCATGTTAAATCACTATAATGAACAACTTGGTAGTATTAGAACTGAAGTAGTCCTCACACAGGCAATGCCACATTTAGACCCAGGTCGTGCTAAATCCAATGCTATACGCTGGGCAAAAAACAATTATAATAGAAAGCTCAACATTAATGCGATTAGTTCTTTTTACGATTGTGTGCGACCGATAGATCCATCTCAGCAACCACCTCAAAATCTCGCACAAGCCACGCCTCTGGTCCTGATACCAACTGTGGCCCCACAATCACAAATGAAAAAACGCCTCAGATCACCTGAAACTTCGCCGCCAGTCACAAAACGAGTAGACAATAACATCTCTCCATTGCTACCATTAGATTCTGGCCCTAGAGATATGGTATTTGAAGCATCTTTAATCCCACTACCTGACTCTCCACTAGGCAATCTAAATGACCCAAACGAATATCCGCCCTTTCCACGGAGGGAAAGGGTTAATGGTAGCAAATCTGGTCGACGGACCGGCGCTTCTCAGAAATCCCCTCAGAGCAGTCAACCATCGGGTCTCAAGATCCCATCCCCAACAGGGAAACTGCAACAGCCCAGCTTCTCTCCAACTCCAGGTCCAAGTAATGCACCGGAGGAGCGTCCTATTAAATTTGCAAATAGACCCAAACAACCAACCATGTTGGAGAGAAACATTTTTTGGAAATTTCGTCATGAAATCGAAAACAAAATTGACTGGCGACTACCTGTTCTCACGAACAAAGTACTCATCTTTGGAGCTTCGAACCTGAGTCGCATTAATGTTGAGCCCCACCCTGAAACGCAAGTTGCCTGCTACCCAGGAGCTAAATTGTGTCATGCTAGAGGACTAATTCAAAAGTACACTGGATCATTTAAACCAGAGAAAATAGTGATTAATATTGGTATTAATGATATGAATGAACCCATCTCTAGTTCAAAACATAGATTAATGCTGCTTCTCAGTGCGATAAAGTCCAAATTCCCAAAGACTGCGATTTACTTCGCAAAACTTAACTATTCAAGTCGGTTGACAGCTCAGCAGAGGTTGGCAATTCAGTCCATCAATTCGACGGCTGAATCATCAAAATCTGTGACTGTCATTCCTGCACTCAGACTCTCCGAATTTAAAGTTGTTAAGGATAACATTCATTGGACTGAGAAGACAGCTAACTCTATGTATTCTGCCTGGCTTAAATTCCTAAATTTAAACTAGACACGGGCCAAGGTAACATCCGCCCGGAAACAGGACTGGGCAGTAATATTGTCAATCTAACTGGCTCCCCATTAGGTGAAGCAGAGCAGTCACTGCACAATTTTTGTCTTACATTTGTCCCAACACCAAAACCTAAAACAGGTTTGGATGCTCTTTTAGATAATGGCTGTATGGAAACATCTGAATTTAGTCACCGTATTAAGTTAGCAGACTTTTTTCGTAACTCTAATAGTAACATTCTACCATTCATTGAAAAAACTGGCTGGGCACCAAGCGTAAAACTCCTGGACCCAGCGATTGGTGAAAGCATAGAACTCTTTTCAGAGCATGTTAAAACTCTGCATTCCCTAATGATCAACCAAATTTACCCTATGAGGAACGCCAGGCCTTAATTGAATTGTCTAAAAACAGCGAAATTGTCATCAAACCTGCAGATAAAGGGTCTGTGACTGTAATAATGCTTAAAGATAACTATAAACGTGAAGCACAACGACAACTTAGTAACCCAAAGCATTACCAGAAACTAAGCAAACCACTTTGGCAAAATAATTGCAGCAAATTTAATGAGATTCTTCAAAAATTGCTCGATAGCAAGAAGATCACCGAAAAGCAACATAAGTATCTCGTTGCTAAGCTCGAGTCAAAACCACGGACTTTCTATCTCTTGCCAAAAATTCATAAACCCATAGATTCGTGGTTGGACCCAATGTCACCGCCTGGGCGACCTATAATCTCCGATTGTGGCTCAGAATCCTACAGAATCAGTGAATACATCGATTACCATCTACAGCCAATAGCAAATAGACATCCAAGCTTCTTGAAAAACACAGAAGACTTCTTATCCCAGGTCTCTGAGACCTCGATACCTCCAAATTCATTCCTGGTCACGCTTGACATCGATGCTATGTATACAAACATTGACATCGAGAAGGGTATAAATTCTATCCGTAAAGCATTCGTGAACTACCCAGACACCAGCAGGCCAGACAGAGAAGTAATAGCTCTATTAGAGCTGAGTCTGAAAGGCAATGATTTTGAATTCGATGGCGAAATTTACCAACAAATTTGCGGCTGCGTGATGGGCAGGCGCTTTAGCCCATGTTTTGCCAATATTTACGTAGCAGAGTGGGAGGAGGAAGCGTTAGAAAAGTGTCCAAAACATCCCCTCATTTATCGCAGGTACTTTGATGACATTTTCTTGATTTGGCAACACACAAAGGCAGAGTTTGATGAATTTTTCGAAATTCTGAACAATCACGATCCGAATATCAAATTAAAAGCAACCATTGACGAGATGTCTGTAGATTTCCTGGATGTAACTGTATATAAAGGTCTAAAGTATGAAACAACTGGCTACTTAGACTACAAAGTGTATTTCAAACCAACCGATTCGCATCAGCTATTGCACAAAAAATCTTTCCATCCACCGCATACTTTTAAAGGAATAGTAAAATCACAAATAATCCGTTTTCACAGGAATTCGAGTGATAGGAAAAACTTTGAAGAAGCGTGCTCTACCCTATTCAAAGCCCTCAAACCACGAAGTTACTCCACGATTCTTGCGCAAAATCAAATCTGAAACATTGGACGGCTTGGAAACTATTCCAGATAATGCCTCAAATCGTCGGCCTACAAAAATTTCTCACAATCGTCCGATTATAGGTGTAGACGAATCTCGCAAATGCGGAAAGAAAAGGTGCAAGTTAGATGAATTTCTCCCAAACCAGAATACTTTCACGAGCTTTCAGAACAAAAGCAAGTTCCAACTTCAGTCTAATCTAGATTGTGACTCTGAAAATGTTATTTATCTAATTTCATGCTAATTGTGCCAAAACAGTATGTCGGCGAAACCAAATGTCCATTAAGATGGCGGGCAACTCGACACCTCTCAGATATTAGGCTAGAAGAAGACACACATGTTTCCGAACATTTTAATCTTCCTGACCATTTAGTCCTTCGTGACTTTGAAATTATGCCGATTGAACAGCCACCCCTTTCAAATACGGCAGAAGAAACTGATAAACAAAGAAAACTTCGAGAATCGTTTTAGATTAAAGAACTCGAAACAGAGTGGCCAAGGGGAATAAACTCGGACCCAGGCTTATCTGATCAACGTGACAAAATTCCATTCACTCTGACCTATAATCGAAAAAACCGTTGAAATTTCCAAAATCTTGAAAGATGAGTATCAAAACCTACAGGAGAAACTGAAACAACCCTTTAACAAGCGTCCAGTAATTGCGTTTAAGAAAAATCCGAACCTACGTGACATCTTGGTAAAAGCAAAACTCAAATAGCTATCCATAATATCCATCTCAATCATTCAACATTAACCCTTGCATGATGGTCAGCCAAAAACGGTCAATTTAGTGATCTTGGGAAATGTCCATTTGCCGGCGTGGATTGGAGTATTTTTGAAAATTTACCGCTGTAATGACTGGCTCGGGAACCGAGACAGTCGTTCCTGTGGTGTATTCTCGGGAATGACCTTGTCTGTGCCTGCACATGTACATTAAACAAGTAAGCGCATATTTGGATTTTACTGAACAAATTTAACCAGTAAAGGGTTAACATTAATGCCATATGGCTTTCCTCAAACAAAATGACAAATCTCAGGCAGTAAGATAAACCAAAATATCTTAAATTTTTTCGATTATTGAAGATTCTGAGCCAGTGCGTTGACATTCTACTTCGAATAATACTTACCAGATGTACTATTATGATAATGTCTATTATCTAGTCTAGCTCAAAATAAACAATTAAAACTCCGCACTCTCCTGGTCCTGCCCCTACTGTGTCCGGGAATACCATAGCCGCAGGTACCGAGTCAATTCCCAATCACAGTCAGATTCGTCTATTTTGCGCTGTTGAAAAGTCGCGTGTATTTAGTGCTCTCTTATTAATTGAATAAGCAGTTTTAGCGTGTTTTTTCGGGAAACCATCGCTGGATTCACGGAGGAACTGGGGAAATCATCACAGGGGCAGGTTGTATCAATCTAGAATTTATACATTCGTGCCATAATGACTGTTTGAAATTTCCTTAAATTGGCACATCTTTTATAATGATAGCCATTGTTGGAGTCGCTTCTGTACCCGTTGACTTTTAGTTTTAATTCGGGTACTCGGTTAATTTTCTCTTGCGACTCGGTTCCTCTAAGATGGATGCGTCCTTGGCCAAGATGGCGGCGCCCATGATTTATGTCGTTCTTGGCTTGGTGTATCCAGGCACTCTGTTGTCGCCGATTTTAGCTCTCGCTTAGTTGTCGAGGGTGTTTGTAGTGATCGGCGAGTTATTCTTGGTTATTTAACGTTAGTTAAAGGCTGAGTTGTGTTTTTTTAAAAATTTTCACTCAAAAAAGTTTCAAATATTCCTGCCTAAGACTTGTTATCATTAAATTGAGAGAAAGTTAATGTGTTTAAGAAATCTTAACTAGCAAGTCTATTGTGCGTATTGCTCGTCATTGGTTGACATGTGCAGCGTTTTAATTCTTCTCTGTGTTCACAGAAACCGAAGAACTCGGACTCGTTGTGCTGAAAGTGCAACAGGTTCATGAAGCGGAAGTACCTGGGTCATCACTGTGTGGCGTGCGCTAAGTGTAAGGTCGGGAGCCCTTGTGATGTGTGCGTCAAGTGGTCGTCGGAATTGGTGGCGGAGTTTGACAAGGATCGACGGGTGAGGCTGGAGCGTATCGAGAAGGACAAGGCAGTGAAGCTGCAGCAGGTTTCGTTGCTGGGACTGGAAGGTCGGCTGAATGAGAGGATGGATTCAGCACTGGGCGTATGGGCGGCCCAGTTCAAGGCTATGTTTGACTCATTGCAGTCCACGGTCCCGGTGAAGCAAGCTGGTGCAGGACAACCATTAGGTGGTCCGGCTAGTTCTGCTGAGGGTCATGCACCTGCACTTTCTCTGTCCTTGGCTCAAGAGCCGACGATAGAGGAGGAAGATTTGCTGCTGAGGGAAGATTCCGGCATGCCGGATCCTTCGATGACGGCGATGCCTAGTACGTCCCAGGGGTCGCCCTCGGGATTTGTACGGGTTTGCCAGGCGGATGGTGATGTTGACGTTCCGTCGGGCATTTTTCATCCCCGATTTGTGCAACCGGATATGCCGGCGGAGCCGTGGTTTGCGGTTCCACCGGCTATCCCGGCGGCGTTAGGTACGGCTCCTATCGGAGTGACAGTGCCAGCCGTAATTGAGGCCGTCGGAGTCCCGGATCCCGTGTTGGAGCCGATGGACTGCGGCGAATCCGTATCTGGCGATTCGGTGGATACTGGTGCCACGGGTAGTCACGCTATGGATGCGCTCTGTCCTGGCAGAGACGTGTATCGTAGCGTTCAGCAAGGATCGTCGGTGGCCCTCTCATCTAAGGGAGAGAGGGAGGATGAAAACGGGAGTTCTTTGATGGACGATTCCGCTTTCTGCACCGAAGCTGAATGGGTGCAGGTTCTTGGATGGATGACCAATCGTCTCGGGTTGGCATCTGATCTAGGATCTCAGCGCGATCCGGCGATGGAACGGATGTCAGAGCGTGCAGCTAGCGCTCTGTCCAGTGGCTCTTCTGCCATGCCTACACTCCCTCTGGACACGCAGACTTCTGACATGTTGGAAGTTGCGGCATACCGTCTGGTTCAGCCAGACTATGCGTTGCCCATGGCCCCGAAGGGGATAAGGAGTAGGGTCCGGTTTCCGGAGCAGGCTTATCATCAGTACGCCAGGGTTCCACGGCTTTCCATTGCGGAACGTGAGGTGCTGAATAGGCCGTTGGCTGGGAAGGCCAAGGGGCAGTCACGTCCTTTGGTTTCTCAGACCAACAAAGACCCGTTCAATGAGCTCACGCTCATTGAAGTTGCGGCTAGGGCAGCCATGGCTGCGCTGTCGCATGGGTGTACCGTCTTGCAGGGTATGCTGGACTTCACGGCGGAAGGCGGACAGGTGCCAGAGGCTGCTCCCGGAGTTGTTCGGGACACCATGCGCCTGTCTCAGGATTGCCTGGCCAGGGTAATCACGAGAACTTTGGCAGAGCGACGGAGAATGGTTCTCGATTGTGTGGAACCAGGACCAGAGATGAGGGCTGCGTTATCTTCTGCGCCTTTCATAGGTCCAGGCTTGTTCGGCGGCTCGGCACGACAAGCGCTCTCTAAGGTTGCGTCAATGGTGGCGGAGCAAGAAGTGGTCGGCAAGTCGTGGAAGTCGACCAAGAGGACTCAGCCGCAACAGTCCTACCGTCATCATAGGCAGGAGCAGCAGAGACAGCATCCTAGATCGCCCTTCCGTCCTTCTGCCCGTCATGCCCATAGGCCATCCGGAGCACAAGGGCCTGGCCGTTCGTCCGCATACAAGCCCTCTAGTAAGAGGCCATATGAGGACGACAGGAAGGGTGGCAGTTCGGGCCGAGGTGGCTACCGTAAGGATAGCCGTGGCGGCGGTTCCGGACCGTCATACCACAAGAAGCCGCGGGGCGGCCGTGGGGCTCGTTCCTGACGGGTTTCCGGCGGAACCAATACCGGCGGCTTTGGAAACAAATGGAGTCGAGAATCTTCACCCAAGCGATTTAGCGTCTTGTCGGCTAATCTCGACCGACAACTGTGTGCAGATTCCTTCCATCGGAGGCAGACTTCAGCTATTCCTAAACCAATGGGAACAGGTCGTGCGCGACTGTTTAGTCTGTCAGTGGATAAAAAACGGCTACGATCCGGACTGGCTCATCCATCAATCGTTAGTTCCGTTAACCTCGACTCCAATATGGACTCCTATTCCAAGGGAATAACACCGTCTAGTCGCCATTCAGTCAGAGATAGAATCGCTTCGTCAGAAGAATGCGATTCAACTAGTCACCGATCAGTCATCGCTGGGCTTCTATTCGATCATGTTCCTAGTTCCGAAGCGTACCGGAGGGTGGAGACCAATTCTCAATCTCAAACCGTTGAACAAATTTATTCTTTCTCCCAGGTTTCAGATGGAGACGGTAGCAGCGGTAATGACAGGGCTGAGGAAAGGCATGTGGGCGGTATCGATAGATCTGAAGGATGCTTATTTTCATATTCCAATGTCAATTCCTTTTCAGAAGTACCTGCGATTTGCATTCCAAGACAATGTTTGGGAATTCAATGCTCTTCCCTTCGGCCTGACCACGGCTCCGAGGGTCTTCACCAAGGTGGTTCTCGCCATGACTTCTTTACTTCGCAGGAGAAACATAGCTGTTCACACTTACATAGACGACTGGCTGCTAAAGGCTGGGAATCCAGTCACTCTGCGCAGCAATCTGATAGTAGTCCTAGACTTGTTGAAAAAGCTAGGATGGATTGTGAATCTAGAGAAATCAGAACTGACTCCATCCCAGGAGTTTGTTTATCTGGGAATTTTCTTCAATCTCAGGGACGGCGTAGCTTTTCCGGCGGAGAGCAGAGTCAGAAGCCTGATTGCAGTGTTGGAGTCGGTTTCTCTAGGAGCCTATCTGACGGTGCGTAAATTTCTCAGAATACTAGGTTTGCTAGTATCTCTGGAGAAGGTGGTGCCATATGCGGCACTCAGGCGCAGGCCGATTCAGATGTATTTGATGTCGTTCTGGTCACAGAGAACAGATCCGTTATTTCTGAGGATACCAGTAAAAGAACCATTGATATTCCACCTTCAGTGGTGGTTATCGGAACAGAATCTCCTGCGAGGTGTTCCTCTACAACCTCCTCAACCTCAGATGTCCATATTCACGGATGCATCGTTGACAGGTTGGGAAGGGGTATTGGACAATCACTCAGTGTCAGGGGAATGGGATCGGACCAATGCGCAGAAACATATCAATGTGCTCGAGCTATTAGCGGTGGTATTTGCACTGCAGAAGTTCGAGAGTCTAATTCAAGACAAGATTGTCCTAGTAAGGACAGACAACTCAACAGTGGTTTCTTATTTGAACCGCCAAGGCGGGACGAGATCACCAGAGTTGTGTATGATGGTTTGGAACCTTCTGCTGTGGTGCCAAGAGAGGAATATTATTCTTCGGGCAGCACACATTCCAGGAAGATTGAACATCTTAGCGGATGCTCTCAGTCGAAGGACGGTTTGTCATCCGACGGAATGGCAGCTCAACCAAGTGGTAGCGGAGGTTCTATTCAAACAATGGGGCAAGCCAAATGTCGACCTATTTGCGATGAATCAAAACGCAAAGATGGTCACTTACGTGTCACCGATCCCGGACCCGTTAGCTCTAGCAGTAGACGCACTGGCGATAAGTTGGAAGGGAATGTACGCGTATGCGTATCCTCCAACAATTCTCATCCCGAAAGTTCTGGCAAAGATAAGAGAAGGGATGTGCCAAGTACTACTGATCGCCCCTTATTGGCCAGGCCGATCATGGTTTACGGATCTGCTGGACCTTCTGGTCTGCAGTCCAATCCCTCTTCCAGACACAAGAGATGTAATCTCTCAGAACAAGGGTCTGTACCTTCACAACAGACCAGAAATGTTCAAATTGACTGCATGGATGTTGTCAAGCAGCGTGCAATTGAGGATGGCTTTTCTGAGCAAGCAGCGAAGTTTGTTGCTTCAGCCAGAAGAGTTTCAACCACAAAGACATATAATTATAGAATCAACAAATTTGCAGAGTGGTGTGAGAGAAGAGATATTGATCCCTTTTCTGCATCTGTTCAACACGTAGCAGATTTTATCTGTCATTTATATGAAGTTGACAAACTTGTACCTTCTACCCTAGCAGCATATAAGTCTGCATTAGCTTCAGTCATTCCCAGTCTCACTGTTGTAGGAGTGGAGAATGACACCTTGAATGAAGTTATCAAAGGAATGAGCAATCTGCGACCTAGACAGCCAATTCCTATCCCATCATGGAATCTATATCTTGTTCTACAGGTTTTAGGACAAGCTCCTTTTGAACCGATTAGATCTATTGATATTAAACTGTTAACTATTAAATCAGTTTTCTTGGTTGCAGCAGCGTCGGCGAGAAGGAGAAGCGAAATTCATGCGCTTTCTGCCGAACAAGACCGTTTTGTCGTCACGGGTGAAGGTTTACGACTACTTCCACGTCTTTGTTTCCTGTCAAAGAATCAGTGACTTAAATATCCAGGACAGCCAATAAATTTGCCAAGTTTAACTAGACATGACCCAAACTCTTCTGTTTGGTGTCCTGTCAGATGTCTTAAAATGTATAAGAAACGTACTAATGAGTGGAGGGACGACCCGAAATCTCTGTGGTTATGTCTCAAAGCTCCCCATTTACGTGCCTCGAAAGATACTATTTCTCGTTGGATAGTTGACGCTATTAAGATGTCACACAAAATCGCTACAGGAAAGCAAATTGATCATGCGAATGCCCATCATGTCCGAGCACTAGCAGCATCATCGGCCCTTTATAAGGGTGTCTCATTAGAGGAGGTGATGTCTGTAGCACAATGGCATGCCGAGTCGTCATTCACTGATTTCTACCTTCGCGACATCTCCAGCTCACTTAATCCGGTAGCCGTCGCCAATCTGTCAAACCTAAACTAAGCCACGTCCGACCACTACTTCGCACACATCACTAAAGTCTTCCGCCTACACTGAACAAACGCTATGCACATGACTGAGTACGACCGTGGATTGGGCCGAGCTCCTGTGATGATCAAGAAAAGATCAAGCACTCAAAAATGGTGAGTGTTTACATTAATTAAGTGACTATAAATATATTTACTTACAGTCGAAATACCAGACTGCTTAGGTAAATACTCTGGTACAAGAGTATTCTTATCCTGTCAACCAGACATTAGACTCATTCCAATTTGAAAATCTAGTCGATATACTGATATTTTTTCAAAGTTAGAAGTTGTAGTAGCTTCTTTGCACTCTACTGGACTGCCCTAGCTGAGACTTGGGGCTGACACGGGTCTGGTGGGTGTTGCATCCCCAGTGACAGCCCTCTGAATTTTGTGTGGACAAAAAGAGGGCGGGGGAGTGCGGTCTAGACCATGGAAATTTAGCACTCTATGAGTCAGATAGCAGAACCCAAGCGTATGCCAGGGTTCTAGTCTCTTCACAACCTTCTCTGTTGGATGGTAGTTGAGTGCTGGTTCGAGCCTCACCTCCTCCCACCGGCATTTTCTGGCTGTCGAAATCCGGAGTTTATCATAATAGTACATCTGGTAAGTATTATTCGAAGTAGAATCAAAAAAGCATCCGCTTTTGTTTCTACGAGAATTCTTAATACTTACCAGATGTACTATGGCCCTCCCTCAGCCGCCCCGCTGAGGTGAGGCTGAGCTGCTTTCGCAGTTTGTCAAGGCAAACATAAGACGAATCTGACCGTGATTGGGAATTGACTCGGTACCTGCGGCTATGGTATTCCCGGACACAGTAGGGGCAGGACCAGGAGAGTGCGGAGTTTTAATTGTTTATTTTGAGCTAGAGTAGATAATAGACATTATCATAATAGTACATCTGGTAAGTATTAAGAATTCTCGTAGAAACAAAAGCGGATGCTTCTTTGAATATTGGCTACTCCGACGGCTACTCCGACGGCTACTCCGACGGCTACTCCGACGGCTACTCCGACGGCTACTCCGACGGCTACTCCGACGGCTACTCCGACGGCTACCCCGACGGCTACTCCGACGGCTACTCCGACGGCTACTCCGACGGCTACTCCGACGGCTATTCCGACGGCTATTCCGACGGCTATTCCGACGGCTATTCCGACGGCTACTCCGACGGCTACTCCGACGGCTACTCCGACGGCTACTCCGACGGCTACTCCGACGGCTACTCCGACGGCTACTCCGACGGCTACTCCGACGGTTACTCCGACGGCTACTCCGACGGATACTCCGACGGCTACTCCGACGGCTACTCCGACGGCTACTCCGACGGCTACTCCGACGGCTACTCCGACGGCTACTCCGACGGCTATTCCGACGGCTATTCCGACGGCTATTCGGACGGCTATTCCGACTGCTACTCCGACGGCTACTCCGACGGCTACTCCGACGGCTACTCCGACGGCTACTCCGACGGCTACTCCGACGGCTACTCCGACGGCTACTCCGACGGCTACTCCGACGGCTATTCCGACGGCTATTCCGACGGCTATTCCGACGGCTATTCCGACGGCTACTCCGACGGCTACTCCGACGGCTACTCCGACGGCTACTCCGACGGCTACTCCGACGGCTACTCCGACGGCTACTCCGACGGCTACTCCGATGGCTACTCCGATGGGGGCCGTGGGATGGATGGTTGGATGTCTGAATGGATGGATGGTTGGATGGATGGATGGATGGATGGATCCGTCCATCTGCCTTTCCAGCCATACGGCTCTCTATGTGTCCGTCCAGCCACTCACTCACATACAATTAAGGGAGCTGAATACTACTTTCTTTCTACATGTATGAACAAAGTTTAATTATAAACACTGCAGTGGCCTTTCAGGTGTGGTGAACAAAATTCTATAAAATTGCAAAATATGTCCTCCAATCTTGATTAATTTTTTCGGCATCAAATGATCAAAAGGCATCAAAAAGCAAAATTGAGTGTCCCAACAAAGGCATATAACACCTTTGAATGATCGGTTCATGATCTCGTGAAGGAAACACTACTCACTTATCAATCCAATTCCGAAGAGTAAAATTTCACTAATCTGTGTAGAGTGAAACCAGTCCACTAATCATTGGCTTTATTAATGATGTTTGTGATAAACCCGAATCAAAGGAAACTGAAACCTTGCACAAAGTTCAATTGGTCAAATTAAACCATAGAGTAGTTTTTCAAAGGAGATTGACTAATTTAGTAAACGTATATAAAGCTGTCTATACTGAAGGACTGACAGATTTGTCATACAGGCTACTGATGAAGCACATCCATGCGAAATGCATTTAGCCAATTGACGGTGTCCATAATTACTGTGAGTAACTTATAATACTGCGTGTTGTATTGTTGTATTGTTAACCCTTGCATATTACATGCTAATTCTATAATTTATCTTTCAGGTGTAAGTAATATATTGGTTCAATTTGTAGTTGATGTGAATGAATTTGTGTGCTTGAATTTGAGTTTGCCTGATCGAATCTTTCTTACCTGCTCAACTGCCTGTCTGATTGCTAGTTAGATTGAACGCTTGTCTGTCTGAATGGCTATTGCGAGGAAGAATGGTCGTAGGAAGAATGGAGATGGTAAAGGGGGTTCATCTGCGCATGCGCGCCTGGTAAAGCTGTATTACCAAATAATTCAGTGCTTCCACCATATTGCTACGCTACGTAGGCATTTAGATGCCGAAACTCTCCCTGATGGGCTTAGCAGGAAGGTGGAAGAGCTGAATGGATTTTGTAAGCCAGCTATGCCAGATGATGACATCTACTTTGCCATCTGGAATGTGAATTTTGAGTGGGCAAAATCTACCATTAAGGCCATGTTAAATCACTATAATGAACAACTTGGTAGTATTAGAACTGAAGTAGTCCTCACACAGGCAATGCCACATTTAGACCTAGGTCGTGCTAAATCCAATGCTATACGCTGGGCAAAAAACAATTATAATAGAAAGCTCAACATTAATGCGATTAGTTCTTTTTACGATTTTGTGCGACCGATAGATCCGTCTCAGCAACCAACTCAAAATCTCGCACAAGCCACGCCTCTGGTCCTGATACCAACTGTGGCCCCACAATCACAAATGAAAAAACGCCTCAGATCACCTGAAACTTCGCCGCCAGTCACAAAACGAGTAGACAATAAAATCTCTCCATTGCTACCATTAGATTCTGGCCCTAGAGATATGCTATTTGAAGCATCTTTAATCCAACTACCTGACTCTCCACTAGGCAATCTAAATGACCCAAACGAATATCCGCCCTTTCCACGGAGGGAAAGGGTTAATGGTAGCAAACCTGGTCGACGGACCGGCGCTTCTCAGAAATCCCCTCAGAGCAGTCAACCATCGGGTCTCAAGACCCCCATCCCCAACAGGGAAACTGCCACAGCCCAGCTTCTCTCCAACTCCAGGTCCAAGTAATGCACCGGAGGAGCGTCCTATTAAATTTGCAAATAGACCCAAACAACCAACCATGTTGGAGAGAAACATTTTTTGGAAATTTCGTGTTGAAATCGAAAACAAAATTGACTGGCGACTACCTGTTCTCACGAACAAAGTACTCATCTTTGGAGCTTCGAACCTGAGTCGCATTAATGTTGAGCCCCACCCTGAAACGCAAGTTGCCTGCTACCCAGGAGCTAAATTGTGTCATGCTAGAGGACTAATTCAAAAGTACACTGGATCATTTAAACCAGAGAAAATAGTGATTAATATTGGTATTAATGATATGAATGAACCCATCTCTAGTTCAAAACATAGATTAATGCTGCTTCTCAGTGCGATAAAGTCCAAATTCCCAAAGACTGCGATTTACTTCGCAAAACTTAACTATTCAAGTCGGTTGACAGCTCAGCAGAGGTTGGCGATTCAGTCCATCAATTCGACGGCTGAATCATCAAAATCTGTGACTGTCATTCCTGCACTCAGACTCTCCGAATTTAATGTTGTTAAGGATAACATTCATTGGACTGAGAAGACAGCTAACTCTATGTATTCTGCCTGGCTTAAATTCCTAAATTTAAACTAGACACGGGCCAAGGTAACATCCGCCTGGAAACAGGACTGGGCAGTAATATTGTCAATCTAACTGGCTCCCCATTAGGTGAAGCAGAGCAGTCACTGCTCAATTTTGGTATTACATTTGTCCCAACACCAAAACCTAAAACAGGTTTGGATGCTCTTTTAGATAATGGCTGTATGGAAACATCTGAATTTAGTCACCGTATTAAGTTAGCAGACTTTTTTCGTAACTCTAATAGTAACATTCTACCATTCATTGAAAAAACTGGCTGGGCACCAAGCGTAAAACTCCTGGACCCAGCGATTTGTGAAAGCATAGAACTCTTTTCAGAGCATGTTAAAACTCTGCATTCCCTAATGATCAACCAAATTTACCCTATGAGGAACGCCAGGCCTTAATTGAATTGTCTAAAAACAGCGAAATTGTCATCAAACCTGCAGATAAAGGGTCTGCGACTGTAATAATGCTTAAAGATAACTATAAACGTGAAGCACAACGACAACTTAGTAACCCAAAGCATTACCAGAATCTAAGCAAACCACTTTGGCAAAATAATTGCAGCAAATTTAATGAGATTCTTCAAAAATTGCTCGATAGCAAGAAGATCACCGAAAAGCAACATAAGTATCTCTTTGCTAAGCTCGAGTCAAAACCACGGACTTTCTATCTCTTGCCAAAAATTCATAAACCCATAGATTCGTGGTTGGACCCAATGTCACCGCCCGGGCGACCTATAATCTCCGATTGTGGCTCAGAATCCTACAGAATCAGTGAATACATCGATTACCATCTACAGCCAATAGCAAATAGACACCCAAGCTTCTTGAAAAACACAGAAGACTTCTTATCCCAGGTCTCTGAGACCTGGATACCTCCAAATTCATTCCTGGTCACGCTTGACATCGATGCTATGTATACAAACATTGACATCGATAAGGGTATAAATTCTATCCGTAAAGCATTCGTGAACTACCCAGACACCAGCAGGCCAGACAGAGAAGTAATAGCTCTATTAGAGCTGAGTCTGAAAGGCAATGATTTTGAATTCGATGGCGAAATTTACCAACAAATTTGCGGCTGCGTGATGGGCAAGCGCTTTAGCCTATGTTTTGCCAATATTTACGTAGCAGAGTGGGAGGAGGAAGCGTTAGAAAAGTGTCCAAAACATCCCCTCATTTATCGCAGGTACCTTGATGACATTTTCATGATTTGGCAACACACAAAGGCAGAGTTTGATGAATTTTTCGAAATTCTGAACAATCACGATCCGAATATCAAATTAAAAGCAACCATTGACGAGATGTCTGTAGATTTCCTGGATGTAACTGTATATAAAGGTCTAAAGTATGAAACAACTGGCTACTTAGACTACAAAGTGTATTTCAAACCAACCGATTCGCATCAGCTATTGCACAAACAATCTTTCCATCCACCGCATACTTTTAAAGGAATAGTACAATCACAAATAATCCGTTTTCACAGGAATTCGAGTGATAGGAAAAACTTTGAAGAAGCGTGCTATACCCTATTCAGAGCCCTCAAACCACGCAGTTACTGCTCACGATTCTTGCGCAAAATCAAATCTGAAACATTGGACGGCTTGGAAACTATTCCAGATAATGCCTCAAATCGTCGGCCTACACAAATTTCTCACAATCGTCCGATTATAGGTGTAGGCGAATCTCGCAAATGCGGAAAGAAAAGGTGCAAGTTAGATGAATTTCTCCCAAACCAGAATACTTTCACGAGCTTTCAGAACAAAAGCAAGTTCCAACTTCAGTCTAATCTAGATTGTGACTCTGAAAATGTTATTTATCTAATTTCATGCTAATAGTGCCAAAAACAGTATGTCGGCGAAACCAAATGTCCATTAAGATGGCGGGCAACTCGACACCTCTCAGATATTAGGCTAGAAGAAGACACACATGTTTCCGAACATTTTAATCTTCCTGACCATTTAGTCCTTCGTGACTTTGAAATTATGCCGATTGAACAGCCACCCCTTTCAAATACGGCAGAAGAAACTGATAAACAAAGAAAACTTCGAGAATCGTTTTGGATTAAAGAACTCGAAACAGAGTGGCCAAGGGGAATAAACTCGGACCCAGGCTTATCTGATCAACGTGACAAAATTCCATTCATTCTGACCTATAATCGAAAAAACGTTGAAATTTCCAAAATCTTGAAAGATGAGTATCAAAACCTACAGGAGAAACTGAAACAACCCTTTAACAAGCGTCCAGTAATTGCGTTTAAGAAAAATCCGAACCTACGTGTCCAGCTACTACGTGTCTTGGTAAAAGCAAAACTCAAATAGCTATCCATAATATCCATCTCAATCATTCAACATTAACCCTTGCATGATGGTCAGCCAAAAACGGTCAATTTAGTGATCTTGGGAAATGTCCATTTGCCGGCGTGGATTGGAGTATTTTTGAAAATTTACCGCTGTAATGACTGGCTCGGGAACCGAGACAGTCGTTCCTGTGGTGTATTTTCGGGAATGACCTTGTCTGTGCCTGCACATGTACATTAAACAAGTAAGCGCATATTTGGATTTTACTGAACAAATTTAACCAGTAAAGGGTTAACATTAATGCCATATGGCTTTCCTCAAACAAAATGACAAATCTCAGGCAGTAAGATAAACCAAAATATCTTAAATTTTTGAATCTTTTCGATTATTGAAGATTCTGAGCCAGTGCGTTGACAATATTGGCTACTCCGACGGCTACTCTGACGGCTACTCCGACGGCTACTCCGACGGCTACTCCGACGGCTACTCCGACGGCTACTCCGACGGCTACTCCGACGGCTACTCCGACGGCTACTCCGACGGCTACTCCGACGGCTATTCCGACGGCTATTCCGACGGCTATTCCGACGGCTACTCCGACGGCTACTCCGACGGCTACTCCGACGGCAACTCCGACGGCTACTCCGACGGCAACTCCGACGGCTACTCCGAGGGCTACTCCGACGGCTACTCCGACGGCTACTCCGACGGCTACTCCGACGGCTACTCCGACGGCTACTCCGACGGCTACTCCGACGGCTACTCCGGACAAAATTCAGAGGGCTGTCACTGGGGATGCAACACCCACCAGACCCGTGTCAGCCCCAAGCCTCAGCTAGGGCAGTCCAGTATAGTGCAAAGAAGCTACTACAACTTCTAATTTTGAAAAAACTATCAGTATATCGACTAGATTTTCAAATTGGAATGAGTCTAATGTTTGGTTGATAGGATAAGAATACCCTTGTACCAGACTATTTATCTAAGCAGTCTGGTATTTCGACTGTAAGTAAACATATTTATAGTCACTTAATTAATGTAAACACTCACCATTTTGAGTGCTTGATCTTTTCTTGATCATCACAGGAGCTCGGCCCAATCCACGGTTGTACTCAGTCATGTACATAGCGTTTGTTCAGTGTAGGCGGAAGACTTTAGTGATGTGTGCGAAGTAGTGGTCGGACGTGGTTTAGTTTAGGTTCGACAGATTGGCGACGGCTACCGGATTAAGTGAGCTGGAGATGTCACGAAGGAAGAAATCAGTGAATGACGACTCGGCATGCCATTGTGCTACACACATCACCTCCTCTAATGAGACACCCTTATAAAGGGCCGATGATGCTGCTAGTGCTCGGACCTGATGGGCATTTGCATGATCAATTTGCTTTCCTGTAGCGATTTTGTGTGACATCTTAATAGCGTCAACTATCCAACGACAAATAGTATCTTTCGAGGCACGTAAATGGGGAGCTCTGAGACATAACCACAGAGATTTCGGGTCGTCTCTCCACTCATTTGTACGTTTCTTATACATTTTAAGACATCTGACAGGACACCAAACAGAAGAGTTTGGGTCATGTCTAGTTAAACTTGGCAAATTGATCGGCTGACCTGGATATTTAAGTGACTGATTCTTTGCCAGGAAACAAAGACGTGGAAGTAGTCTTAAACCTTCACCCGTGACGACAAAACGGTCTTGTTCGGCAGAAAGCGCATGAATTTCGCTTCTCCTTCTCGCCGACGCTGCTGCAACCCAGAAAACTGATTTAATAGTTAACAGTTTAATATCAATAGATCTAATCGGTTCAAAAGGAGCCTGTCCTAAAACCTGTAGAACAAGATATAGATTCCATGATGGGATAGGAATTGGCTGTCTAGGTCGCAGATTGCTCATTCATTTGATAACTTCATTCAAAGTGTCATTCTCGACTCCTTCAACCGTGAGACTGGGAATGACTGAAGCTAATGCAGACTTATATGCTGCTAGGGTAGAAGGTACAAGTTTGTCAACTTCGTATAAATGACAGATAAAATCTGCTACGTGTTGAACAGATGCAGAAAAGGGATCAATATCTCTTCTCTCACACCACTGTGCAAATTTGTTGATTCTATAATTATATGTCTTTGTGGTTGAAACTCTTCTGGCTGAAGCAACAAACTTCGCTGCTTGCTCAGAAAAGCCACCCTCAATTGCACGCTGCTTGACATCATCCATGCAGTTAATTTGAACATTTCTGGTCTGTCGTGAAGGTACAGACCCTTGTTCTGAGAGATTAAATCTCTTGCGTCTGGAAGAGGAATTGGATTGCAGACCAGAAGGTCCAGCAGATCCGTAAACCATGATCGGCCTGGCCAATAAGGGGCGATCAGTAGTACTTGGCACATCCCCTCTCTTATCTTTGCCAGAACCTTCGGGATGAGAATTGTTGGAGGATACGCATATGCGTACATTCCTTCCCAACTTATCGCCAGTGCATCTACTGTTAGAGCTAGCAGGTCCGGGATCGGTGACACGTAAGTGACCATCTTTGCGTTTTGATTCATCGCAAACAGGTCGACATTTGGCTTGCCCCATTGTTTGAATAGAACCTCCGCTACCGTTTGGTTGAGCTGCCATTCCGTCGGACAACAAACCGTCCTTCGACTGAGAGCATCCGCTAGGATGTTCAATCTTCCTGGAATGTGTGCTGCCCGAAGAATAATATTCCTCTCTTGGCACCACAGCAGAAGGTTCCAAACCATCATACACAACTCCAGTGATCTCGTCCCGCCCTGGCGGTTCAAATAAGACACCACTGTTGAGTTGTCTGTCCTTACTAGGACAATTTTGTCTTGAATTAGACTCTCGAACTTCTGCAGTGCAAATACCACCGCTAATAGCTCGAGCACATTGATATGTTTCTGCGCATTGGTCCGATCCCATTCCCCTGACACTGACTGATTGTCCAATACCGCTCCCCAACCTGTCAACGATGCATCCGTGAAGATGGACATCTGAGGTTGAGGAGGTTGTAGAGGAACACCTCGCAGGAGATTCTGTTCCGACAGCCACCACTGAAGGTGGAATATCAATGGTTCTTTTACTGGTATACTCAGAGATAACGGATCTGTTCTCTGTGACCAGAATGACATTAGATACATCTGAATCGGCCTGCGCCTGAGTGCCGCATATGGAACCACCTTCTCCAGAGATACTAGTAAACCAAGTATTCCGAGAAATTGGCACGCCGTCAGATAGGCTCCTAGAGAAACCGACTCCAAAACTGCAATCAGGCTTTTGACTCTGCTCTCCGCTGGAAAAGCTACGCCGTCCCTGAGATTGAAAAAGATTCCCAGATAAACAAACTCCTGGGATGGAGTCAGTTCTGATTTCTCTAGATTCACAATCCACCCTAGATTCTTTAATAAGTCTAGGACTACCTGTAGATTGCTGCGCAGAGTGACTGGATTCCCCGCCTTTAGCAGCCAGTCGTCTATGTAAGTGTGAACAGCTATGTTTCTCCTGCGAAGTAAAGAAGTCATGGCGAGAACCACCTTGGTGAAGACCCTCGGAGCTGTGGTCAGGCCGAAGGGAAGTGCATTGAATTCCCAAACATTGTCTTGGAATGCAAATCGAAGGTACTTCTGAAAAGGAATTGACATTGGAATATGAAAATATGCATCCTTCAGATCTATCGACACCGCCCACATGCCTTTCCTCAGCCCTGTCATTACCGCTGTCATCATCTCCTTCTGAAATCTGGGAGAAAGAATAAATTTGTTCAACGGTTTGAGATTGAGAATTGGTCTTCACCCTCCGGTACGCTTCGGAACAAGGAACATGATCGAATAGAAGCGCAGTGAAGACTGATCGCTGACTAGATGAATCGCCTTCTTCTGATGAAGAGATTCTATTTCTGATCGAATGGCGTCTAGATGGTCTACTTCCCTTGGAATAGGAGTCCATATTGGAGTCGAGGTTAATGGAACTAATGAGTGATGGATGAGCCAATCCGGATCGTAGCCGTTTCTTATCCACTGACAGTCGCGCACAACCTGTTCCCATTGGTTTAGGAATAGCTGAAGTCTGCCTCCGACGGAAGGAATCTGCACACAGTCGTCAGTCAAGATTAGCCGATAAGACGCTAAATTGCTTGGGTGAAGATTCTCGACTCCATTTGTCTCCAAAGCCACCGGATCTGGTTCCGCCGGAAACCCATCAGGAACGAGCCCCACGGCCGCCCCGCGGCTTCTTGTGGTATGACGGTCCGGAACCGCCGCCACGGCTATCCTTACGGTAGCCGCCTCGGCCCGAACCGCCACCCTTCCTGTCTTCCTCATACGGCCTCTTACTAGAGGACTTGTATGAGGATGAACGGCCAGGTCCTTGTGATCCGGATGACCTATGGGCATCACGGCCAGATGGACGGAAGGGCGGTCTAGGACGCTGCCTCTGCTGCTCCTGTCTATGCTGACGGTAGGACTGTTGCGGCTGAGGCCTCTTAGTCGACTTCCACGACTTGCCGACCACTTCTTGCTCCACCACCATTGACGCAACCTTGGAGAGCGCTTGTCATGCCGAGCCGCCGAACAAGCCTGGACCTAGGCGCAGAAGATAATGCAGCCCTCATCTCCAGTCCTGGTTCTACACAATCGAGAACCATTCTCTGTCGCTCTGCCAACGTTCTAGTGATTACTCTGGCCAGGCAATCCTGAGACAGGCACATGGTGTACCGAACAACTCCGGGAGCAGCCTCTGGCACCTGTCTGCCTTCCGCCGTGCAGTCCAGCATACCCTGCGGGACGGTACACCCGTGCGACAGCGCAGCCATGGCTGCCCTCGCCGCATCCTCAATGAGCGTGAGCTCATTGAACGGGTCTTTGTTGGTCTGAGAAACCAAAGGACGTGACCGCCTGTTAGCTTTCCCAGCCAACGGCCTATTCAATGCCTCTCGTTCCGCAACGGAAAGCCATGGAACCCGGGCGTACTGATGATAAGCCTGCTCCGGAAAACGGACCCTACTCCTTATCCCCTTCGGGGCTTTGGGCAGTGCATAGTCTGGCTGAACCAGACGGTATGCCGCAACTTCCAACATGTCAGAAGTCTGTGTGTCCAACGGGAGTGTCGGCATGGCAGAAGAGCCACTTGACAGAGCACTAACCGCATGCTCTGACATCCGTTCCATCACCGGATCGCGCTGAGATCCTAGATCAGATGCCAACCCGAGACGATTGGTCATCCATCCAAGGACCTGCACCCATTCAGCTTCGGTGCAGAAAACGGACTCGTCCATCAATGAACTCCCGTTTTCATCCTCCCTCTCTCCCTTAGATGAGAGGGCCACCGACGATCCATGCTGAGCGCTATGATACACATCTCTGCCAGGACAGAGCGCATCCATAACGTGACTACCAGCGGCACCGGTGTCTAGCGAATCGCCAGACCCGGATTCCCCACAGTCCATCGGCTCCAGCACGGGATCTGGGACTACGACCGCCTTAACTACGGCTGGTACCGTCACTCCGATAGGAGCCGCACCTAACGCCGCCGGGATACCAGCAGGAACCGCAAAACACGGCTCTGCCGGCATCTCCGGTTGCACAAATAGCAGATGGAAAATGCCCGACGGAACGTCGACATCACCATCCGCCTGGCAAACCCGTACAAATCCCGAGGGAGACCCGTAGGACGTACTAGGTCTTGCCGTCATCGAAAGATCCGGCATGCCGGAATCTTCCATTAGCAGCAGATCTTCCTCCTCTATCGTCGGCTCTTGAGCCAAGGACAGAGAAGGGGCAGGTGCATGACCCTCATCAGAACTAGCCGGACCACCTAATGGTTGTCCTGCACCAGCTTGCCTCACCGGGACCATGGACTGCAATGAGTCAAACATCGCCTTGAACTGGGCCGCCCATACGCCCAGCGCTGAATCCATTCGTTCATTCAGACGACCTTCAAGTCCCATAAGAGACGCCTGCTGCAACTTCGCTGCCTTGTCCTTCGCGATCCTCTCCAGCCTCGCACGTCGATCCCTGTCGATCTCTGCCACCATTGCCGACGACCACTTCACACACACAGCACAAGGGCTCCCGACCTTGCACTGAGCGCACGCCACACAGTGATGTCCCAAATACTTCCGCTTCATGAACCTGTTGCATTTCTGGCACAACGTGTCCCGATTCTTAGGTTTCTGCGAACACAAAGAAAAATTAAAACGCTGCACATGACACTTGATGACGAGCAATACGCACAACCGACTTGATAGTTAAGATTTCTTAAACACATTAACTTTCTCTTAAATTAATGATAATCAAGTCTTAGGCAAGATCTTATTTGAAACTTTTTTGAGTGAAAATTCTTTAAAAACACAACTCAGCCTTCAACTAGCTGTAAATAACCAAGAATACAGCGCCGATCGCTACAAACACCCTCGACAATGAAGCGAGAGCTAAAATCGGCGACAACAGAGTGCCCGGACACACCAAGCCAAGAACGACATAATTCATGGGCGCCGCCATCTTGGCTAAGGGCGCATCCATCTTAGAGGAACCGAGTCGCAAGAGAAAATTAACCGAGTACCCGAATTAAAGTAAAAGTTAACGGGTACAGAAGCGACTCCAATTTGTGTTCGCAGAAACTGGCTGCTGCAGCTGCTGAAGCTAGCGCCGCCGAAGCTAGCGCTGAAGCTGCCGCCGCCGAAGCTAGCGCTGAAGCAGCCGCCGCCGAAGCTAGCGCTGAAGCAGCCGCCGCCGAAGCTAGCGCTGAAGCAGCCGCCGCCGAAGCTAGCGCTGAAGCAGCTGCCGCCGAAGCTAGCGCTGAAGCAGCCGCCGCCGAAGCTAGCGCTGAAGCAGCCGCCGCCGAAGCTAGCGCTGAAGCAGCCGCCGCCGAAGCTAGCGCTGAAGCAGCCGCCGCGGAAGCTAGCGCTGAAGCAGCCGCCGCCGAAGCTAGCGCTGAAGCAGCCGCCGCCGAAGCTAGCGCTGAAGCAGCCGCCGCCGAAGCTAGCGCTGAAGCAGCCGCCGCCGAAGCTAGCGCTGAAGCAGCCGCCGCCGAAGCTAGCGCTGAAGCAGCCGCCGCCGAAGCTAGCGCTGAAGCAGCCGCCGCCGAAGCTAGCGCTGAAGCAGCCGCCGCCGAAGCTAGCGCTGAAGCAGCCGCCGCCGAAGCTAGCGCTGAAGCAGCCGCCGCCGAAGCTAGCGCTGAAGCAGCCGCCGCCGAAGCTAGCGCTGAAGCAGCCGCCGCGGAAGCTAGCGCTGAAGCAGCCGCCGCCGAAGCTAGCGCTGAAGCAGCCGCCGCCGAAGCTAGCGCTGAAGCAGCCGCCGCCGAAGCTAGCGCTGAAGCAGCCGCCGCCGAAGCTAGCGCTGAAGCAGCCGCCGCCGAAGCTAGCGCTGAAGCAGCCGCCGCCGAAGCTAGCGCTGAAGCAGCCGCCGCCGAAGCTAGCGCTGAAGCAGCCGCCGCCGAAGCTAGCGCTGAAGCAGCCGCCGCCGAAGCTAGCGCTGAAGCAGCCACCGCCGAAGCTGAAGCAGCCGCGGCCGAAGCTGAAGCAGCCGCGGCCGAAGCTGAAGCAGCCGCCGCCGAAGCTGAAGCAGCCGCCGCCGAAGCTGAAGCCGCCGCCGCCGAAGCTGAAGCCGCCGCCGCCGAAGCTGAAGCCGCCGCCGCCGAAGCTGAAGCCGCCGCCGCCGAAGCTGAAGCCGCCGCCGCCGAAGCTGAAGCAGCCGCCGCCGAAGCTGAAGCAGCCGCCGCCGAAGCTGAAGCAGCCGCCGCCGAAGCTGAAGCAGCCGCCGCCGAAGCTGAAGCAGCAGCCGCCGCCGAAGCTGAAGCAGCCGCCGCCGAAGCTGAAGCAGCCGCCGCCGAAGCTGAAGCAGCCGCCGCCGAAGCTGAAGCAGCCGCCGCCGAAGCTGAAGCAGCAGCCGCCGCCGCCGCTGAAGCTGCCGCTGAAGCCGCCGCTGAAGCCGCCGCTGAAGCCGCCGCTGAAGCCGCCGCTGAAGCCGCCGCTGAAGCCGCCGCTGAAGCCGCCGCTGAAGCCGCCGCTGAAGCTGAAGCCGCCGCTGAAGCCGCCGCTGAAGCCGCCGCTGAAGCCGAAGCCGAAGCCGAAGCTGAAGCGGCTACGGCTACGGCTACGGCTACGGCTACGGCTACTACTACTACTACTACTACTACTACTACTACTACTACTACTACTACTACTACTACTACTACTCGGTTGAGCTTCTATGAGAAAGGGGAATTTTTTTTTTCCTAAAAAGAAAACTGGTGAATTTGCCAGCTAAGAGTGCGGTGTTACGATTAAAACTCTAGGTGCATTCGCAGTTCAAATATCAATCCTGAAAGGTACCATACATTTCCTTTGGGACATCTGTACCCAGGGAAAGGTAAGTATCTCAAAAACCGTTTGAAAAATCTAAAGTCTACTCTATGTGTGCTAGAAGTTGACCAAATTCAGGGTTGATCGGACTGAAATTATAGGAGGAGACCGGTCCAATTTTTTTCAAAGCCAAAAAGAAGCAAAAAGAAAGAAAGAAGAAGAAAAAGATGAAGATAAAGAAGAAGCAGAAGAAGATGAAGAAAGAAAACATCCTGGGTAATTATAGTAATTTGCATGCAGATTAATAATATTTGTATTATACTTTTCCAGATTCTATCAGCTCGTGTTTCCACTGTCAGCACTCGCTAAGTTGACGCCGAAGTGGGTGGCAAAAATGTGCTCACTGGTCTGGATAAATGCGTTCACCATCGCTTTATCATTCGCTTTAGTCAATGGCACGGTGGATCTCAAAGACAGCCGTGGTAAATTTAAAGTATGATATGATGGGGCAACGGCGATTTGGGTACTCTTGTTGCCATTAGCAACTACTGTTCTGTTTCAGTTTTTGAAACATTTTATTGTGAGTAAACAAGTTGTTTCAGTCCAGCTCACAGGCACCGGTGGAACACATGGTCATGACCGTGAGAGCACAGACACTCGTGCTGTAGTCATCGTAGCCATTGTGTATAGTGACCGCAATGTCTTTAGCTGGGGTATTTATAGCAAGTCTTGTCCGCAAAGATATGCATTACTTCGTGCCCATTGTTGTGGCCACTATCAACAAGATATACTTTTTAAATTCGGCCATCAATCCATTTATTTATGCGTTTGCCGCATGGACAGTACGGAGAGACATTTTTGGAATGCTTGTGTATAAGTCGCCCATAAACAATCTTGTCGCATAAAGGGGGCGGTCAGTACCATTGTAGCTACTAGAGAAATATAAAAATCAACCTAATACTAAAACTGTTACTGTGTCGTATTGTCTATGATATAATATTATGTCCACATATGTAGACTTATATTAATGAATACCAAAATAGGACTTAATGGGACACTACTGGCAGGCCAAATTTGATCGTATACCAATAGACTATGGTACATGTTACAGTAATTGGCATATGGACATTAAATTAGTGATAGCCTATGGGTGCCGCCATTTTGTACCGCTAAATGAAAACGTGCCATGCCACATATGCGCTGGTAGGCCTACAGCGCTTAGTTTATGGCGCAATAACTCCCACGTTTGTAACTAATCCAACAATAGCTTAAGGTCACTTTATGGCTACACTGCCTGCCTGCCTTTACATTGAAAAAAACGCATTGGCACAGGAATTTAATTTAAAATTTCTTTACCTAAATTAGTCCTATCGAGACCAAGTTTAAATCTGCCTGCCTGCCTTCCTGCCGGCCTGCCTGCCTGCCTGCCTGCCTGCCTGCCTGCCTGCCTGCCTGCCTGCCTGCCTGCCTGCCTGCCTGCCTGCCTGCTTGCCTGCCTGCCTGCCTGCATGCATGCCTGCCTGCCCGCAATAATACATGCACACAGTAATACATGCACGAATGCACGTAATAATGTATGCATGAACGCATGCACGAACAGACGCACGAATGCATGCACGCACACCCACGCCCTAATGTACTCACGAATTAATGCAACCACACCCACATACACACACGCGCACACATACACCCACGCAAGCATAGATCCACGCACGTACGGATGTACGAGCACACACCCACACACATACACACATACGAACAAATGCACGGACGCACGCCCGCACGAACGCCCGCACGCCAGCACGCCCGGACGCCCGCACGCCCGCACGCTCGCACGCCCGCACGCATGCATGCATGCATGCACACACACTTTTGCAGACACAAAACTAAAAGATGTCCTACGGATATGATTTCATGTTGCCCCACCATTGATTTTGGTTGGGATTAGATTTATTTAAGAATAGGTAGGGAGGGATGAAACCTTGTCATTGTTATCAGGGACCATGAGGTCTAACTTTGATCTTACTAGCAAATCTTTCAGGTTTGGATTTCTATTGTAAGCTATTACTGGTCGTGCTTTGATCGGTTCCTTTAATTTAGATTGCAACTGTGAATATTAGTCTTTCATGGTTTTCGCTAATTCAACATTACGTCTATTGTATATGAGTTGAAATGGGATAATTTTGTTCTTTTGTGATATTCCTGAATCTACATTTATTCCAAATGGTGCTTTTGTTTGGAGTGTTCTAATCCAATGGCCTTCTCGTATTTTGCGAAACGAACTAGTTTCTTCTTCACTATCGAAGGTCGGAATCTGTTCTATTGGCATGAATTCAAAATGATGTTCAACTGAATGATCAGGAAGTTGGAAATGTTAAGCAATTGGCGTATCTGCTGAGGTGTTAATATCAGAAACGTGGCGTCTAGCACGCACTCTAAATGCATTTTTTGTTTCACCAACATACTGTTTCTGGCAAAGGGCACAATTGATCAAATAGACTACATTCTCAGAATCACAATGCATATTTGTTCGGATATGATATTCATTTTTAGTTTGAAAACTCAGGAATGTTTGTTGGTTTACAATATAGTTGTTTACTTTGCATCTGTTGTTGTCGCAATTAGAAACTGATCCATCGCACATGATTGGTTTATTGCGTTTAATTTGGACAGGTTCAAACTCGGGTCCGCTATGAGATTTTAGATTTTCAAGCTCATTGATGGTGTCTGCTTTAATTTTTCGAAGAAAACGAGCTGAATAGCCTCGTGCTTTCAAAGCATCAAACAGAGTAGCGCATGCACCATTCAGATTTTGCCTGTTGCTAGAGTTTCGAAAGAATCTTATGATTTGTGATTTGATCAGACCTTTAAATCTGTGTGGCGGATGAAATGATTTTTTGCGAAGCAGCTGATGGGAGTCTGTTGGCTTAAAGAATACTTTATATTCTAATTTTCCAGAGGAGTCAAATTGAGGACCCTTATAGATCGTGACATCTAAAAAGTCAACTGATGTTCCACTAATAGTAGCTTTTAGCTTGATGTTTGAATCCTGGTTATTTAAAATTCCCAAAAGTCTTCTTCTGAATGTTGCCAAATTATGAAGATGTCATCTAGATATCTGAGGTAAAGAAGAGGCTTTTTGGTTGATTTGTTCAGTGCCTCCTCTTCCCACTCCGCAACATAAATCGTGGCAAAATTTGGGCTGAATCGTTTACCCATTGCGCATCCACAGATTTGAAGGTAATTTTCACCATTAAATTGGAAACCGTTTCCTTTAGGACTTAGCTCTAATAATTTTAGAATTTCCGTGTCTGGTCGATCTGGATCAGGAAATTTGACAAAAGAATTCTTAATAGCATTGACTCCAGCATCAATATCTATATTGGTATACATAGCATCTATGTCTAATGTGACTAATATGCATCTTTCGGAACTGACAATTTGGATAACTTTGAAAGAAAGTGTTCTGTGTTCTTGAGAAAGCTCTTGTGTCTATTAGCAATGGGCTTTAAATAGTAATCAATATATTCTGAAATGCTATAAGACTCACTGCCACAGTCTGAAATGATGGGTCGTCCAGGTGGTGTCAATGGATCTAACCAGTTGCTGATAGGTTTATGGATTTTAGGCAAGATATAAAATGTCCGATTTTGTGGATTATTCTCACCTAGCAGATACTTTAGCTGTTTCTTATCGATGTACTTATCTATTTGCAATGAATTAAGTATTTCAATGAAATTTTGTCGGTTCTGAGGCCAAATTAAATTATCAAGTTTTCTGTAATGACTGGTGTTAGTTAACTGCCTTTCGGCCTCGCGGATGTAGTTTTCTCTAGACATAATCACAGTTGCTGAACCTTTATCGGCTGGTTTTATAATAATATTCTGATTTCTACGTAATTTGTTGATAGCCTGTCGCTCGAGAAATGAAAGGTTTTGCTTATTGTTTGTAACTGGCAATGATCTGGCTATACCAGCAACCGTTTTTATGGTTACTTTAATATTGTCATCAACTAGCCTATCTGGAGGGTCCCAACCGGATTTTCCAGCGAATGGTTTTGACTTTCCATTTAAATTTCGAAAATGATGGGCTATTTTTACTGAATGACCAAAATTAGCTACTTCAATAAGACCTGTGTCTAAAAGCAAATCTAATCCTGTTTTTGGTTTTGGAGTTGGTACAAAAGTAAGACCACGATCGAGAATTGATTTTTCAGATGGTGAGAGATCGTAGTCAGCTGCTAAATTGACAAGGTTTGTTCCTAATCCTATGTTAGGGGAGCTATTGCCTTGACCCACATTTAGTTTAAACTAAGTACCATCAACCAATGGTTATAAATACAATTAGCTGTTTCTTTCGTCCAATGGATTCTATCCTTCTCAACATGAAAATTGGCATCAGAAATTTTGGGAATGAGCTTATCAACGTGGCAGTTGGACCGTGCTGATTCGTTGATGCGCTTGAGACAGTACTTTTGCCTGTCTGACAAGCTATCAGAGAAGTTAATCTCAGCAAAGTACAACTCCGCATTAGGGAAGCTATTCTTAAATTCTCGAGCCATGAACCTCAAATAGCTTGAGGCTTTGGTTGGATGCTCATTTTTGGAGTTGATGCCAATATTCAGGATGATCTTCTCCGGGCTAGGGCCATCCTGGTGTCGCATAGCCATTGTTCTGAAATGTGATAATGCGGCACCAGGATAGCACTCAAACTGGATGTCAGGGTGGACGTCTAAATCAATTCGGGCTAGATTAGAGGACCCTGTCATCAGAATCGTTTTTGTGATTCTGGCGATCCTCCACAGGCCCTTGCTATGCAATTGCTGACGGTACTTAGCAAACTTCCTATCAGACAGGTTACTATTATTCTCCCTAGGAGGGAGAGGCGGAGATGGAGGAAGAGGAGCAGAAGAAGGTGCGTGAGGAGAAGAGGGATGAAGAGTAGGAGGAAGAGCAGGAGGAGGGATGGAGAGAGGAGTTGCAAGAGGAGAAGGTTGAGTATGAGAAGCAAGAGGCGGGATTGAGAGAGGAGATGCATGAAGAGGAGGAGATCGAGGAGGAAGAGGAGGAGGCGGGATTGAGAGAGGAGAAGGGGGAAGAGGAGAAGATCGAGTGAGAAGGTGGCGAGGAGAAGATAGTGGAAGAGATGAGGAAGAGTTGCCAGCTGGTAGATTGGGGGAACAGTGAGTAACAACCCGACAACGGCGCACTGGAGGAGAATTGGTCTTTGGGAGAGCCGGTCATGACTCTATTACATCATCAACACCAGGTGCTGGTGTTGGTGATGTATACAGATTCGTCCGCTTGGAAGTGGTAGGTGAGGGTGTGAAGGTGGTTGGTGACCATTGTCGTTTGTTAGTCATAGTTGAATGTGAACCTGAACCTGTACTCGGTGTGGCTGCCGGTGTTGGTACAGACATCACTCTATTTTGCTCATCACTAGCTATTTGTCAAAAATTTCTAAAAATTTGTGATTGTCGTTGTGGCCAAATTATTTCCAAAATTGTGCCTATCCCATTTCAATGCTATGCCTTTGGCTCGGTGTAGATCAAGAATTACATTAGATTCGGCCACTTTTACCTCTGCCTTTTGTATTAGCCTGGGAATGAGCATGAATATATAAGATGAATGAACATGATATATAAACATAATACAAAAAACTCTCAATCTTGGATTACCTCATGATTTATGGATTTCAGACGTGACGCCTCCAACCATTCACTTGTCCGGCCATCAGTGACACAATCTGGTTGTTATCCTCTCGCTCGACCATGTCTGCTTCTAAATTCTTTCTTACAAATGCCCAAAAAGGGAGAAGAGCAGTGTGGTCGCATAACTATCGTTTCAAAACAGCTAAAGCGAGAGGATTGGCGGTGTCTGACACATCCCTCATATTGTAATCCGTGAAAGAGGACTCACAGTGCCATTGTGCAACAGCCATGATGTCCTCTAACGGAACACCATTGTAAAGGGCGGTCGAGGCGGCTATTCCTCTAACACGTGCCCTTGCGCATTGCACCTGGTGCCCAGTCGCAATTTCATGGGTAATCTGAATGCATTCGACTACCCAACGAGAGATAGTATCCATGGATGCGGCGCCATATGGCTTCTTATGGCAGATCCACAGACGTCTATCATTCGACCGTAACGAGTCTGTTGTCCGTTTTCTGTACTTAGTCAAAGCACGGACTGCGCACCAGACACTGGCATCACGATCAAACCTTGTTAGTTTCGGTATAATGATCGGTTTGCCGGGATATCTCAAAGATTGATTCTTTGACATAAACTCTGCTCTTGGCAGTAGACGCATACCCTCTCCGGGGACAATAAATCGGCCCCTCTCTGCTGAAAGTGCATGGATCTCACTGCGCCTTCTAGCTGAGGAAGCTGCCAATAGAAAGACCGCCTTTAGAGTCAAATGCTTTAGACTAGCCGAACGCAACGGTTCGAAATGGTGCTTGGCCAGTACATTAAACACTAAAGATAGATTCCAGGCCGGAATGAGTACAGGTTGTCTCAGTCGGAGATTGCTCATTCCCTTCACCATCACATTTAACTGGGCCACGTCTGGACTATCCCTGTTGGCTAGACAAGTGATAACTGATGGCGAAACTGACTTGTATCCAGCAATTGTGACGGGAGCTAGTCCTGAAAAGAACAGCTCACAAGAGAAAGTCTGCTATTTGCTGAATAGTGGATTGAAAGGTATCAATACCCTTTTGTTCACACCAGTCTGCAAATCCGTTAACCTTGTTGTCATATGACTTGAAGGTTGACCTCCTTCTCGCAGCTGCGATGAAATCAGCAGCTTATCGAGAAAAGCCTTCCGACGTGGAACGTTGTTTGATAACTTCCACGCAGTAAATTTGAACATTTCGGGACGCTCGTGTAGGAAGCGTCCCTTGGCCTGGGAGATTATGTTCGGAATCTCGGGTAACTTCACTGGGTTCTCCACCAGCAGATCTAGAAGATCCGTGAACCACGCCCTGCTGGGCCAAAACGGCGCTATTAGCAGGACCAGGCACGGTTCCTCCCTGATGCTCACCAATATCTTCGGCAGAAGAATGGTGGGTGGGTACGCGTAAGCGTGAATCCCTCTCAACCTTATCGCCAAAGCGTCTGTATCGACGGCATTTGGATCTGGAATCGGCGAGACATAAGTCATGATTTGAGCATTTTCCCTTGTGGCGAACAAGTCCCCGTTGGGGTTGCCCCAATGCTCGAAGATCCTTCGTAGAACTGGAGGGTTGAGAGACCATTCTGTTGGCAGAATTCTCTGTCTGCGAGACAAAGCATCCGCCAGAATGTTCAATCGCCCAGGAATGTGAGCTGCTTTCAAAACAACCGAGTAATTCCTGCACCATTGAATCAAGTGCCACACTTTGATACACAGTGTGGGCGACTTGGTCCCGCCTTGGCGATTTATGTATGATACTACCGTCGAATTGTCCGACCGTATCACTATCGCCTTGCCCCTGATCATTGGAAGAAATTCTTCCAATGCCAGTTCCACTGCCATCATTTCCAACAGATTGATATACAGCTGGCTCTCCTGGAGAGTCCATGTGCCCGAGACCTGGTACTCTCCCAGGCAGGCCCCCACCCCTCCAGCGATGCATCCGTGTACACGGACAGCTGGGGGTGGGGTAGGTGCAGCGAAACCCCTACTAGGAGATTCTGACGCTCTTTCCACCATACAAGATGCGACATTATTGGCTCCAAAACTGGCACCAGTTTTGACATGGGTTCTGTTCTCTGTTTCCACAGAGACATCAGATACAACTGGATATGTCTTCGCATTAGAGCAGCGTACGGGATCACATGCTCCATGGAGACCATCATGCCCAGCATCTGAAGAAACCGCCTCGCCTGAATGTGGTTTCCCAATCGAAACTCTTGAGGATGGCTAACAGAGACACCACTCTGGGCTCTGACGGGTAAACCCTGCCCTCCTCGAGCTCGAATCGCATCCCTAAATAAACGAAATGTTGAGTGGGTGTCAACTCGGATTTCTCCTTGTTGACTATCCAGCCTAGACCTCAAAGTAACTTCAGAGTCAGAGCAGTATCCACCTCTAACCTGGCTGATGTGTCTGCTTTGATCAGCCAATCGTCTATGTAGGTGTGTAGCGCCACGTTCTCTTTTCTGAGATACGCTGTCACCACAAGGACCACTCTCGTGAAAACCCTTGGAGCTGTCGACAGGCCAAACGGGAGGACTATAAACTCCCATACTTGATTCTGAAACGTAAATCTCAGAAACCTGTGACAACTCCTGTTCATTGGGATGTAGAAATATGCATCTTTCAGATCGATCGACACACACCACATTCCCTTCCTCAATCCTGCCATTACCGACCTCGGAGTTTCCATCTGGAACCGAGGCGTATCGATAAACCAATTCAATGGCCTGAGATTGAGTACGGGTCTCCATCCCCCTGTGCTCCTGGGGACAAGGAGCATGTTTGAATAGAAGTTTGGAGTGTTCCGGTTTGCTGGTTTTATTGCTCCCTTCAGAAGCAAACCTGACACTTCGTTTTGAATGGCTTCTAACTTGTCTGATTCCCTTGGTACGGGTGTCCAGACAGGTGCCAAAGACAGATTCTGTGGTGGAAAGTCCCACCACTCCGGCATGTATCCCTGGGATAACCATCCCAGGACCAGACTGTCTGATGTCACACCTCGCCAAGCCTCGACGAAACGCATGAGCCTTCCACCCACTATAGATGCCTCGACGCCTAATGGGGTTGTCTGGCTCGCGATCTGCCCCCACCCCTCTTGACGAGAGTGAGAGAGAACCATTTTGGCCTTGGCTCGGCTGGTCTAACTGGCACCGCTGTTCCTGTCGCACAGGTGCGGTCCAGGCAGATACGAATGGAGCTCTCATACCCTTAGTTACGATCCGCTCACTTCTTTCCGCCCTTTGAGGACTTACCCTTCCCCTTCCCCTTGCCCTTCCCGCCTCTCGCGCGATCAGGAGCAACATTGGGGAGGGTAGGAGTCTCCACACCCTTCTTGGCTTTCTTCGCCGGAAGCGGCTGAGAAAAGCCAGACGAAGCAGAAGCAGCAACAGGCTTAGCTTTCGCCTTGCCTTTATGCTTCTTCTGCTTCTTAGAAGGTTGCATGGTCAGCGGCTTTGCTACAGCCCCTAGTGCGTGTGTAAGAACCATCTGCCTCCTAGACTTTGTAACACGCGCCTGCAACCGTGCCAATGCGTCCATAGACAGCACCTGGCCGTCATTGACGCACAAAAGCGTCACAGGTGGCACAGGGTGGCCTGCCCCCGCTTCAGCCCACACCGACTGAAGAAGGTGATAAGAGGGGTTGACATCACAAAGGGACAGGACTTCATCGTGGTGTCCCTGCGATTTGTCCACCAGTGCCAGGGCGGGGTCACCCGCTCCAGCACTCTGGACACCCAGAACCCATCGGTCATCCTCGGAGACCGACGGTACAACACCATACCTGTCGTATTCCCCCCGTGGAATACGACACCTCGCCCGCACCTCCCTGGAGGCCACAGGAAGCTGGCCCTTTGTCATGAGCTGCTTGCTATAAATAGCCTCCAGCAACTGAATACACCGTGGATCCAGTCCAATGGACTGGATCCGGGCTGCGGGCAAGATCCCCGTCCTGATCGATGCCACCGATGGACGGGGCGCATCCTCCTCGGCCATGGTCGAAACCACGAACGGGTCTACCCTGGCTAGCCAAGCCAGAGCCTCAGACCAGTACGTCTCCGAGGAGGACACACCCGTGAACACATCACCCATTGACATGCTCACGACCTACCAGCAACGGCCTCCCGGCTAGGAGCCGTCGCTGACACGCCAGGAACTCCGGTACCATACGGTTCCGCCGCCACCCCATGGGACACACCAGTGCATAGAGTAGGCCCGCACGGAAAACCGTGCGGACCCGTAGCAGTCACGGAACCGTGGCCAAACACGGGCGCCAACGGCAACCCATGTCTGACCGACGGACCAGGTGAGATAGGCGAGTACCACGCCTGATCCGGCACACCCATCACCGTGTCGGTTGGCGGCAAACCAACCATCACGGGACCAGTTCCCGGTACAAGATTGGCCTCAACCACTGGCGGAGCCGCTGCCCTGGCTTGCGCCAAGCCAGACGGATGGAGGGCAGTTCTGTCCAGGATGGAATCGACCTCCATATGCTCCACCCACGGCATCACAGGCCGCAGCAACCTCTCCTCCTCGGCCTCCTCATCTTCAGACCCCGAAGAGTCATCACTAGATGAGGAAACCGTGGAGGCGTCCTGGCGGACGGCTCCCATGCTTGACGGACCATCCACCGCTACTGGACCACCCGGAGGTGGCCGCAGAGAGAGAGAACCCATCAGGCCGGAGCCCGATGGGACTGCCAGGGGACCGTACGAAACGGCTCCCTCGGTAGCCAGTCCAGGACCCTGTCCAAGAACAGCGTCCGAACCAAGCATGGGGTGAGACTGCCCTACAGCTTTCGGCAGCAGCGACGACACCAGCGTGGGCAGAACGCTACGCAGAAAACCCGGCATAGCCGGACCGAACCACGCCGGCAGTGCCATCTCCGCCACCTCCAGCTGGGGACGTGGAGCGCCCCCACCGGCCGAACCGGACACTCCACGATTTACCTTCGGACCGCCTGACCCCGCGTCAGACCCAGCCACATCCTTCTGGGCAAGGAACTTTAATATCACTTCCGCGGACCACACTGCACACACACTACACCTACTATCAAGGTTACATGGCGTACACCTAAAACAGACATGGTCCATAAACAGGACCGGTACGAATTTGTGGCACATGATGGCGGGGCTGGCTTGGCCTATAAATAAGCACAAACCTACAATAAGCAAGCGGATCGATACACAGATGGAAGGCAGACAATTAATTTTCAAATAATTTGACCATAAATTAACTGTAACCCTCCCGCACCCCACCCCGCAACGTTACAGCAAAGATCGCATTGACTATGACGACAAGAACGATGCGGGCATAAATACACCCATAATTGATCCTCCAGGATGTATAAAGGTACCAGGAATCATATCGCATAGCATTCGGGGTATATTTACCAATCTATATAAATTATACTCCTAACGAAAGCCGAAACGATATGTGAAGAAACAACAAAATGTAAACAAACTGCTGTACCACACGGTAAAACCGCAGACCGCACATCTAATCAAGATTTTTGAAACCACCGATCATTGCAAACCGATCGTGATAACACGTAAACTTGAACATTCCAAAGTTTCCGGTACCATTTTTAGTACGCAGCACCCAGAACAAGATGCGCGAATTAATGAAAAATTTTCTTCACATAAACATCCGAGCCTCACGGGTGTGACGTCACCCGCTCGGATCCTCAGGAGAACGACGTCAGCCGATATTCGTGTTAGAAATACCGTAGCAGACACCTACTTTCATATCTGCCGATCGCCTGTTGGGGTTTAAGAAGGCGATCATCCGGCATATCTCGTTGTTAACACACGTCCCAGATTCTTTGGGGTCAGAAATTGGAACATGCGACACAACGAAATTTAGAGACCTAAGTCTTTTAACTATGGAAAATAAGGAATTATACAACCTGGTTATCATCGGCGGTATCCATATTATCCAATTATCCTTGTAAGAGAACCTAGCTACCACAATCACAGACAAAAGACTTGGATATTAATCCTGAATCTCTCCACTGCAAATCAAGCATGTACGCTCTTGTCGCTATGCAAACAAGAATGAGCTCTATTGTAGACGGGTACTCGGCAGTTGGGAGCCGAGTACCCGGTTCCAAGGAGTCGATAAAGCTTTCTAAGTCTATAGTCCTAGAGGCAGGTGTCAGGGCCAGCTGTATATCAGAAGTAACAGAATGGTGAGTATTGATCGATGGAGAAGTAGAGCGCCCCCAAGGGCCGAAACGGACGCTCCACGATTTGCTTTCGGTCCGCCTGACCCCCCTAAGCAAACAAAAATGAGCTTCATGGTAGACGGGTACTCGGCAGTTGGGAGCCGAGTACCCCGTTCCAAGGAGTCGGTAAAGCTTTCTAAGTCTATAGTCCTAGAGCCAGCTGTGAGGGCCAGCTGTATATCAGAAGTAATAGAATGGTGAGTATTGATCGAAGGAGAATACACCAGCTCATAAGAGTATTGGATGTATATTTCAGTACTTAGTACTAATAAATGAAATCTAAGACGCCTGACGACGACAATGCACCCATCGGAGCTTAGGATCCGCGTCATCATCATTATCTTAGCCCTTTTGCTATTATATAATTAGTATCATAGTTCCCAGCACGAAGTACATGATGCATGTTGTCATTGTTTAGGATCAATTTCATCATCATTATCTTAGTCCTTTTCCTATTATATAATTAGTATCATATTTCCCAACACGAAGTGCAGGATGCATATTGCCATTGCTTAGGACTATTCATATCACGCCTTGAAATTATCTAAGACAAAAATATTTAAGTACTAATGCCAAGTTGCACAAAGCCTCACTGGCGCATTGCGTCTTCTACGTTTTGTGAGGTCAGCCTAGCTGTGACGTAATTGATTATGACGTCATATACTTGAGTGGCAGGTTTGATTCTTCCATTAAGCAATAATTTAGTGATATTTATTTGTACAATAATAAATATTCGTTTGGAATTCCTAGTTTTCGTGCGGTATTTAACAATTATGATTGAAATTCATGTCGATGGCATGGCATTATTAAATATTCAGACCGCTTTATTGCATAAAAACAAAGTAGACGACGACAGATGATTGAAGGAAATAAATATAAATGGTTCATTGTTGGATTTCTCAGTAGACATCCTCCGTAAATTAGTCAAACATCATCTACTGGATGCCGAAGGATATATAAATATGTGACTCTGGTTATATATCGATAGGAATGTCATTGCCTGTTTTACTGTCCAATTTGCCTTTATGAGCACGAACCAGTATATCTTAATGTATTGATGAGATGAATATTATAAAAGTGAAATATGATGTTAAACGTTAGTATTATTAACATTTTCTATTTGGTGTCTGAAATTAGAAATTGATCAGACACACTAAATACAATGGACCTTTCCGGTTTTAGCTATGCCCCGTCCATCTCTAGCTAAGCTCCACCCTCACCTCGCCGTGTTGAGATTGATCGATCCCCGAATGCCCTAACTATCAATTTCCTGAAAACCATACAGGGAAGCTGTTGAATAGTTTGTAACTAATTTAACTGGGGGCTGTTGCTGCCTATGGCAGCAACGGCGCCCAGTCAAGTTAGTTTCAAAATATTCAACAGAATATTTATTAAATAGTAAAGACAAACAATTTGTACAACAACGCACAGACCATCTTCAAATATGTGTTCGCGACGTACTTATCGACGTCATTCATGACGTCATTCATTATGATGTCATTCTACACATCACATGGTTGATTATGACGTCATATGATGGTTGGATAAACTGGAAAGGTGACTTACATGTTGCGAAAGATCTATGTGCATAGGCACAACGATCTTATCAGAAATCGCAAGATTGTTTTAAGAAGGCTATTCCCTATAGCAGGCACACAATAGCATTGGCTGTTAGTACGTCTGGCTAAAAGACGCACATATGGACATACGCCTCACGCCCAAAACGTCTACTGATACGCAAACTCCAGACGCTAAATGGTGGCATCCATTAGCACGTTTGTGTACGTGTTAGCGTCTGGCGTTTGTGTGTTAGTCGGAGTTTTACTCGAGGTGTGTGTCCATATTTGTGTTTTATACTGTAGAGAAACTGGCGGCAAAATTCTCTGCTGATCATGGTGTGATGCTAATTTGGTGTAACCGTGACGCATTCTAGGTCTCGGCTTGTCGATCTTTGTGTTGCCACCCGGAGTTCTCGTTGGTGAAGTTAAAGCTGAAGGCCTTAAAGTGAACTCGGTTGGTGCTATCACAGTCGAAATACAAACCGGTTTTGGTCTTCTCATCAGGAAAGATGGCGAGTTCTCTAGCTGGTGTGCGTGCGTGTGCGTGTACGCGCGTGCGCGTGCGTGCGTGTGCGTGTGTGTGTGCGTGCGTGCGCGTGTGCGTGTGTATACCACAATTTGCCCCGTCTCCTCCCACTCCCCCTACAGTTAATTTTCCCTTCTTGGGCAACCTGTCTCGACAGATCGCCCATCACACCAACCAGTTGTTCTATCTGACGAGCAACATTGTCCCTGCCCCCATGGCTACAGGAGTTTCCATCTTGCTGTATTCCATGCACTGCTCAAGCGCTTGACGTGCTTGAACGATCCAATGCCCACGAGCAGATGAAAAGTTCATTCTGTGGGTAAGATAACACTCAAGGTACACCTTACAAAACAGTCCTGAAAAAACACACTATCTGGCAACAACACTCCAATATAAATTCTTTGCAGCTTAAATATTTGCTAACTGATATTGAATGAAGGAAATTTCAATTTCCCTTTCTCCGAGATCTAACAATACTCACCATTCTATTACTTCTGATAACAACTAGCCGGGACGATGGATCAGCTGCATCACCACGCATATACAGGATTCTATAAATGTACTCGATTAATTGAACATTTGAAGCCAAATAATTATAAAGAAATCATTTACAATATTTAATTGATTATATGTAAAACTGAGTTAAAATTCTGATTCTGCCTTCGTGGCTCTAAGGATTGGGAACTAAACCTATTGCTCATCTGTCATACGAAATAATTTTTTAGTTTATGTTTTAATGTATAGCATAGGTCGTCCATCTCTCAGATGGACGGCAAAACGGACATTTGAACGGTACTTAATATACATATCGATTGTCTCTTGGGCACTGTTAATCACTTTGGTAGTATGTTGATATGGGTACGGTTACTCGCCATTTGTCTTTTTCGCACGAATTAAAAAAACCATATTGATATATGCCTGAATGGACAGAGATACATATCGGAGAGAGAGAGAGAGAGAGAGAGAGAGAGAGAGAGAGAGAGAGAGAGAGAGAGAGAGAGAGAGGGAGAGGGAGACGGGGAGGGGGAGGGGGAGGAGGAGGGAGAGGGAGAGGAAGAGGGAGAGGGAGAGGGAGAGGGGGAGGGGGAGGGGGAGGAGGAGGGAGAGGGAGGGGTGGGGGGAAGGGGGGGGGGAAGAGGATAGAGAAATTGTCTCCACCAATAAGGATTAGCACCAATTTAATATTAACTAATATATTTAATTACTGTAACCCTTTAATGACGAAATTTGACCAGTAAAATCTCAATTTTCTCCAAGGAAATATCCATTTGCATGTCAAGAGAAGACTATTTTGGAGATCCAGTCATTCCAGTGGTTAAATTTAAAAAATAGCATTCTCTTGACATGCAAATGGACATTTATCAAGACAACTACAGTAACAGCGGCCGGGCTTAGCCATGAACGGGTTAATTCGACATTCTTTCATAGGCGCATAATGCTGTTAACGATTAAAATAGTTCTGTACTATTTCCATCCGTCTTGCCGTTCCGCGTAGATTTTCTGGCTGAGGCACAACGATTTGATCTTGCCCAGGAAGTAACGGCGGAATATGTGCATTAGCTGGTAATGGCAGGTTCTTATTGATGCATATGTTATGCAGTACGATTACAGCAGCTATTACTGAACTAGCGTTGACCGGTGACATGTTCAACTTCCCAAGGATGCACGAGAACCGTGCTTTAAGTACTCCAATACACCTCTCTATTACACTACGTGTAACTGTGTGTGCGTTGTTATAAGCTTCTTGCGCATCATTAGCAGGTCGCAGAAAAGGGGCCATCAACCACTGTTTCTGGGGATATGCACTGTCGCCTAAGATGATACATTCCATATCAGACTGTTCAAAATAATGATAAAACGCACTCTCGGTCAACATGCGAGCATCATGAGTGCTTCCTGGCCATTTTATGACGGAATTTATTATTCGTAGGTCTCCATCGCATATCAATTGCACATTTATGGAGTGATAGCCCTTACGATTAACGTACTCCCACTCATGGTTCGGTGGTTTCTTAATTCTAACATGAGTCCCATCAACACATCCTATGACGTTTGGAAAGCCTGCAATTCCCTGTGTAACAAAACAATAATAATAATAATAATAATAATAATAAAAATAATAATAGTGAATTTATGTTAGATTGGTATACGGCATGGAATGTCGAGGTCGCGGGTTCGATTCCCGCCAGAGACAGCTCATTTCACACACACACACACACACACACCCACCAACCCACCCACCACCCACCCACCCACCCACCCACCCACACACACACACACACACACACACACACACACACACACATGCTGAGCGACCCGATTGGAGTACCCTCTTCCATCCACTGGAAGTGGAATGGTAATAATAAACATGTGTCGTCCATAACGACGATTAATGTGAGGATGGTAAAAGTGAAGAAGTAGAATAATACAATGGCAATGACGACTACGATGACAAGGACGATTACAATGACATACGACATCGGCGACCGAAGGTTAACGATGGACTTGTTAGTATTACTGGATGTCCAGATGAACACAGAGAAATGGAGAATGTATATTATAATTCACACAATGGCGATAATGAACAAAACATACTTGAAATTTGGCCTTCGTGGTATTGACATATTCAGCATCTTGTGGTACGAATACATGCTGACCTAGACGCCGTTCTAATGCCAATGAAACATCTCGTATTGCTCTGCAGGCAGTTGATCTGTGGAAATTCAAGGCATCTCCAGCTAAATTCTGTACACATCCTGTTGCATAAAATCGCAGCGCAATTAATACCTGTTGTACCGGTGATAGAGCAGCATTCCATTCTGTCCTATGTTCTATGTCTCTGTGTATTGTATTAACGAGAACGTTTATATCATTTCTTGCAAAACGGAATCTTTAATACAGTTCTACGTAGTCATACTGTTCCATAGGGTTATGTCGGTCACGAATCACTCTCTGCCTTCTGCGATTCCTCCGATATTGTAAATATATATCGATATTATGAACGATACCACCCATTATAGATCTCTATATAACCGTTTATGGCCCGTACTTAATATATGCCTAACAAATCATTTGATATTACATGCAAAACGAGATTCTCCAAACATTGACTAGTGCAAATTATTTCACAAGCGGTGACAATTCTAAGTTCTACGCCGCATCTACTCCACCTCGTCAGCAGGCGTGAAAATTGCAGCGTCCAAGAGACGTGACGCTACTACTACGCTACACTGTGCAACAGACGTTCTGCTCTTGCGACGGACGTTGCCATTTTTTCAACGACCGACCAAGAAACGTCTCAACGGTGCACTAGGCCCCGGATAGCTGGGCCCTAGGACTATAGACTTATTAAGCGTTACTGGCTCCTGGAACCGTGTACTCGGCTCCCAACTTCCGAGTACCCGTTTGCCATGAAGCTCATATTGTTTGCATAGCGACCAAACAAGAGATACCCATGGCTTGCCTCCGTAGGGCTGGGAGGCTGGGTCCGTAATAGAATGGTGAGTATTGTTAGATCTCGGAGAAAGGGAAATTTAAATTTCCTTCATTCTCCTTCGGTCAATACTCACCATTCTATTACTTCTGATATACACCAGATTTAGATAGTAACCTGGTGGGAAGCGGCAAGCCATCAATTGCTACTTTTGCCCCTTGGAGAAAGAGCTAGACTTAAACTTGATTAATGGAGACCTAAAAGGACCATCAAGTTAACGGAACCGAATCACATGCATCTCGCCTGAAACATAAATATGCCAAGAGGGTTAACTGCTCTTTGCATATATTAGCCTGGGAATGAGCATGAATATATAAGATGAATGAACATGGTATATAAACGTAATACAAAAATTCAATCTTGAATTACCTCATGATGTCTGGATTCCAGACGTGGCGCCTCCAACCATTCACTTGTCCGGCCATCAGTGACACAATCTGGTTGTCATCCTCTTGCTCGACCATGTCTGCTTCTTAATTCTTTCTTACAAATACCAAAAAAGGGAGAAGAGCAGTGTGGTCGCATAACTATCGTTTTAAAACAGCTAAAGCGAGTGGATTGGCGGAGTCTGACACATCCCTCATATAGTAATCCGTGAAAGAGGACTCACAGTGCCATTGTGCAACAGCCATGATGTCCTCTAACGGAACACCATTGTAAAGGGTGATCGAGGCGGCTATTCCTTCAACATCGTGTGCCCTTGTGCATTGCACATGGTGCCCAGTCGCAATCTCATGGGTAGTCTGAATGCAATCGACTACCCAACGAGAGATAGAATCCATGGATGCGACGCCATATGGCTTCTTATGGCAGATCCACAGATGTCTATCATTCGACCGTAACGAGTCTGTCCGTTTTCTGTACTTAGTCAAAGCACGGACTGCGCACCAGACACTGGCATCACGATCAAACCTTGTTAGTTTCGGTATGATGATCGGTTTGCCGGGATATCTCAAAGACTGATTCTTTGACATAAACTCTGCTCTTGGCAACGAAAGCCAAAATGATATGTGAAGAAACAACAAAATGTAAACAAACTGCTGTAGCACACGGTAAACCCGCAGACCACACATCTTAATCAAGAATTTTGAAAACCACCGATCATTGCAAACAGATCGTGATAACACGCAAAACTTGAAAATTCCAAAGTTTTCTGGTACCATTTTAGTACGCAGCACCTAGAATCAGATGCGCGAATTAATGAAAAAATTTTCTTCACAAACATCGGAGAACACCCGGGTGTGACGCCACCCGCTCGGATCTTATGGAGAACGACGTCAGCCGATATTCGTGTTAAAAACACCGTAGCTAACACCTATTTTCATATCTGCCGATCGCCTGTTTGGGTTTAAAGAAGGCGATCATCCGGCATATTTCGTTGTTAACACACGTCCCAGATTCGTTGGGGTTAGAAATTGGAACATGCGACACAGACGAAATTTTAGAGACCTAAGTCTTTTAACTATGGAATAACATGGAAATATACGACCTGGTTATCATCGGCGGCATCCATATTAATCCAAATATCCTTAGTAGAACGCACAAGCTATCACAATTAATCACAGTAAAAACACTTAGGCTTAAACAATCTTAAGACTTTCCAACTGCAAAAAGCATGTATTCTCTTGTTGCCATGCAAACAAGAATGAGCTTCATGGTAGACAGGTACTCGGCAGTTGGGAGCCGAGTACCCGGTTCCAGGAGTAGGTACAGTTTTCTACGTCTATAGTCCTAGAGCCAGCTGTCAGGGCCAGCTGTATATCATACGTAATAGAATGGTGAGAATTGATCGAAGGAGAAAGGTGAGTGCCACGCCTGGCCAGCCACAGTCGTCACCGTGTCGGTTGGCGCCAAACCAACCATCATGGGACCGGTGCCCGGTACCGGAGTGGCCTCAACCATGGGCGGAGCTGCAGCCCTGGCTTGCGCCAAGCCAGACAGATGGAGGACGGTTCCGTCCAGGACGGAATCGACCTCCATGCTCTCCACCCGCGCCATCACAGGCCGCAGCAATCTCTCCTCCTCGGCTTCCTCATCTTCAGACCCCGAAGAGTCGTCACTAGACGAGGAAACCGTGGCGCCGTCCTGGCGGATGGCTCCCATGCCTGACGGACTGGCCACCGCTACTGGATCACCCGGAGGTGGCCGCAGAGAGACAGAGCCCATCAGGCCAGAGTCCGACGGGACTGCCAGGGGGCCATACGAGACGGCTCCCTCGGTGGCCAGTCCAGAACCCTGTCCAAGGACAGGGTCCGATTCAAACACGAGAAGAGACTGCCCTACAACCTTTGGCAGCAGGGACGACACCAGCGTGGGCAGAACGCTATGCAAGAAGCCTTGCATAGCAGGACCAAACCACGCCGGTGGTGCCATCTCCGCCAACTCCGGTTGCAGACGTGGAATGCCCCCAAGGGCCGAAATGGACGCTCCACGATTTGCTTTCGGACCGCCTGACCCCGTATCAGACCCTGCCAAGTCCTTCTGGGCAGGGAACCTAACCATCATTTCGGACGACCACACTGCATAAACGTTACACCTACTGCCAAGATTACATTTGGTACAACGGAAACAGACATGGTCCTTGAATAGAACCCTCACAGATTTATGGCACTCGTCACATGATGGCGGGGCTGGCTTGGCCTATAAATAAGCACAAACCTACAATAAGCAAGTGGAACGAAACAGGAGTGGAAGGCAGACAATACATTTTCAAAAATTTTGATCATAAATTAACTGTTGACCCTCCCGCACCCCACCCCGCAACGTTACAGCAAAGATCGCATTGATTATGACGACAAGATCGAAGCAGGCAATAATACACCCATACACTGATCCTCAAGGATGTATAACGGAACCAGGAATCATATCGCATAGCATTCGGGGAATATTTACTAATCAATATAAATTATACTCCTAACTAAGGCCATAAGGATACGTGAAGAAACAACAAAATGTAAACAAACTGCTGTAGCACACTGTAAAACCGCAGACCACACATCTCAAATCAAGAATTTTGAAACCACTGATCATTGTGATAAAACGCAAAACTTGAAAATTCCAAAGTTTTTTCTGGTAGCAATAAAGTACACAGCACCCAGAATCAGATGCGTGAATTAATGAAACATTTTCTTCACATAAACATCCGAGCAACACGGGTGTGACGTCACCCGCTCGGATCTTACGGAGAACAACGTCAGCCGATTTTCGTGTTAAAACACCGTAAACCCAACACCTTATTTCATATCTGCCGATCGCCTGTTGGGGTATAAAGGAAGGCGATCAATCTGGCATATTTCGTTGTTAACACACGTCCCAGATTCTTTGGGGTCAGAAATTTGACCATGCGACACAGACGAAATTTTGAAGACCTAAGTCTTTTAGCTATAGAATAACATGGAAATATACGACCTGGTTATCATCGGCTCCGTCCATGGCAATCCAATATAATCCTTAGAGAGCGCACAAAGCTATCTCAATTACACACAAAAAGACTTAAATTAACTCAAGACTCCAACTGCACAAAAAAGCATGTAGCTCTTGTTGCTATGTAAACAATAATGAGCTTCATGGCAAACGGGTACTCGGCAGTTGGGAGCCGAGTACCAAGTTCCAGGAGTCGGTAAAGCTTACTAAGTCTATAGTCCTAGGGCCCAGCTATCCGGGCTAGCTGTTATCAGAAGTAATAGAATGGTGAGTATTGATCAAAGGAGAAAGTCAACGATGCTAAGAAGGACTCAGACACTATCTATAGGCATGTTGGGCCTACAATCCTAGGATAACTTGTTCAAGTAAAGATTATTGTGCCGCTTATTAGACTAGTAATCATGATGCTTTCACCTGAAAGTTATTCTAAGGACTATATAAGCAAACGGGCTGGGACTCCTAGTGACAAAATCCTGAGACAGCCGGTAAATAAGATCAAGTATAAAAGTATAAGAAAGATCTCCTTGAAATTTGGTAGTCAGAAGCTGAAAGCACCTAGCTCACATTTGTATTGAAAGCAGAGCGACCTCTCTAACTACCGGGCGAGTACAGGTGAATTTAACTCATGACCTTAACCTATGATATTTGTCCTACAAACGTGTCCGAGTTTCTAGACTGAATTTACCTAAATTGAACAGTTCGAAATCACGGGCGACAGAGATAAAGTTTTAACTAAATCTATCAAGTAACTAAAATAAGGTTTAGCTGACCATGTGTTAAGGATGATCCAGGGCTTTCCATGTAACTCTACGCTTGGTTTATATGAAACCGGATAAGTTAATTTAGTTTCAGGATGCGGATTCCACGAGTACGTTCAACTGCTAAATGTCCACTGTTATCATGAAGCTGTTCGAGTACTTGTTTACTTGCATCCAAAAACTGAAACCATATCCGATTCACCTATCCTAGCCTACCCAAAAGGGAGTCTGGTCGTACTAGATAATTAATCGATACAGAAAGATTATGATGTCACAATGCTCAAACCGTTGCTAAGGCAGGCAGCCATCTTCTTAGCATCAGTCAGGCACTTACAAATAGTAATGGCACTATAAAATACTACTGAAAAATAACTCCTATGTGTAGTGTAAAAAATAGTCAACAATTCATCTCTGCGTGTCCTAATGGTAATGAGTGGTCCTACGTGGTGCGAGTCTAAACTGATTACAATGACAATGATTCTGTAAAAACTTTGTACCTGCTCCTAAAAATCGAGTGGTATCTACTGAAAAATAAGAAAATCAGCGCTGAACAATGATTCTGTAAAAACTGTACCGGCTCCTAAATATCGAGAGCGGTATCTACTGAATAATAAGAAAATCAGTGCTGAAAATTGATTCTGTAAAAACGTTGTACTTAACCCTAAAATCGAGTGCGGAAACTACTGAATAATAACAAAATGTTGTCAATCTATGAATTGACTGTTGTCTGCACCTTGCTTCAACAAGAAACCGGAAGCTACTGGATAATAAGAAGTATCTCAGTGCTGGCTCTCTGCTACTGCTAACTGCAAACTCGATAACTTGCTTCACAACAGGAAACCAGGATTTACTGAACAAAATAATATATCAGTGATGTCTATCTGTAAATTCTGCTATCTGGAAACTTGCTTCTATTGGGTCAGCAAGACGTTCTCAAAATTTTCTTCAGAGACACTAAAAACTATAACAATCTAACTGACAATATTGCGAGGCGCCTCTGTACCAGTTACTTGAAATTGAATCATAAGGGGCCCTATAAAAATGGACTGTATTTCCACTATCCATGTCTCTTCGTAAAGCGAAGGGGATAGACAAAGCGGAAGTGAAGATAATGAAAACGGAAGTGAATAAACTCAAGGTTTATTCTGGATAATTTGGTATAGGATATTTACCTGCTGTTAAGCAGCGAAAAGATGCCTCCTAGTTCTTGGCGTCTTATGTCCCGGGTTCGTGTCCTCAAGCCAACACATTTAACTCTGAATGACATAACTGCATTAGCCACAAATCAAGAAAAGTGCGCACAGTACACTCGACTATGGATTAATCAGTTAGGCCGGCTGAAACTATCACAAGTACCAACACCAGGCAAAAATGCCATTAACGTTAAACGTGAACAATAAAAATTAACGAGGCGAGGGCACACACATTATAACTGGCTTCACATTAATCTAAGTCGCTACACTAAGCTAAACACGGTCGAAGAATTAATTTCTTTCGACTAAAAAAACTTCCAGAAACTTAGATTCACAGTTAATCAACATTTAGAAGTTAGCAAGAGATCACATAAGCGGAACACAAATTTTAGATGGTTCTACGTTTGAGTACAGACGCCAAGAGAAGAAAATCTGAGATGACTATAGTTTTATGAAAATGTCCCAAAAGGAAAAACATGCACAAAGTACATGCAACCAGAATAACCCGGTCTGCCTGAGCATAACTCCAATTTGACATGCTTCCATATTACCTCTGAATACTGCCAAACACCCTGGTCAATAAGGCATTGGTCTAAGAATATGCGAGAAATCTGTCAAATAACGGCTGAAAATCATTGCAAAGTGTATTGACAACAATTTTCAGCAACATTTTTGAAGAAAATCAGACACATTCCAAGACGCCAGCAATCTTGACCAGAATCTCTAAACAGGTGATCAAAAATAGGAGGGTTAACATGTCGGGCTGACTGCTAATTGTTATGCAAATCTGGACTTTATCAATAGCTGTACCGGAGAAAATACGTGTTCGTCTCCTATGACTAGTTGTATGGTGACTACTCATCCAACGAACGCATTCCCATACTAAATGTGGTCAGCTACCTGTGTTCGGTTTTCCAGTACTTACACCAGACCTTGATCCAGCTGCACTGTCGAACTCCATGATGTTAATTTCTTGAAGTGTGACATGTAAACACCGAATAAGAAAAATGCCCCTCCTACATTTAAGGAGAACCGAAATAGAGTTATTTGAATTGGTTCAAAACTAGCAATTCGATTGAATTGAAAGTTGACACAACTGACAAAACTCGATCCGCCTGACATGTTTGTTTCAATACCATGTGTTTTATATTACTTACGACACGTTGTGTGTGAAAACAATTGATGCATGGTGTCATTTGCATTCATTTGCCTCGCGTTTTGGGTTATAATTCGCGTACGTAAACGGGATAATAGACACCGCCCTTTAAACGTCACTCTTGTCGTTTTAATTTACGAATCAAATACTGTTTGCGTTTTTATTTTGCTTAGATTCCATGTTGGAAGTTGACATCATACCAGAAAAGAGTTACCATCTCACTGGATTGTTGATATTTGTATGCAATTCACCTTTCCATAGTATCAGTTGATAATTTGACGTCATAGACGTCATAATCAGTTAAGCGGCGTGTAGGATGACGTCATACTCATTACGTCATAAATGATTCTATTAGGCCCGTCTTTAACTCTTAATAGTCCGACACGTAAGAATTGTATGTCTCTACTATTTAATAAACATGCTGTTGAATATTTTGGAACTAATTTGACCGGAGGCAGCATCTGCCATAGGCAGCAGCATCAACCAGTCAAACTAGTCTCAAAATATTCAACAGCTTACCTATATAGTTTTCTGGATCGATCCTAACACGAGCGAGGTGTGGGTGGAGCTTAGCTAGAGATGGGCGGAGCATAGCTAAAAATGGAAGGGTCCATTTATCATAGAAGGAATCGAGTATTGAGAGCTCGCTGTATGACAGCAGTTGGACTATATGCATTCTCAATATAACATGTTGCGCAAGTGCCGGTTCTCACTGGCAGGGCTGGGTGAATAGATGCAATGCGTTCACTGATCAATGTATGCCAAACTGAGGACAGGGTCTATCAGTCCAATTATGAAAACCTAGGTTTCGGTGATTAGCTTCTTTCTGTTCGAGCAGAAATAGTTTATGGCCGACTTTAAAGGAACGGAAAAGGGAAATAACAAATGATGTTTATTGGTAATCTCATACAATATTAAATAAACTACCATCGGTAAAAATGGAAATGAATCTGGATTATTTGCTCAAAGGCATTTACTAAATCTAGGAGCGCTGAACTTGGAGCCAATTAGTGACCAAGCCCTTATCACTCCGCCGTGTATAAGCTGTATGTGCTGGTATACCGCATAGGCCTACCCGAATATAACTAAAGCGCACCCGAATATAATTTTGCAAGCACTATGAATAGTATTCTCTATAGGCGCCTATCTAGCCCGATTAATTCGCTACTGCTAATTCACTATTGATCCTTTTGAAAACGTTATATTTGAAAGTAACCTTTTCTGGTGGAAGCAACAAGTTTCAAATTGATTTCAAAGGTCGCAATATGATGCCTACTGCATATTTTGACATTCGTGTGACTGAATGTAGACCCTGTCTCTGGAAACAACGGCTTTCAGTCAAATTGTTTTAAAACTAGAAAGTATTTTACCTGTAGGACGCAGTGGCCAGGGATGCCAGAAGAGACACCAGCACAGAGAGTCTTGGAATTTGCCCTAATGAGAGCCAGCAAATGCAAAGCGAGGAGAGGACGCCATTGCATAAATCTGCTAAGCGTGTTACGAGGTGACCTCAAGTAAGCAGGACTCGGCGAACCCAAGTCAAGAATGGACCTGAGGAGCTAAGGATTTTTGGCTGATGACAAGACACAGTGGGAAAAAGTGAAGATGGACTGATTGCGGCTGTAGGATGTTTCTACTACTACAGCCGCAGAATACCGTAATCATACATACATACATACTCAGTGGCTAACCAGCTTAGCGGGAATATAACTGAGCTTAAATTGACCGGCTATAGCGTGTATTAGTTATCGCTCAGCATACACCAGAGCGCATGGTTCCAATTTCGTCACTAATTGTTCCCGCCAGAATGCCATAAATGATATTTAGCTGCTTTTCCCAATTATTCCGATTTATTTCTGTTTTTCACTGTTGGGTAGAGGTTGATTATTATAGATTTGATTTATTGATTCCACATTAGGCCATAGGCCCTTGAGTGTACAGAGTATAAACCTACAATGACGGTCAGCTATTATATACGTTCATAAACAATACATTAATAAATGCATTGATTATCCCTAAAGTCGAAATATGTACACTATACAATAGATTAAAGCTGTCATTCAAGAGCATATGTTAGTTCCCTGTTCATTTCCTTTAACGCTGTGGTAATCACAGTCTCTTTCTAGTATTCCTCTTTTCGATGAGCTGGTAGACCGCGAATGTTCCACGTAGCGATAGCGAACCTATATGGATATATCGGTGATCGAGAGTGTCGAATACAGCTGTTGTTTGGTTGAGGAAAATTAGACATGATCAGGTTATTGCCTTTGTGCGGCTGTCAGTTCACAAACCTTGATGTCGTTAGCTTGTCGGATTGTACTGGTGCAGGAGACGATGTGAATGTGTCATCATCTCCTCCTGAAGATGTCATCATCTCCTCCTCAAGGTGTGTCATCATCTCATCCTGAAGATGTCATAAGCTCCTCTTGAAGATGTCATCATCTCCTCCTGAAGGTGTATCACCATCTCCTCCTGAAAGTGTGTCATCATCTCCTCCCGAAGATCTCATCATCTCTTCCTAAAGGTGTCATCATCTCATACTTTCTCAAAACTAACTAACGATAAGGTCATCCTGTCATCCTATAGGAAATCAATAATTAAGCGGATGCCCAGTGATTGACCGGAACGGCAAACCAAACGGAGCCTTAAGTAAAGACATCAGCTGCTAAAGCCCCGCCCACCTCTAGGATCGATGGCTGAACTCCTTGACTATCAATTTCCATAAAACTATACAGATAGGCTGTTAAATATTTTGAAACTAATTTGACTGGGCGCTGTTGCTGCCTATATTTATTAAATAGTAAAGACATACAATTCTTCCATTATGCGTTCGTGACGTACTTATCTACGTCATTCATGACGTGATAATGACGTCAATGATTATAATGTCATTCTACACGTCATGCAGTTAATTACGACGTCATATGATGGATGGATAAAGTGGAATGATCTATTTCTACAATTCTGTCTGAACAAAGACAAAATCCTCCAATTTCACTGATAAGCATGCCATTAGAGATGGATTATGCATATGACGTTGACTTTATTGACAAGGGAAAAGTTTCCTCTTTTTATTCTACTTCCAAAAGAACAGCTCAAAACTGCAAAATCTGAATGCAGTCAAAACAGATTTCACCAATGTATACGTATCCGACTCCATATAAATAAATAATAACGCCTCCTCCCCCCCCCCCCACCCCATAGGATCACTGAGACGTGGAGGAAGAGAATAATCTTGGGTTCCCTCCTCTGCATTTATATCCGCATTGGAACTCGCAGTGTAACAGGACATATCGCCTTCCAGTCCTTGTGGAAGTTGTGGATTCATGACTCTACGATGCCCACGAAAAGCAAAGATGCAACTAAATAATATTGCATGTGTTTCGATATTGCTGCAAAATTGGAACAGTTGCAAGAGCAGCTCCATAAGCCCTCTTGAACAAGTTTAACGCATGTCGCCACAAACATTTGCCAGCCATTGCAAAGCATCGCTGGGCTCATAGCTTAATATCAAATACAGCACTCAGCGCACTGCGTAACCCAGGTTCAATATACGTGAGGGTAGTGCATCAGCGATGGGTTATGCTCGGTCATGTTCATAGAGTACAAGACAATACGCCTGCGCAGAAAGCAACGGGATTTACAGTCGTTGGTGCCAACAGGTATCAGGCAGGCAAAGGACGCCACAGTGTGAACTTACTAAGTTTTTTTGCGATCAGAGCTCAAAGAACGTAATCTAGGACCGTAAAAATGACAAAGAACCTAAATGAGCTTAGGACGACCCTAGTGAACAAGACACACTGGAGAACGTTGAAGAAAAGTTGGTTGCCGCTGAAAGAAGTTTTCGCTTCTTCAGCTGCTGAACAGTCATTCAGCATCGTTATCTCCTGGCACGGGCTATTGGACTTGTTCGACGCTTTACTTGGCCAGTGATTAGCTAGGTGAACGGATTGGCTAATCATTCAAAGTAGTTAATGCTCATCTTCCGCAAGTTAATGAAAACTATTTCAAACTCGCGAGTCTGTTCTGTTGAAATCAATTACATCAGAACGCGTTGTAGGCCTAGGAGAGATTAGGTCCTAGTCTATGTAATTGATCTCTTACATTACTTTCCGTTATCTAGCAATGGAGGAATCCAGCTTTAGGTATGCCCCGCCCATTTTAGCTAAGTTAAGATCGATCGGTCCCTTAACCCTCTCACTGTCAATTTCCATAAAACTATACAGGTAAGCTATTGAATATTTTGAAACTCATTAGACTGGGTGCTGTTGCTGCTTATGGCGCCCAGTCACATTAGTTTCAAAATATTTAACAGCATGTTTATTAACTAGTAAAGCCATATAATTCGTACAACAACGCTTATTCCATAATAATTTAAGCGTTCGTGACGAACATAGCTACTTCATTCATAATGTAGTTGATTATGACGTCAGCCTACACGTCACGTAGTTGATTATGACGTTATATAATTGACTGAGAAACTGGAATCCTCCATTGTGTCTTGACACAACTGCTGTATTAATCAGGATAATCTAAGCTGTTGGCATCGAGTATTGAATAAAGGAACGTGGCAATCTATTTTATAGGGAAAGTTGCAGCAGTTTGTGACAATGTCTCACATCAGTTTTGCAGTCATTTGTATAAGATTGCCATCTTTAATTAGAATCTGTCAGAAGCAATTTCATTCTTGTCAGCTTAGAACTTGACATCATTTCTCAGGGTCAGGCATAAAGAAGGTGTCGCATTAATTCGTGTTGAATACGTGCTGAATAAACGCGGTATTACATACGTGTGCGCAAAGTAGGAGTGAGGGGACAATAATATATTTTGGCTGGGTACAAAACTCGAATAAAAATATGTCTGCCATAACAGAATCAGATTTAATTGGGTGCTTACGTCATTTTGGTCATGTATCACACCTGGAAATGGTAAGGATCTTGCTATTTTGTCAGTCCATCTATACTGAAGGGATCCGATCTGTAATGAAAGTACCTGGCTCCATGATCAAACTACTTCATATGATCGCTGATGTTACGAGACGAAAGTGCGAAACGTCTGGCGGTAACCGTCTGAATGGACATTTCCAGATTTAGCTATGCCCCGCCCATTCCTAAGTAGGCTCCGCCCTCACTTCGCACCATGTTGGGATTGATCGACCACCGAATGCCCTTACTATCAATTTCCGGAAAACTATACAGCAACAGCGCCCAGTCAAATTAGTTTCAAAATATTCAACAGAATGTTTATTAAATAGTAAAGACATACAATTCGTACAACAACGCTTAGTCTGTCTTCAATTATGTGGTCGTTACGTACCTATCTACGTCATTCACGATGCCCTTGATTATGACGTCATATGATGGATGGATAAACTGGAAAGGTCCATTGAATCTATTTGGCGAATTTAGAATTTAAATTGTCCATACAAAGCGTGCCCTGCGTAAATAATGGCAGTTGTACAGATAACCAGTCAAACCATTTAACTATAAATGAATTTACCAAATTTAGTATCAGTAAGATCGAGAATGTTTAAATAAAAATGATAGATACTAATGCACACCTGATAGTGAAGGTAGACATCAGAGGTCAGTTTCAGTCCGTATGTGGCATGTTTATATCCATAGAAACTTGATACAGATCTGTCCCCAGAACCTGGTTCAGTACATAAGAAATCTACTACCTTAACTTCATGTAACCGGCCATCAATAAGATGTCAGTATGACTATGACAGATTTCACTGCAAATATGGTAGTCAAAAGAAAAAATATACATAGGCCGACGCAAGTGTCCAGTAAATCTGTAACTTTTATCTCTGAAAGGTCAAATTTTCTGATACGTCCATTAGCATCATGGTGATCCACCTCAGGTTGGGTAGAGGTCGTGTGCTTTTTTGCGCTATGCATGGTGAGGGTGCCTTCTCCCACATCATCTATAGGAGCGTGCTGTCCAAAGGCGGAGTTGATGATGTGTGTGAGTTGTGCTGAGACACTATCCACCTGTGCGCTTGAAATGTTCCTCCTCGATCGGTCATTCTTTAGGGCTGGCGTTGCATACCCGATCTCTGCTTCTGCGATTGGAGTTTGCAGTGTTGTTGGCCGATAGCAAATTGGGCTAGTGGGTCAGCTTCAGTATAAGTGAACTGATCCTTGATTCCTTCTCTTATTGTCTCAGATTCTCCCTGGTCAGTGTCTCTGAAGTGTCCATCGGTATTGTTATAGCGAGTGGTTGCTGTGACTCGCTGATTCTTAATGATGTGGCTGCTCTGAACATCTCATGACAATTATCAGTGGACATGATCTCGTTTACGTGGTCTTCTATTTTGATGACTAGTTCTTTCAAACGTTCGCTAATTTGGCTCACGACATTGATATTGTTCTTTCATATTTCTGTGTTATTTTCGTATTTAGTGTTTCGGGCTTTAGCTAGTCTTATCTTTGTGACAGATTGATCGCCGCCATTGGATGAGAAGATGATGTATTCACGCGGTTTTCTCTACAAGTACCTTCGGGGAGACCCAACATCGTCAAAGAGTGCGGAGTTAGCAACCCGCGTTCAGGCAACTGACTGATTATCTCTACATTGTATCAAATAAACAACTGCAATGTTCGAAACCATCGAGCAGCACTCGCTCATTTTGTTTTCACGCTAACAACATGCAATGTTAGAGGTCTAGCCAGTTCACTAAAAAGAGAAACCCGGAGGAGCTGCGATTTCTATAGCATCAATATCGCAGCGAATCGAGAAGCAAAGGTGCCTTACACCACCCCAAAATCAAGATACTTCAGTCCAAACATGAGTAACGTCTCATTGAGCGTAAACAAATTACCGCAATTGAATAAAAAATGGTTGACCATACCATGGATCTTACAGGCATCAGCAACCGTATTGCAGCCATAGACTTATCCATACCAATAAAAAACGGCACAACCACAAAATGTCTCATTGTGAAGGGACTGCTGAGAAATCACGAGACAGTCCGCCACTACTCAATAGAGGGTTCCTTTCTAGCTAGGCTCCGCCCCATGTTTTGCGTGTGTTGGGATCGATTTATATACTTTGAACCGCGACCTCTCAGAATCCCAAGGTAAACATACACATAAGTTGTTGAATATTTTGATTCTAATTTGACTTGACCTACTCAAATTAGTTTCAAAATATTCAAGAGAATGTTTATTGAATAGTAAATCCAATTCGTACAATTTCTTCACTTGCCCAACTTTTAAATGTTCATGACGGAGCTAGATACATCATTCGCTATGCATTTTGATTATGACGCCAGCCTACATAGGACCTACTTGCTTATGGATTCACATACTTGAGTGACAGATCATTCCATCAATTCACTTTACAATGAAATGTGCACCACAACCAAGAGTCCAGTAAGTTATTGTTGTATCTGTGGTGCCATTAAGTCATATCATTCTTTATCATATAAACAAGTGCTTTCTGTCCGTTACTTATTTCTCGATATGAACACGCGTGTAATATTCAACGAATGATTTCCATTGGTTAGATGGCGCGTAATAATCCCACATCGGCAACCACACACGTTTCTTAGCGACCATGATGAAACATAAATAAGACGGGATACGTTATATTGTTGATTTGGATTTTTTAATACATAAAATACCTAGTTATGAAATACGTTTGTAAATTTGCATGATACACGCAGAAATTAAAAAGTTGAATGAAATTTAATTTCAAGCCAGAAATAACGATGTTTTGTTTGTCATTAGCATATTTTTTTCCTTGGCGCATTGTTCAGAACTCATAGCCAGTGATGCGTCACAGCGACGAAAACGAACAACCCAAGATGGTGCATTCAAAAGGGTTTCAAGGATCTACTTTATTGAAAGATTTCTCAAAATATCGGTTTATATGATAAATAGAATCTTAAACTTGGTATAATTTCATATCACTATTATCAACCTCGTCGAAAATTATCACATTGTACTAGCTAAACCTCCTGCAATGTGATAATTTTCGAATCAGTTGATAATAGAGATACAGTCCACTATTGCACTAAAGCCGCTAAGGCACACAAGTTGAAAACGACGTTATGCGACGCGCACGCCGACGTAAGCGATTGGTGATGACCTGAAAAGTGATGAATTCATATTAACACAATAAGTCACATAGTATCTGTTTACGTAGAAGACAAATACTATATATCTGTTAGCGTACATCAGATTGTGAACCGAATCTTCAACGATGAGCCTCGCATTTTCTGCTGAAATTCTGCATCGAGGGTTTCACTTTGCTGAACTGTAAAATAGTTTTTCCAATCTCCGACCATTCCTGAAATACCAAATGAACTGTGTAACAAGCAGAATGAATCATTGAAAGCTGGAGAGAGAGAGAGAGAGAGAGAGAGAGAGAAAGAGAGAGAGAGAGAGAGAGAGAGAGCGAGAGAGAGAGAGAGAGAGGGAGGGAGGGAGGGAGGGAAGGAGGCAGGCAGGCAGACAGGCAGGCAGGGAGGGAGGGAGGGGGAGGGTGGGAGAGAGAGAGAGAGAGGGAGGGAGGGAGGGAGGGAGAGAGAGAGAGAGAGAGAGAGAGAGGTGGATGAAGATAGATGGGAATGGAGGGAGAGAAGCACGAGAAAGATATAGAGGGACGGATGGAAGGAGGCCTCCGATGGAGGGAGACAGGGTGAGAACTGGAGAGTTAAAAATAGAAAGTTGATATTTTCTAATTAATTGATTTGATTGAGTCCTTCAAATAACTTTTCGACAAAATTTCAATAACTTTTGCTGTTGCATGTAGGCACGATTATGAAACATGTGCAAGTTTTAAGAAGTATATGGCTCCAGGTATCCAAAATGTACGGGTCACGCAAGAACGGCAAAAGCCGCATATGGAAGGTATGACTTAATGCAGGAGTGAACGGCCACATATTTATCACACTCATAATATCCACATCCTGTCCAAGTAGATATGACAGATCGATGACCTGGCCACGTGATGGTCAGGTGAAAATATATGAGGTTGAATGATCTCTAGAGAAACACATAATTGAAAACAAACAACAGCTCCGCTTTTCGAGTTTCTTCGTTAGTGGTACCTCATCATTCAGCGCTAGTTCTACGACTGCTGTATATCGCTTGGGTATTAGAATAATATGTTTCCTCTTCCAGTACAATGGACCTTTCCAGTTTTAGCTATGCCCCGCCCATCCCTAGTTAAGCTGCAAGCACGTTTCACCCTTGTTGGGATCGATCGATACCTGAACGCCTTGACGATCAAATTCCAGAAAACTATACAGGGAAGTTGTTGAATATTTTGAAACTAATTTGACCTGTTGCCTTAGCTCCCTATGCTGCCCATTGCACAAACAGCGCCCAGTCAAATTAGTTTCAAACCAACAACAACATCATGTTTAATAACCCCCTTTGTATCAACTTGTGGTTTATAATGGTAAGACCGACCAATACTTCCGCTGCAGTTGTCATGAGGACCGCCTATTTACAGGTTAGGAGAAAGCTATTTTTGAAAATTCACTGCTGGAACAGCTGGCTCGGTGACCGAGGCAGTGATTCCAGTGACAAAAAATTTCAAAAATACTATTCTCATGGCTTGCAAATGGACACTGACTAAACAAAGATTTAGGGTTTCTTGACCCTTAATCCTTTAATCCTCAAACTTGTCAAAAACACCTCTTCAAAACGAGTTTCCTAAATTCCAGTTATAAACTTACAAAAAATCAGTCTTCTCTTGGCCAGCAAATGAGTAGAAATTTCAATTTGCTTGCGAACGCTTGACAAAGTAAAGGTTTAATTGATAAAAGTCGCCTTTTGAGCGCTTTGAGGCGAGGTTGACACACGACTTGTTAAATAGTAAAGCAATGCACACAATGGACCTATCAACTCCTTTTTAGCTATGCCCCGCCCATCACTAGCTAAGCTCCACCCACACCTCGCCGTGTTTGGATTGATCGATCCCCGAATGCCCTAGCTATCAATTTCCTGAAAACTATACAGGGAAGCTGTTGAATATTTTGTAACTAATTAGACTGGGTGCTGTTGCTGCCATAGGCAGCAACAGCGCCCAGTCAAATTAGTTTTACAATATTCAACAGAATATTTATTAAATAGTAAAAGCAAACAATTTGTACAACAGCCCATAGACCGTCATCAAATATGCGTTCGTGACGTACCTATCGACGTCATTCATGACGTCATTCATTATGATGTCATTGTACACACCACGCAGTTCATTATGGCGTCATATGATGGGTGGGTACTCTGGAAAGGTGAATTGATACAACAACGCCTAGGCCATCATGAATTATGCGTTCACGACGACCTCATCTACGTCAAGCATAGAGTCATGGATTATGACGTCATCCTACACGTCACGTAGTTGATTATGACGTCATATGATGGATGGAAAAACTGGAAAGGGCTAGTGTTCTAGCTCTACCGTTGGCTATTATTCAGAATCTGTGGCAATGTAACAATCAAGCAGAAAATGTCATTGCACATAAAGGCACATATAATCTGGATGAGAATGTGAGGGATTTGAGATGGTATTCGGTATCTTGATGAATTGTTTTATCTGTTGTATTTTTGGAAAATTCCCAAACATAGTCATCTCTTGGTCTGCAAATGGACACTGGCTAAGCACAAAATTTGAATTTGTTGACCATTAACCGTTTGAATGTCAAGCCAGCCAAAACGACCCTGGAGAAATATCCATTTGTAAGACAACAGAAAACTCGTTTTGTAAATTACAGTGGTGTATACAATTAGTCTTGGCCTGCAACCAGACATTCACTGAGCAACGATTTAAATTTTCTCAAAACATCTTGACCATTGAAGCTTTAATGGCTTTAAAGGAGGAGTCTACTTTACCCATTAATCATATGATATGATAATCAACTACGTGACGTGTATGATGACGTCATAATAATGACGTCATGAATGCTATGGATAAATTCTAAGCGTTGCTGTACGAATTGTATGTCTTTACTGTTTAATAAAGATGTCGTTGAACATTTTGAAAAAAATTTGACTATTCTTATTGTCTGTCCATTTGCAGGCCAAGAGAAGATAATCTTTGCTAATTTATCACTGGATTGACTGGCTCAATAACCGAGCCAGTTATTCCAGTGGTACATTTTCAAATAATGGTCTTCTCTTGGTCTGCAAATGGACAGACAGCAAGAACATATTTTGATATTCTTGACCAAATTTACCCATTAATGGGTTAACGTGCTGTAGTGGATGGCCATGTGTATCAGTTACACGGTAGGTTAGCATTGTTTCCATTCCCTAGGTAAATGATGGAATATATTTGGAAGATAATTCTTATGAATTTTAGTAAGTATGAATATGTTAACTACCTTATTATTCATTTGGGTTGCTGAATGCTTGTACCTAATGGGCCTTTCCACGTTATCCATCCATCATATGTCGTCATAATCAACTACGTGACGTGCATAGTGACATCATAACGTCATTATGACGTCATGAATGGCGTAGATAAGTACGTCACGAACGCATATTTGAAGACGGACTATGCGTTGTCGCACGAATTGTATGTCGTTACTATTTAATAAATATTATGTTGAATATTTTGAAACTAATTTGACTGGGGGCTGTTGCTGCCAAAATATTTAACTGCTTACCTGTATAGCGTTCTGGAAATTGATAATTAGTGAGTTGAGAGATCGATCGATGGGATGGGTGGAGCTTAGATTGAGATGGGCGGGGCATAGCTGAATGTGGATAGGTTCATTGACGTGGTGTATCTGGAGATGAGGATTACTATATAATATATCAATCCATTAGCGATAGTTTCATTTTATAGCTGCAACATTTTAAATTATCACTTAGTATTTTGCTAATGAAGTCTCCCATAGCTGAATACAGAGATCCGTTTCTAGCTATGACTCGCCCATTTCTAGCTAAGCTCCACCCACGCTTTGCCAGTGTTGGGATCGATAGAACACTGACTCCCCAGAATCTCAATATCTACATACAGGTAAGCTTTTGAATATTTTGAAACTAATTTGACTGAGTGTGTTGCTGCCTATGGCAACACCAGCACCCAGTCAAATTAATTTCAAAATATTCCGCAGACTGGTTATTTAATTGTAAAACTTACAATTCGTACATCTAACGAACTATTCAATGTTCATTACGGAGCTATATACGTCATTCACTACGTATTTTGATCGTGACGTCAGTCTACATGCGACGTAATTAATTATGACGTCATATATTTGAGTAACAGATCGGGTCTATCCATTGATTCTTGATGAAGGTATGTATTAAATATCCAGTATGATATTAAGGAATATGACGTCATCTCACGTGAATGTAATCGGAAAATATGTGGTTAGTTGACACCAGACAATAGACCTAATATCGACGAAGACCATCTACCTGAGAGGAAGTGGACATAATGTGGGTAGCGTGACACGTGGTCAACTCCTGTATGCAGGTGCGTGCGTGCGTGCGTGCGTGCGTGCGTGCGTGCGTGCGTGCGTGCGTGCGTGCGTGCGACCGTCCGTCCGTCCGTCCGTCCGTGCGTGCGTGAGTGTGTGCATGCGTGCGTATGTACGTGCGTACGCAGTGTGAATTAATGTGTGTATAAGCACCTTTCCTGAAGATCTTGTATTGACCGTCACGCCATTGCTTTTTCCTGTCTGCAGGGTAATGTTCTTCTTTTTCCAATTTCATGTTCTTAAATGCACATTCGTCAGCAATCTTTTTACATGGACCATCACCCGATGGAACCTGCAGGAAGTCTGCTAGCTTTTGTATATTGTGCACGATATCCTAGATAATATACAGTAAAGAAACACTCTGCTGAAAACTAAGTACTGTCTGGGCAAATTATCTCTGGTTTGAAGAGTTAGATGTTTCAAAATGAAGAATGGAATAGGACGACGTAGTGAGAAATAGATCTACGTACAAACTGCGCGTATACTTCATTGATACACCCCACTCACACACTGCATACACACATCGCGTGAGCGCGTACACGCACGCACGCACGCACGCACGCAGTCAGGCAGACACGCATGTACGCAGGCGCGTAGGCAGGCACACACGCACACACGCACACACAAGCACCTAGCACGCACATACGCGCACACATAGAGTCACGCACGCACGCATGCATGGCGCACCCACCCACCCACCCACCCACTCACGCACACACACGCACACACACACACGCACGCACGCACGCACGCACGCACGCACGCACGCACGCACGCACGCACGCACGCACATACGCACGCAAGCACGCACGCACGCACGCACGCACGCACGCACGCACGCACGCACGCACGCACGCACGCACTCACGCACGCACGCACGCACGCACGCACGCACGCACGCACGCACGCGCACGCACGCACGCACGCACGCACGTACGCACGTACGCACGTACGCACGCACGCACATGACACACCCTCGCATGCACGCGCGCACTATGTAGTTAATGTTCCAGGCAAGGTACCTCTTTCAAGTCCTCGTAGTAGAGTGTCAGGGCAGGTATATGTGGATTCTGTCGGAAATATTTCTCCCACTGTAAGTGGAACTCGCACCATCCACCATAAAACACTGCAATTAAAACACGAGCATTCAGAAATGGTAAACCATAAACCATCACCATACTGTAATGTTTTATTTTCCGGATTTTTTCCATCATGAGTTAAGTTGAAGAATACTAGTATATGGCCACCGATTTCCTTTGTTAAGATATGAGCCAAATCAGACCAGTGGGTACCGTTGATCCCAACTTTGATATGTTCGGGATACAGGTTTTTAATCCATATCACTGCCAACATCTGGAGATGCTCTATTACGGTAAGATCTTATATTGTGTTAAAATTTAATGTCTAAATCAATTTATTTAGATATAGCTCTGAACAATCAGAGAGGCAGGCATGTAAGTAAGCAGCAGACGGACAGGCAGACAGGCGGGCAAACAGGCAAACTGACTGACTGCTTCCCCCCCCCCTCCCCCGCTGCCATGCATGCAATACCCTCTTCCCCTTTACGGGTGACACCCAGTAGTAAGAAGTTATCAAATTATCCTTACAATGAGCTTAGCAATCGAAGCACATGGCAACTTTATATTCCATAGATATATACTTTAAAATGGGGGTATTGTCATATAGCGCATTTGTGTCACTGACTGTTCAACTAGTATTACCATCATTTCCACGACCATGCATCTAATTAGCTACGGGCAATATGCGCAACCTCATGTGCCTGAATGGGGGAACTGACATAATCTTACGTTAATTGATGGATCCGTTTCTAGCTAAGCTCCGCCAACATTAAGCTTGTTGGAATCGATTTGAACCTTTAAAACTTGAATTGCCATAATGGCATCGCTATCCATTAAGAAGATTAGTGCATTGTGTTCCCAAACGCGGAGTTTGTGGATCTAATGTTGGGCTCTACATCTCGTCCATTTTATGGAGTTGGTATCCATGGGTTCAGAATAAAGGTCTTGAATGAAGAAAGTCTTTAGGTGTTTGGCCTCTGTGGACCCGCCCCAGCTTGCCATCCAGTGTTCACATAGCGTTACCGTAAGAGCATGGCCCATGGTCTGGATGGAGATTATCTTCCTATTTTTAAGAAAGTTCTAGTCGCCCTGTGGTGGCTGGATGTTGAGGAGCACTGAAGGGCGTCTGCGTTAGAAAATGAATGGGAGCCACTTCAGCTGTGCATTAATGTTCACCGTTTTGCACACTGAGTGGCGCCACAGTCTGTAAGTGGTCGAGTGTTCTGCTGGTATGCGTGGATAGCCATATACTATCGATGATGCTGATGTGTGGGTGCCTATAGGCTGATACCATCTTCATTGCTCAGAAAGCATCTCTTCTTCATGGCTGGCCTTTGTAAGAGTGGACTACCTTTGGCAACTTTGGTGACTGACCGTGGTCTGCTAGTGTTAGTGCCGGTGTCGCTGTCAGTGCATGCTGGTGCAGCTGCATCCATTCTTGGCAGCTCGGTTGTTGAGATGCGTGTCGATGGTGGCTGTGAGTCACTCATTAGAATCTCTGAATCCACTGACCTCAGCGATATGCCCGAGGGAGATGGTATGGGGAGAACTTGTGTTTCCATTCCTTTGGTAACGAATTTCCCTCTTTCGCCAGCGGATATCAATTCCACAAAATAAATAGGATTAAAACCATTGGATCCAGCAATGCCACTATATTATGGAGACACAAGGCGTCAACCATACGGGATACACCGTCATCTCGCACGGTCTCGCCCTCCCGCTCTACCTCGTATCGAATAATCTGCTTGCGGGCTATGATATCCACACTAAGTTAACAGGACGACCTAAATATAAATGAACTGTGGGTCTCAGCCAATGAAATTTCTCGATAAGAAATACATGATGACCTGATTTGTTACCCTCAATCCCATAAGGGTAATGTTACTTCACATGGCAAGAGATCAAAGGTCTGCAAGTACGGCCACATACAGTGGAGCGATGTGAGTGGGCGTATTTTAATGACGATGTACGGGATAAGACCTAGGACCGCTTCTTTGATGGAGGCTGTGCGTGCCCACCCGAATGTTGGCACGTGAGGCTACACGCGCGGAATCACACCCCTGACGTTATTAACAAACCTCTTATTCCCCAAAGCGGATATTATATACCTCACCTCCGTCCCCCCACCCCCACCCCACCTCAGCCACCCCCCCCCCCCTTCGCCGCTCTAGCTCGTAGATAGCCCCTCAGTAAAGCCCAAAAACTGGTGTCATGACTATGATGTTAGCTTTTCCACACGTTTTGGCTTGACTACATTTGCACATAAACGAGATGACAACATACACCACAACCAATTCCAAATCCAACCACCAGCCTCCATTCCTCTGCAATGCCTCAGAGACTAATGAGCTTTCCCTATTGTTAGAATGTTAGCCTGTTATACAGAGCCCACGGGTCGGACGGGGCACAGTCTATCGTAGAAGGATTGTAGACAGCCCGCATTATTTTTCTATAAATTGACCTCCTGGTTGACAGTTGGGCGTGGGCAATAGAATGACGTCATAAGATGCTGTAACCCCCTCTTGTGTCAACTTGTGGTTTATAATGATAAAACTAGCCAATACTTCATCAGGAGTTGTCTTCGGAACTGTCTATTTGCAGGCCAAAAGAAGACTATTTTTGAAAATTTACCACTGTAATGACTGGCTGTTGAAAAAATTTCAATAGTTGTCCTCTCTTGACATTCAAATTGAGACTGATTAAGCAAAAATATAGATTTTCTTGACGATTAGCAGCTTAAATAACGGACAAGCCACCCAAAACTGAAATATCCATTTGCATGCCAACAAAAAGCTAATTTTTTTTGTAAATTCCAGTGGTGAATTTACAAAAATAGTCTCCTCTTTGCCAGCAACTGGACATTCGCTAACTGAGAATTTCAATTTTCTTGAAAGGTTTTAACCATTAAATGGTTAATTGACATAAGAATGTTGTAGCTACTGTGAAAATAATGGCTACCTATTAATGACGCGTATGAAATTGATGCTGGCCTCGGGAAATTGTATCGACAATAATAGTCAAAATTCCCGCGAATTTGTGCAAGATTCGCATTTTCTTTTAAATGTGCTTATTTCATGTTCTCAAATCTCCCATAGCTCGATTTTGGCATGAACGGCCAGCGATTACACACTTATGCTAATCAACTAATAAGTAGTTACAAAATCTAATTAAGACAACTTCTTAATTTATATAATATTCAGCTCATTAAGTATCAGTAAATATGATAGTCGTGAATTAGTTTCAAACAGGCAAATTATAAGATTATTGCAGTTTGTGGTTTTCCTAATAAATGAGCCTTTCTAGTTTATTCATCTTTACATGACGTCATAATCAACTGCTTGACATGTAGGATGACGTCATAATCAATTACGTCATAAATGATGTAAATACGTACGTCACGAACGCATAATTGAAGACAGACTAAGCGTTGTTGTACGAATTGTATGTCTATAACTTAATAAACATTCTGTTGAATATTGTGAAACTAATTTTACTGGGCGCTGCTGGTGCCATTGGAAGCATCGTTACCCTGTCAATTTAGTTTCAAAATGTTCAACACCTTACGCGTATAGTTTTCTGAAAATTGATAGGCAAGGCGTTCAGGGATCGATCGATCCCAGCATGGACAACGCGTGGGTGGAGCATAACTGGGAATGGGGGTTGGGTGGGTGGGTGGGGGTTGGGGTGGGTGGGGGGGGGGTGGGTGGGTGGGGTGGTGGGGTTCATAGCATTTTATTTTGGTACTTACACTGGTCACGCATGGCCAGATCATAGTATCCATTGAATGTGCCGTCATATTTGAATATACCATTGACGCTGTACACGTGATTGTACATGGAGACCATCTGATCTTTGGGATTCCGAAGCACAAAAAGAATCTTATATTTACCACTAAGGAGATCAGGAGAGAGCATATCCGGGGTGAGATGGGTGTTCAGGACACGGGGTGACTGGCTGGCATCCATCTTTTCTTGTGTTGTCATTTCAATGAATAGTTCTATTTTGTGCATGTTACGCCTTTCAGACGTTCCAGACAATAGCATGTTTGTCATCTCCCATACCCAATGAGTCCCTATGGATAAAATAATTTATGATAAACTGCAACTGTGTACAAATATCTTCCTCGTCTTTCACTTCGTCTAATCGCCATAATAAAGTCCGTATTCACACTAGCGAGTTAATCCAGAATAACACCATACTGAACCATACTGAAGTATGGCGTTACACCGGATTACCTCTGCGGTGTGAAACTCGGACTTAGTATGTGAGAAATCGTCTGAGTTGAGTAGCAAAGCACTGTGTGTGTGTGCGTTTTCATTTTTCGACTGTTAGTTATCACAAAATGTGGTGTTTTTTTAGAAGAGGAAGAGGAAGAGAGCAGATGATAAGGACGGCGACTACGACGAAACCAAACCACTCCCGATGAAGAAAAGTGCAAGAAAGAAATAAGATGGTGACACCGCATCAAATGTACATAAAACAGCACCTAGACTAAATGTATATATGTTTGTAACAAATTACGTGTGCTTGAGCTGAATTTATGGACATTTAATCTGGTGTCCCCATTTTATTTATTGGGTGCAGTTTTATATATTCACATATTTACGATCTTAAATTATAATGGCTCGGAATGGATAGATCTGATCTTTCACTACAATACATAACGTCATAATCAATTACGTCATGTGTAGGCAGGCGTCACAATCAGAATGCATAATGAATGACGTATCTAGCTCCGTCATGAACATTGACTAGTCCGCCACGTGTATGAATTGTGTCTTTGCGATTTAATAAACAGTCTGTTGAATATTTTGAAACTAATTTTCCTGGGCGTTGTTGCTGTATATGGCAGCAACAACACAGTAGTTTGAAGATTTTCAAAAGCTTATCTCCATGGATGCCTTGGTATGAGAATTCTGGGAATGGAGGGATTCAGTTTTAGCCATACCACGCCCAAAATTAACTAAGCTCCACCCACACTTCGCCCGTGTCGGGGTCGATCGATCCATGAACACCCTGACTAAAATTTCCAGAAAACTATATGGCCAAGCTGTTGAATAATTTAAAAGTAATTTGACTGGTTGCGTTGCTGCCTATGGCAACAACAGCGCCCAGTCAAATTAGTTTCAAAATATACAACAGCATGTTTTCAAACTAGTAAACTTAAAGACATACAATTCATACAACAACTCTTAGTTCGTCATCAATTAAGCGTTCGTTACGAACTTAGCTACGACATTATGATGCAATATATTATGACGTCATCCTAAATATCACGTAGTTGATTATGACGTCATATGATTGACTGAGAAACTGGAATCCTCCAGTCAGGGTTTGATCGATTTCAACTCCGGCAAAGTGTTAGCGGAGCTGACCTGAAAATGGGCGGGCATGACTAGAAATGGGCGGGCATATATAGAAATGGGCGGGACATAGAGAGAAGTGCGCGGGCATAGATATAAATGGGCGGTACATGGATAGAAATGGGCGGGCATAGATAGAAATTGACCCCTCTGATTCATACCTGAGCTTGGGTAAGCGACAAGAATGACGTCATCGTCTCTAGCTTGTAATTTCTGTATATTGTCCATATTCGCTTCAATGCCGGGGAATGGAGGGTAGAGCTTGCCTTTGTACTCCATCATTGCCATCTCATTCCCTTCATGATCCGTTACCGTTATAATAGGCATTTCTGTTCTGTATCCTGTATTGTTCCCAAATATGAGCTGCAATTCAAACCGGAAACACACGTTTTGTAGCCTATATATTCTTATCTATGAAATGTGGCATTTTTGCGATTGACACTCATGTACAGAGACCCTTTGAATTCGATATACTCGCTACCAACATAGAATAAAACCTCGTAGAGAATATCATGTTACTGAGATTTATATAAGGTTTCAAAATTGTACTCATATATTTCCATAGATAGCGCTTCTATCAAAAAATACATTTATATAGCCTAAGACAATAATCCATACTTGTTTTAGATAGTATTTAGCATCATTACTTTGATTATTTTGTGTAAACTGCGAAAATCGTTGAATGGACGGGTTAAATAGGGCTTTTTCTTAGTGTCATCCGTTTCCGTGATTTGTTTACCGTAGCAACGGTAGATAGTCAGCTCTACCTGGCACATTCCTGCCAAAATAATCAATTTTCAATTGTATTGTAAACTTGATAGAATTAAAATGTGCATAAAATAGTTTAAAATATGAGATTATTGTCCATATAAATTATTTATAAAAAAAATAAATAAAAAATAAAAAAGCATGTTCTGTGCATTTGACTTTAGAATAAAATATTAACCACATTTATTTGAAACAGTTTAAAATGCGATAATGATTTCCATACAAACTATAGCAATAATTGGTTATAGTTATAGTGTGTTGACATATACCTAAAGCTGAACACACACCTTAAACTTTTATGAATTGTTTACCGTTGTTAGGTCTGCTGCATTGATCGTCAAGCGACATTGCATCATTAAAATAGTATGCCTGAATAGATATAGTTAATTCAACAAATCAAAATCGTTTGCAAATACACATACACACACATTTAATAATAAATATAGAAATAAATAACAATATAGGCCTATAATTTAGCAAAATAATGTATTCAATTTATAGGCCTATAATTTAGCAAAATAATGTATTCAATTTATTATGCACTTGTGTTGCCTCTCTTGGCTGCCCATCCTAACTAACCTCTGTGTGTATGTTCTCTCAATCCTCCGGCTGACCCTGTGTCATATTCTTTCCCCGAGTGGCTGCGAGGCAGAGAACCTAGCACTCTTTTTCTTACTAATATATTTGTAAGTAATTCTATCGTGTGTGTGGTGTCCTTTGCACATTGAAGCTACATAAGCTTGCAACTAGGGATATTACTTAAACCATAGCTAATCTACTGATTTGCAATCAAACAACATTTGTACTTATTACAGTCAAGCAAACATCTAACCTGGTGATTTGTGGAGTAAAGAACCATGGTGTGCGAGGATTGTAAAGATCCTGCAAAGCAGACTCAATATGTGTCATCTGGTTATTGGCTCTGTAAAGAATGCGATAATACAAGGGAGGAAGAGGTCCGCAGGAAATATTTTTCGGCAGAAACTACAAATCAAGTTACTGCCACAGCAACACCTATAAACACTACAACAGCAACTAACCTAGAGGACAGTGCAAATGCTCTAGCCACATCTAAAATGGTGACCCCTACCAAGCTTACACCTACCAATAAAACCCCAAGTAAGCATGACCTGTCAGTGACTTAAAGGAAGGTGCATGCCAGTGCGGTGAGCCAAATAACCCATATATGATAAGGTGTCAGGTTTGCAAAGCATGGCTACATTACAACTGCTCAAATCTACCCCCATACATGCTAGCTGCTCTCACAACATCAAAGCGCAAATACTCATGTAGTTTCTGCACACCCATCTCTAGCCACATACTAGAGTTTCTGTCATGGTATGAACTAACATTTGATAAGAAATATATGGGAAATGCAAACGAAATTCTGCTCAAAACATCACTAGTCAACACAACGAATGACAAAGTGTCAAGTCAAACGGATAATAGTGAGTCGACCAACATACCTCTTATAGAGATAACAAATGAAGACTCAGTAGAAGTAATAAAAGAAAGCCCACCCAAGTCAACAAATGAGGGCACAAATAGCACACAACATACAGAGGAAGATTGTGCAACCTCAGAAGAAGTCTATGACTCGTCTACCCAATCAAAGGTTCATCTAAAACCCACTGTTAATACGGCTAACCATGTAGCTACACATGTGTGTGATGCATACACTGAAACAAACATGGGTGGTTATACTCAATTAAAACCCTCAGATGACTCTTGTAGTGAGATCCTTAGTGATGTCCTGGAAGAGATCAGACAGATCCGAAATGAGTATGCTGCTCTAAATATACAAGTGCAAGAATTGCAGATGAGTAAACAAAATGAGATAACTAGTGGCCATACTCATATGTCTAACCATATTGATCTTACAAGACCCAAAGAGCTACTAGAACAGCACAAACAGACAGTCGTTGAACATGTTTCTGTTCCGACCTCCAGGGATATCTCTAGAACCCAGAGTGGTCGTACACATAATATACAGACAATGAATAGGCGAGATGCACCCCAGTTGGGACAGGTAACCACCAAAGTGCAATTAACAAATGCAATACACCCAACCAGAGCACCTAGGCAGATACCCAACCAGAGTTGTTCACAAATGAACCACCACATAAGTAGCAACACTATTAAGCCTGGGACCAGAAGTTACAGCCATGTCGTTGCTAACAACAATATCGTAGAAACTCCATACTCTCTATCCTTCTCTAGACAAACAAATGGTAACAACCACAATATGAAGCAATCTGCTGGCAAGTTATACAGCATACTTTCTGACCACACCAATAACAACAACATTGATCAGGGTCAAGCTCGCCATGCAAATACTTATCAAAAGAACAAAACATCACAAAATGTTCTAATTATTGGAAGTTCAACTCTGAGAAAGCTCAGCGGAATGTACATGTCATCTGAAACAACAAATGTAACTGTCCGTTCTTATGGTGGGGCACGAATCGGTGAAATTGCGGATAAACTTGAACAATTCCTATCAACTAACCAGTACACCACACTTGTAATCCATGTTGGAAGCAATGATATTGCCAAGCGTATAGTAAATGGAATGATCAATGACTACGATTCGATGATTGAACAAGCCAAGACACTAGCACCAAATATCCAAATATTGGTTTCTTCACTGCTGCCTCGACCTAACAATAGATACGAGAACAACTTGGTTTTCCAATTTAATGAAATGCTAAGGTCTCTAGCTACATGGCATGGTGTAACATATGTAGACAACTCTGAACTGTTCACCCACCCCAATGGGGAAGCCAATCTACTACTATTTAGGGACAACATACATCCCAACCACAATGGTCTTTGTCTACTATCCGAGAACATAACCAATTATGTTGCAACTTCTCATTCACTACAAATGCGAACAAACATGAGAGATTCACTCTCTCAGGATTTTTTATAAGGGAGGGGGATAGGGGGGGGGGAGAACAACTGTAGCCTTATTAAACATATGCCAAGCAGAACACAGCCCGAACCAATTGCATTAGCGAACCGATATCACCTGCTAACCGACGTATCCACACATAACAATACAACATGTATCGATAAAGCAGACAACCAGCCAAATCCACATGAACAAATAATTACACAACCAAACAGCATTCTGAAGAATTATCACCATACAATAAACCCAACCAAACAAAATAAAACCATTGTACATGAAGGAACTTGTAAACGTGTTAACACATGTGCATATCTCAAACACCCATTTGGAAACATGCCAACAAAATCACAGTTAATACTAAATAAGGTGATAGACAAGAAACGGGGTCTACTACACAAAGTACCAAATAAAACAACTAGTGCTACCCAGAAGTCTCAATGTAATATGAATAATTCCAACAAACTTAAAGTATTTTACACCAATGCAGACTCAGTTTTAAATAAGAGGCAGGAGCTACAAATAAAGATATCCCAGCTATCCCCCCATATAATTATAATCACAGAAACAAACCCAAAACATCTAAGATATACTGTTCAAAAAGAAGAGTTGCAAATCAATGGCTATGATATATTCACCAATATAGACAGACAAAACGTCCGTGGAATAAGTGTACAAGTTGCATCATCCCTAAATCCCACAGAAGCAAAATCAACTCTCCGTAATCTACCTGAGGAAGTAGTTGGAGTAGAGGTTAAGTTAAAGGGGTCAGATACATTGCTAATCCTGGCAGTTTATCGCAGTCCAAACTCAAATGAAGAAAACAATACAAAATTAAATACATTTATTAAGAATGTGTCTGCCAAAAAGCATTCCCACCTACTAATTACTGGCGATTTTAATTTTCCAGAAATTGACTGGAAAGCAGGTGGTATTCTCGTAAAACAATCACAGCACGCTGATTACTTTCTGGATGCTGTAGGCGATGCTTTCCTTCACCAACATATCTCATTTCCCACAAGATATAGAATAAATTGTGAGCCTAGTGTCATAGATTTAGTATTCACCAATGAGGAAGAAATGATTGACAACATAATCCCTCTACCAGCCCTTGGTAAAAGTGACCATATATGCATTTATTATGAACTAAAATGCTACGCTGAACCACAGCAGAATATGACCAATAAATTGGCTTATGACAAAGGTGACTATTCCGCACTACAATCAGCTCTAAGTATTAACTGGGAAGCACTTTTCCACAACAAATCCCCCGAAGAATGTTGGATAAATTTCAAAAATCTTGTAAATAAATTCACGAAAGACTATATTCCAACCAAACAAGTTAAAAACAATAAAAGATATAGGCCACCCTGGTTAGACAGAAAGGCCCTCAAGTTAGTGCGAAAAAAAGAAAGGAAGTGGAAAAGGTATCTGCAAACAAGAGCATCAACAGATTACAACAAATATGCTAGTATACGAAATCAGGTGAACCAATTCTGTAAACGGGCAGTTACAAAATATGAGGAAACTGTAGCTAAAAATAGCAAATCTAATCCAAAGTCATTCTGGGCTTATGTAAATAGCCAGCTCAAGTCCAAAGATAATGTGGGAGACTTAGAAGATCTTGATGGCAATTTAATAACCACAAACGAAAGAAAAAGTCAAGAACTAAATCGCTTTTTCTCTAGTACCTTCACCAATGAGAACCTAGATAGTATCCCAACATTTACAACAGAGACTACAACAACAATAAACAATATTACTGTCTCTGTTGAAGACGTCAGAAAAGAACTTGCAGATTTAAAAACAAATAAATCAGCTGGTCCTGATGACCTGCATCCAAGAATTTTACATGAACTAAAAGATGTATTATCTGAACCACTTAGCATAATTTATAACAAGTCATTATCAGAAGGGACTATACCTTCTGACTGGAAATGTGCTAATGTTATACCTGTGCATAAAAAAGGAGCAAAGAGGGATCTGAACAATTACAGGCTCATCAGTCTAACCTCAGTTCCATCCAAAATACTTGAAAGCATAGTAAGGGACAAGCTGATAGAGTATATGAAGAAAAGTGAAATAATTACCGAATACCAACATGGGTTCCTACAGGGGAGATCAACGGTAACTCAAATGCTAGAAGTAATAGACGAATGGACAAATGCTTTGGATAATAAGAAATCGATTGATGTAATTTATCTTGATCTTAAGAAGGCTTTTGACTCTGTACCACACGAGCGATTGTTTATCAAGTTAAACGCATATGGTATTTCGGGGAAACTCCTAGAATGGATTAAGTCATTTCTAATAGGAAGAAAGCAGAGAGTCGTGGTTAATGGGGCAGCCTCAGATTGGGCCAGGGTCATAAGCGGTGTCCCACAGGGCAGTGTACTTGGCCCACTACTGTTTGTAATATACGTAAATGATATGCCAAGAAACATAAAATCCAGACTCTATCTTTTCGCAGACGATACTAAACTGTTCAACTCAATAACTGATGTGAGTGATTGTGAAATCCTGCAAAATGATCTAGGGGCCATTCAAAACTGAGCCCAAAATTGGCAATTAATGTTCAACACAAACAAAAGCTCAGTTATGCACATTGGCCACAAGCCAAGTGCCAGTAATTGTAAGTACAAACTCCTTGATAATGATATAACAGTAGCCCTAAAGGAGGAGAGCGAGATCAATGATCTGGGTATAATAATCGATTCAAACTTAACATTTGAAACCCATATAAATAACATCACATCAAAAGCCAACAGAATGACAGGGCTTATATGGAGAACGTTTCATTCCATTACTACAGACATATTTAAGATGCTGTACCAAAGTTTAATACGCCCTCATCTGGAGTATGCTGGTCCCGTTTGGTCCCCACACACATGGAAATTTGCCGAACAATTAGAAAAAGTCCAGAAACGAGCGACTAATATGGTACCAGCTTTGCGGAACATGTCCTATGAAAATCGTCTTCGGAATCTCAACTTACCAACCTTAATGTAAAGAAGAATACGAGGGGATCTCATAAATGTTTTTAAGTATCTTAATAATATCTACTCAGTAAATCCCAGTAAACTATTCACATTAAATCAAGATGACAGAACACGTGGCCACAAATTCAAACTTAGAAAAACTAGAGCGAATACTAACAATAGACTGAATTTTTTCTCCAACAGAATCATAGACTGGTGGAATGCATTACCGGAAACAGTCGTTGACGCACCTACCATAAACACATTCAAAGCTAGACTAGACAAAATCTATGTAACGCACCCAGTGTACTACAACTATAGAGCATTAGATAAGCCAAATCACCCGAAAATCACCATACATTAATAATTAATAATTATAGTTTATACACCAGCTGATAATAGGACGTAAAAGTCCTGGTAAGCTGTATACTTGTTATGTTATGTTAAAATGTCTTCTTTTCTATCTTTTTAGCAAGAAGAAATATAAGAACATAAGACCACAAAGAGTTAACCACAATTCTATAGGTATTACTACGCCATTGTCAGCCAATCAGCGTCATTATTTACGTGAACAACGTGGTCTATGCTGGACTATTTGTCTTTGACAGGACATTCTCTTTAAAGTATGTGCCCAAGAGCTAGAGTTTAATAGGTTTAGAAAAGGGCACCTTTCTTTTATCAAGAAAAAGTAAACAACGTGCCAAAATTGTTGGAGTTATCGTGAGCTTGCTATATAGCAAAGCTTGGCAGGCTTTGAGTCGGCAGTTAAGGGTACATGTTCGCCAGACCTCGTGGCTCGGAAAAATTATGGTTAACCTATATGTTGCAATGCGGATTAATATGGGAAACTGAACGGGTGTCACTGGTGGATGATTGGGTAATGGAGAGATATGCTATTCAAGTATCTGAAGTCACAATTTAATACTTTGCACGTTAGCCGACGGCACAATCATCAACATGGTGCATAGCTCCATCATGAAACTCCAATGTCTGTCACGAGTTTACGAATTGTATGTTGATCAATTTAGGATTGAATAAATATACTATTTAATATTTTAGAACTAATTTGGCTGGGAGTTGTTGCAGCATCCCCCAGCACACACCCAACTCAAAGGAGTTTCAAAATATTCAACAGCTTACCAGTATAGTTACCTTGAAATTTAGATACTGGGAATTCCGATTTCAAAGTTTCAAATCGCTTCCAACACGTGTGAAATGTAGATTCAAGATTCAAGATTCAAGATTATTTATTTAGTAGTAAATACATATAAATTATGGATTCAACTAAGTTGTCGGTCGAAGGCAATGCCTGTTGTATTGGCGGACACCTTACACATATATACATGCATCTATACAAATAAATTAAACAGGACAGTAAGCATACAAACACAGGACGTAGACAAGTTAAATACAAAATTAATACATGTCTAAGGAGTAGTAGTTGTAGTGGTGACGTTACAATACAACACAAACATTTATATTTTTGGTTGAGTTTGATTATACAGTGCATCTCGTAAATGATCAGTTCATTTCAATGGCAAAATAAAAACGTTCTGTTGAATGTGTTGAATATAATTGAATTGGAAGCCACTGTTGCCATAGGCAGCAATGCCTTCCAATCCATCCACATTCAAAACATACAAGAGAACATTTCTCACATTGTACTGTTCTTATTTAGAATTGGCTAAGGTCATCCCCGAGCTGTACTGCATTTGTGCAGTTGATAAGATGTTTACAGGATTCTGGCTAGTGGGGAGCATCCTTGGGCAAGGGTGGGGAGCATCCTTGGGCAAGGGTGGGGAGGGAGGGAGGGGGGGGAACGGTGCTCATTCTCCTGTTCATCCAGTAGCGTTTGTTTTATGGTTACTGAATAATAAAAAAAAGTTGCTAGCAGTTGAAAATATCCAGTCGTAGTGGGTGGATTGGAGTGGGTAGGTAGTAGTAGTAGTAGTAGTAGTAGTAGTAGTAGTAGTAGTAGTAGTAGCAGCAGCAGCAGCAGCAGCAACAACAACAGCAGCAGCAGTAGTGGTAGTAGTAGTAGTAGTAGTAGCAGCAGCAGCAGCAGCAGCAACAGCAGCAGCAGCAGCAGCAGCAGTAGTAGTAGTAGTAGTAGTAGTAGAAGAAGTAGAAGAAGTGGTAGTAGTGGTAGTACTAATATGTGTTAATTAAGTAATCCTTTATTGTTTTCTTGAATGATTTTGTTGTCAGTATTTTGTCTCGGGTTTCCTGTTTAGTGTTATTCCATAATTGAGTGGCTGTAATTGATATTCTATGTTTTCCCATGTCTGTGCGTGTGTATTCTTCATGTAGTTTGTGTCTGCTTCTAGTGTTATGTTGGTGAATGTTAATATTGTTCACAAAGAAGGGGGCGATGGATTTGGGTAGAGTGTTGTGATGGAAGTTTTTCACAATAGTTAAGATTTGGGATTTACCTATGTCAGTAAGTTTGAGTAGTTTCTCTTCTTTACACATATCTTGGCCTTTTGCTGGTCGAGAAAATAATTTAATGGTCTTTTTGGAGGCTTTGAATTTTAGATATTTTGTTTTTGTTGGTGTTAGTCCAAACAGCTTTGAAGTATGTGAGGTACGGAAGGATTAAGGTGCTGTACAGTGTTTTAACCGTGTCATGTGTCATATATGGTTTTAATCTTTGGATGACACCTATTCCTCTTGCTACTTTCGCAGTAACTGTCTCAATTTGTTTGGCCCAGGTCAAATTTTTATCTAAATATACTCCTAAAAACTTTGCATACGGGGCCTCTTCAATTTCTTTTTTGTCGATATAAATTTTCCGAGTATCTTTATTTATATGTTCTCTAGATTTTGAAAATAACATATAGTTTGTTTTATCCACATATAATGACAGCTTATTTAGCGAAAACCAGTTAGTAATTTCTTCCATTTCCTCATTTACGTTTTTGTATAGAGTAATTATATTTTCGTCAGCGCAAAAGGCATTGGTGTCATCAGCGAACAGTATTAGTGACATGTGTTTGCATACATTGGGCAGATCATTCATATACAAGAGGATCAGCAGAGGGCCAAGGATGGATCCGTGAGGAACACGGCAAGTTAGTCTCTTGTAACCAGTTGAGTACACTCATAGTCCATAGTAGGCGGCAAGTGTTTCTAGTAGTGGTTGATCGTGTCAAAAGCTGTCGGAAGGCCCAAGAAAATGTCTCTTATGTGCTTTTTTTCATTTGAATCAATTATTTTTTCTGTCATTCCAATTAGTTTTAGCATTGTTGAATGTTTTTCACGAGCCCCGTATTGTGATGTATAGAGGATTGACTTTTTGTTTAAATAGATAATACGTTATTCATTTAATTTGGAGAAAAGTGAAAGTATTGAGATAGATCTATATAGTTTGTGAAGTTAGATGAATCCTTTGCTTTGTATAAAGGGGTTACTCGTGCAGCATTTAGTTTTGATGGAAAGATGCCTTGCGTGATAGATAGATTACAAGTGTGGTTGAGGGGTATTAGTAGGACTAAGTTGCAGTGTTTGAAAAAACTCCACTTAAATCCATCGAGGCCAGCAGTTTTTGCAGGGTTTAGTTTGTTAAGAATGTTAAAAAGTTCTTCATTGCTGACTGGGTTAGCGAAAAAAGAGGATTGATAGTTGCTTGTGAGGTAATCACTATATTTGCAACAGGATGATGATTTTATTTTATCTGAATGTGATGGACCTATATTAACAAATTATTCATTGAATCCTATTGCAATTTCAAAGTCATCGGTTATTATTTTGTTGTTAAAAAGAAACTGTGTTTGTTGTGCTTTACCATTGTTTTTATTTAGAAGGGATTTAATTATTTTCCATGTTTCATTTATATCATTCTTACATTGTTCAAATGTGTTGTGGTAATAGGATTTTTTTAATAGGCTGTTCTTATTATTTGGTCCAACTTGTTTCTATGTTTCTTAAATTTCAGTTTCTTATGCTTTGTTTGACATTAGATAAATGTCAAATAAAGTTTGTTTTTTATAACAGGCCATGGTTTAGTCGGGTTGTGTTTGAATCTTTTCTTTTCCGTCATGGGAAAGCTGTCTTCGAAAACCTAGTGTAGGCATTCTCACAGCACGGTATGTCTGTAACTGTATGCCAATCTACCTCAGACATGTTTCTTTTAAATTTTTCAATATTGACCTGATTTATTTCTCTGCCCTTAATTTTTTCATATTTAAATGGTTTTGTGGAGGTCTGCTGTCTTTCAAGAAGAAAAATTGGTAGGTGATCTGATGTGTCTGTTACGAGAATTCCTACTTCCGTTTTATTACTGAAATTAATGTTATTGCTGAATATATTATCAATAATTGTGTCCGAAACATTACCTATTCTAGTCGGTTTAGTTATGGTTGGATACAATGAATGAGCATTAAGTAAGTTTGTAAAATTTAGCGTGTGAAAGCAAGCTTGTCTCATCAGGTCAATATTGTAGTCATCCATGAGGTAGACTGTTTTGTTTTCCTTCTGAATAGTTTGTAGGCGGAGCTTAACTAGAAATGGGCGGGGCAAAGCTAGAAATGGATCTCTGTCATGCCTTGCTCATCTCTTTGAATCCTGGACGTCCTGAATGTCGAAATATCGAGATCATCAGAAAGAGAAACTGTTAAAGATTGTGAAACTAATAGACCGTCCAAGCTTTATCTATGCCCCGCCCATCCGTAGTTAAGCTCCGCCCACACCTCGCTTGTGTTTGGATCTATCGATCCCTGAAGTTTTTGACTATGGATTTCTAGAAAATTATACAGGGAAACCTAAGGCAGCAACAGCGCCCAGTCAAATTTGTTTCAAAATATTCAACACAATGTTTATTAAATGTTAAAGACATACAATTCATCAACGTGTCGGGCTATTAAGCATTAAAGACGGACTATATCGAATCATTCATGACGTCATGATTATAACGTCAGCCTACACGCCACATTGTTGATTAGGACGTCATATGATTATGTGAGGAAATGGATTCATGAATTCGACTTGAATCTGTAGCTGTTTTGGCCAGCAATAGATCCTCATCAAATTCACTTCAAAATATTCATCAGAATATATATTAAAATGTACATTATTTATGTTTGTATTTTTCTTTTCGTGTTCAAATGAATTAAATCATGATTTATTACAATCACTAAGTACATTATCCTCTCATTGGTTGCTAGCTGATGAACAGATTGGCTATTGTATCCTATCAAATGGTATGTATTTGACAAATAATGATATAGTAGAATGCAACAATTCTACTACCGCTTCAGCAATGGTGATCTATGATGGCTGGCAAAAATAATGAAGAAAAGATAGCTCCGGTAAGCAGAGCTAAATTAGCATCATAGCCTGATTAAAGCAAGGGCCTCGAAAAATAAGGGCCCCCAAATCACCACAATTATAACATTTTACCCACTTGAACCTCTTTATCCTGGCATCTCACTTTTACAGTTATGATATACATAACCAGTTCAAGATTTTAAAACCAATTTGACTGCAAGCTGGTGCTACATTAAGCAGCACCAGCATGTATTCCAATCAGTTTCAGAATATCCAACAGAATTTTCACACATACGTGGCGAATTCTGCGGTGAAGTAGTAGTAGTAGTAATAGTAGTAGTAGTAGTAGTAGTAGTAGTAGTAGTAGTAGCAGCAGCAGCAGCAGCAGCAGCAGCAGCAGTAGTAGTAGTAGTAGTAGTAGTAGTCGTAGTAATAGTAGCAGCAGCAGCAGCAGCAAAAGCAGCAGTAGTAGTAGTAGTAGTAGTAGTAGTAGTAATAGTAGTAATGGTAGTAGTAGTAGTAGTAGTAGTAGTAGTAGTAGTAGTAGTAGTAGTAGTAGTGGTAGTAGTAGTAATAATAGTAGTAGTAGCAGCAGCAGTAGCAGCAGCAGCAGCAGCAGCAGCAGCAGCAGCAGTAGTAGTAGTAGTAGTAGTAGTAGTAGAAGTAGTAGTAGCGGCGGCGGCGGCGGTGGTAGTAGTAGAAGTAGTAGTAGCGGTGGCGGCGGCGGTGGTAGTAGTAGTAGTAGTAGTAGTAGTAGTAGTAGTAGTTGTAGTAGTAGCAGTAGTAGTAGTAGTAGTAGTAGTAGTAGTAGTAGTTGTAGTAGTAGCAGTAGTAGTAGTAGTAGTAGTAGTAGTAGTAGTAGTAGTAGTAGTAGTAGTAGTAGTAGTAGTAGTAGTAGTAGTAGTAGTAGTAGTAGTAGTAGTGGTAGTATCCCTTCCCTACTTGCCCGACCAGATAAGGGCCCCACAAATAATTAGCCAAAAGCCCCAAATTGACTTAATCCGGCTCTGGTCAGCACAGTAACAGATAGCGGAAGATAGGAGATTACCTTCTTTGAATTAAGAAGTCAGTTTCCCGATCAATAATGCGGCGCCAAAGTACATCCACCTACCTAATAAGAAAGGTGTTTTGTAAATTATTGAACAAAATGTAAATCTTCTTTCATACAAAACTCGTGTGGTGCTTAAGCTAAATACAGCGCAGTCAGAATAGATTATCATAATGCTTGTACTTGTAGATTTAGCCTGAAGGTTTCAGCGCGTGCTAGAGCGCGTGCATGCGTGCGTGCGTGCGAAACCATGCTGTACATATTTGAAGGCAAATACCTTAAGATTATGAAGGCAGGTAAAGCAATATCCATATTATATCACAGCCAATATGAATTTGTCACGTTAACCCAGATATTAACTCGCGATGAATAAACCCTGAAAGTTCAAATTATGGATCAATGCTCTATTTAACGAAGTAGCCTAATATTGATATATGCATCTGAAAGCTATGGTTATTATATGGACAACACCGTGTATTTATTTTATACTTAACATCAGAACTGAACATCAGCTCTGTCGTATTAAATGATCTCAGAAATCGCTTGTTTTTTTCCTGATACGTAGCTTCAATTCAAAACAGACACGCAAACAGAGTTTGATTCCTGTACTGGTTCCTATGGAATGTGAGGACGCAACAGTTATGGCCGTGATGCATTAGCTGCCTTCAACTGCACCTATGCTTTATATGCAACAATTCGTCAACAAACAAAGCACCCGTGCCATCATCATCATCATCATCATCATGATCATCATCATCATCAGTCGACTGGAGTTGAACGGAAACCATCTTCCATAATTTACCCACTAATGACAGGTTTACATCTTTGCATAGCCTATTCATAGTCAGGTTACACGGAGCCAGTTATTCTAATTCGTTTCAAGGATTTAGTAAGGACCACCGTTTTGTGTGCGTTTCGACAGACGTCAAAGCAACGTACTCAAACTTACGGTTATAATTAATATATCTGATCCAAGAGTCCACTTGATGTAGTGATTAGCGCTCGGGACTACGTAACTGGGGAATCCGGTTCGCATCTATGTGGCGGACTAGATCGCTGTCGTTGGAAACACGGACATTTTCTTTAGCTTTGTAGGAGTGTAAATGGGCTGGCTACCTGTAAAAACCTGTGAAGTTAGCTGCGTTGGTATAAATGTAAAGACGAAAAAGACCCTAAAGGAGCCTAGGACGCTCCCAGTTGAACAAGACACATTGATGAACGTTGAAGAAAAACTGATTGCCGCTGAAAGAGGTTTTCACTTCTTCAGCTTCGAACACTTCAATTTAGTTAGAGTTATCGGAATATAGTGTAGCCAGCACAGTGAGCACACCAATATGTCGCCAAGTTGTAATGAAAGAAACCCTTATTTAAGCAGGCAATGACAACATAACGTATGCGTGCTAGATCAGAGTTGTGGTGAGCTTGAACTCCTATGACAGTCAATATTACCAAAGCAGATTTTCAACACATCAATTTCTCTGTAGAGGCTGTCACTGACGTAATGTATATGTTATTGAGAATAATAATTATTACATAGTATACACCTTGGTAGCGCGGGTTACTGGGCAGGTACTGAACCAATACCGGACCAACGCCCGGTATTGGCCCAGTACGGGCCCAGTAACCTGCATTACCAGGTCTCTGCGTTATACTCCAATCGAGTGGAGTATCTATGTGCCACTAAAATATTCTGACATCGATTCGTCGTAACGGACCGACTATATAGCACTTCGCCAGCTTGAGATATCTTTAAAACGTTCGGCTGATTGACCAACATTAGAAACGATGCATCTCCGAGCCGTTAAATGTTTAGACACTATAGACACGTGATAAACGTGTTAGATGTTTTAACACTTACCTTCGATCAAACAGATATTAAAAAACTATATTCTTACATTTGTCTATCTTCCACTCACTCGTACTGCTTACGAATAGTGTCACTGTCCTGGAAGCTTGTTATCTATATAACACCCCGTGCCTGGGCTGGTGTTAAAAACGAGGTCGGTAAGAATAGTTAAGTAGCACAACGAGAACGCAGGGATCCTTTCTGCCACTCGGGTATCTGATGCTATGTCATAATCAATTACATCACTATTTAGCCCTCAGTCACGAAAATTGAAAAGTCTTTCAGGAAGTGCGCAAAGTCTATGTCTTTGATGAATTTACAATTTAATAAACATTCTGTTGAACATTTTGATACTAATTTGACTAGGAATTGTAGGCAGAAACATAACCCATGCAGTCAAATTAATTAGGCAATATTCAACAGCTTACCTGTTAGGGCTGAGGTTCGTGAGGATTTTCACGAACCGAACCGGTTCACGATACAGATGTCCGAACCACGGACTGGTTCAAAAACCTTTTTAATATGCTATTGTATGCGAGAAATTATTCCTAACAGAAAATAACATTTAAATGCAGGTGGCTTTACTGGCTAAATTGTAGAAAAACGCAAATGACAAGTCCTGACAAGAAATGTTAGAACATAATATAAGATTCAAAGTTCCGTTGATGGTCATATTCGTAAATCACATGTAGAGGACATTCAGAGATTGTGTGTCTATTAATTAGCCCTTTCACCGACAAATCCCTGGAAAAGTAAATTCTTTATGATATAAAACTTACTCTGTTGAATATGTTGAGATTGCCTTAGGCAGCAACAGCTTCTAGTCAAATTAATTTCAAAATATTCAACAGTTTTCCTGTATGGTTTTCCTAAAATTAGATATGAGAATTCATAGATGAAAGGGTTAGCTTATATGTATGGTTCACGAACCGAACGAATCCCATGCAAGCGAACCGAACCATGATTCGCCATCCTTTGGTTTGCGATTTTCCGAACCAACGAATGTTCGTTATAGCCCTATTCAACAGCTTACCTGTTAGTTATCTTATAATTGAGATTCTGGGAACTTTGGGTCCAAGGTATATAAGTCGATTCCAACTCGTATACGGTAGACATAAATTAGTTATAGTAGGCCATATTAAGTTATTATTAGGTCTTAGCCTGATGGCCTCAGCCGGGTTGCTCAATGGAATAATCCACTTCTAACTATGGTCCGCCCATCTCAAGCTAAGTTCCGCCCATCTCTAGCTAAGCTCCGCCCATCTCTAGCTACGCTTCGCCCACGTTTCCCCCGTGTTGGCATCGATCGAACCATTAACTCCACGAATCTCGATATTCAGAAAACTATACAGGCATGCTGTTGAATATTTCGAAATTAATTTTACTGGCCAGTGCTCGTACAATAGGTGGCACCAGCACCCAGTCAAATTAGTTTCAAAATATTCAACAGCTTATCTTGATATTGGCATTCTAGGATTTCAGGGTTCAACCGATCCCAACACAAGCAAAACGTTGGCGGAGCCTAGTTAGAAACGGGCGCTGCATAGCTAGATCATCCATCTAAACAACGATCGTACAATAAAAAATTAACCTCTTTCAACAATATGTCAATAATTTTGAATACTTTTATTCTAATAAAATATAGATTAATCTCCAGTAAAGAAAAACCCCGCGGATGCTGTACTGTTAAGAAATTTAAGTGTTGTGTTTCTCATACAAAAGTACTAAAGTTATTTTGATAATTGAGGCTGAATGTATTCGTCTCCAGCTCTTATGTTTCAACATTTATGTCCATACCAATCTGAAAATAGGCCCATCTAAGCTCCACCGTCCTTCGGAAGGGATAGGGAGAAGTCGGACCCGTCTGCACAGCACATAGGCCAAATATGTTCTCGGTCACTATTGGCGCCACTAAAGAGATAGGGATAGACTAGAAATGGAAGTCTTTGACCAATGGTCAAAGCCTATTAATCTGACACCTAGACCGTCAAATCGACATTTTTATATGTGGGTACCACGTACCCGTCCAAAGGGACACCTGCGTGTATAACCATATACAGGCAAAGGCAAAAGAAATTCACTCAGGTTTGTCAAAGTCGGTCTTGAAAGGCTGCTGTTGGTCGTGTGAAGTCACTTCGCGGACAGTTTGCTCTGTTGGTGGTGTACTTCCTGGCTAGGTCTGGACTGGGTGTTTGCTGGCCACGATCTGGAATAGAGATGAGATGTGCAATCCTGATGATGGGGTGACATGGAGGTGTAGGATCGTGTTTGACATGGCCTTTCTTGGGATTATGATATCGCGGCGGATGTAGATGTGGGTGCTGATGCTCACCTGGATAAACACTTCGCACTGAATATGGGATAGATCGCTCTTCTTTGTCGCCTGCGCCTCAACTGAAGACGAACAATGACTAACCCCAATAATGTATTAAACATCTACACATGCACATAACGTATTGTTTCAACGACAACAGATTATAATTTTAAGTTTTAACATTGGCTTTTTTGCCAACACTAGATTTTAAGTTGAATTTTTCCCGTTTCTTGTTTATTTAATCACATGCCATTATTTTAAGGCTTAAATTGTGTACCTCAATGTAATGAAACGAAATAAATCTTACCCTATGATGATTTCATTCCATATAAATAAATTTCGTAGGTTTAGTTGTGAATTTGAATTAGGGACTCGTGCCTTTAATTCAATTTGACAAGTTAAAAAATTAAATTAATTCATATGTATTTATTTCGTTTCATTACATCTAGTCACACAATTTAAGCCTCTAAACGTATATAATTTTAATAATTTTATTTTGAACCTTTCTGCTGTGAATATGTACCTTTAACATTTATTTTTCTTTCAAAATCTGACTAATTTTCATTTTTAGATTTTATTTCACAGGCTGCCCTGCACCCCCATCCCATCACCTAGAGAAATAAAGTAATTTCAACTCCCAACTTCCCTTACACGGCATACAACATTGACACCCGCCAACAACAGTTCACTAGGGAACAGCAGGCAACGCATACATGCCTAGCAACATCTTAATTTTTTCAGTTTTGACTTATTTAAGCAACCCTTCAGGGGGAAAGGAATGCAACCCTTCGGGGAAGCACCTCACAGAATGTCATGGCTCGAATACATCTAGGAGCGAGTGGCCAATAAAACTAAATCCAATACCAAATCTAGGCTCCATTGCTCCACCCACCTTTACACGTGTTAGAATAGATTTGAAGTTTTGAAATCTGAATTCCCAACATCTAAATTTCAACATAACTAGTTGCAGGTTAGCTGTCTGTTGAATATTTTAGAAACTCATTTGCCTATGGCTGCAACAGCTCCAAATCCAATTAGTTTCAAAACATTCAACAGAATGTTTATTAAATTGCAAATTTATCAAAGACATCATCTGATCGCACATGTTAGCAGTTAAACGACATGTAGATGCATTCGTTCCCTTCCCTTTGGGTGATGTCGGAAAGTAGATCTAGTACAGTCTGCTGAGTCACACGCCTTGTATGAGTAATCATTTCAGGGTATTAAACGTTGTGTTTGGTTAGAAAATAGCAGACGAGGCTACCCTAACCCGTTATCATATTTTGCTGTTAAAATGATCCTCAATTTCAAACCTGTTTAACAAAATTCCGTACAAAAGGAATCGATGGATATTTTAGTGTGTGATTCTGGGTGACCTTATGCGTCAATACCACACAAAATCGTATGTGGGAATTTTATGCAGGTTCATCCCACTCAACGACTAGACTACACAGCCACATGGACGGATGGATGGCCACACCAATACGGATGGACAGTGCATTGGTACAACGTGAACAAGGACGCATCGGCAACAAGACACATATAGGAACGGACACACAAAGGCACGCAAAGACACGCTCACACTATAGGATACACCTGATTAATGGACAGACCCAGTGACCATTCGCGTCTCTTGAGACCTCCTTCGATACTAGATCTAGAAAAGAATACCGTGTGTATTGAGTGACCATTAGCGTCATAATTTTCGCCAGAATATTGCGAAAAACAAAATTGAATCTTGAAAAGACACGATACATACCAGACAATACGCTATGCATACCTGACAATATTATTTACATAAAACGAGAAGATATAAATTCTATAGTCTTTTGTATGAAGAATAGTTAACATTAAAATCGTCGTAAGCTTCAAATCGGTCGCACACAAAACGAGGACGATATTTGCTGACGTTGCGTAGATGTTGATATCACATGCGCCTCTGGATGGATCAAGTTGATTTTAATGTCTGTATCACACTAGTGATACAGGGGTTAAGATGGCATCAAAATCAACACGATTGTGTTTACAGTTCACTACGGAGATAGACATCTGCGCCGGCATTGTATGGGCTCAACGCATACTTGTGTCGGTAGTCATGTCCAAATACTGATTTCCACAAAATAGGCATTGGGCATGTCACAAGCCTTCTACACAATTACACGTTCGAAGATCCTAGATGTACTACGTCAGGCCAGTTGCAACGAAGATACTTCCGTGCACCATGTCATGCGTTTTAATTAACTTTTAGACCACAGTTTTGTGGGACGCTGCACGGTGCGTCGCAAGAGTTATGCGATGTATCCCGCACGGTGTACCCAGTTATTTACATGCACATTTAATTACTACTGTAGCCCTCTATATTACGGGCAACTTTCAAACTACAGGTGCCGGATGGACACTTAATAATTTACTGTGTAAATGTATTAGTTATTCTGACTATCTAATGGATATATTTCTATAACCATTCTTCTTCACCAACTTGAGAGTGAGCCGCATCAACAGTCTGCCTGTGGAAATCTTACCAGCAACTTCGGAATCATGCCACCTCGTGCTACTCGTCTGTAGCGCATCAATTCCCATGATATATGAACTCTTACTGTACCGATGACCAATAGGTACTCAAATATCTATACTATTGTGGTATTCATTATTTCTGTAATAGGTACTGATGACTAATAGGTACCTTCCCGGTCCTGAGACCACATTTTTATATTTTCTGTTTCATAATGTATATATTATCCTTATTTCAGTGTGCTTACAACTAACAAGCACCGTAATGCCCTATGACCTGATATACTGTTAAGCACTGTACTAGTTACTTATGTATATGACAAGTAGCCAGTTATTCTGTTTTGTTGATATAAAAACGCTAGGATACAGTACGCTAGGCTATACTATAGAGCAACATTATATCCGCATCACTATTATCCCCCAGCATCACTTTTACACTGAGGTCACTCTTCATGCTCACATCGCTCGAGCCTGACATGTGACCGACTAAACCTGGCTATTCTTGCTCGATAGGATAGGTTTTAAGTGGTTAGGGACAATCTCTCTGTAAGAGACACATTCTGTACGCCTCTTTTCCAGCTGTAGTGGATATGTAACGCCACACACTGGCTAGATTGTATAAATTGGCCAATTACCTTAGAACATCTTCGTAATGAGGGATTGTCTCTTTCTACACGCCTCCAGCCGCAAGGCTTAACAATTGGCCGGACTCCCAATCGACACGTTGGCAGGATCCGACCCTGGAAAACTATTGGGGTTTCTTGGCGGTGATAACTAAAGTGTCGATTTCTAAAACACTCCCCGCAGTATCTTCGGATACCAGTTAGTTAAGATACCCTCGCCAATGTAGGAAGCACTGCGAAAAGAAATTATATTATGTAACCCCGGCCTGCAGTGCATCTCTGGGCATTCTGGAACATAACCCTAATAACAGGTAAAACGTTAATTCCGTAACACCCGGGTGATGGACGAGACGCAGATCTCCATCCAACTCGGTATGGTGACTGGGTGCGGTCTTAGAACCCACCACGCCCTCACGGGAAGCTCACTAGCGATGGATATCTGCCTCTTACTCCCCGCCATAAATACTATTGCACTTTCTAAATTGCCTATGTGAACTGTAAGTTGTCCAGGTGATGTTATATGTGGTTGCGGGGCGATACGTGACCATTCATTATATGATTCGGGAGCAGTCGCTCCGTAACATGTTGCACGCTGTCTTTCTGAGTAAGATGCTATGCAGGGTGACCTTCGGGAAGCTGGGCATCTTCGCCAGTTAGACTTATGTGTCAAAGGATAGGTAGGAATCGCTGCCACTTGCGGCCAAAGCTTGGAAGCATATCTAATAACTAAATGGTAGGTTAGACTTTAGCAGAAGGCCCGCGTAAATAAATGCGGCAACTACCAATACAGTGTCTTTGGACCTACATAAGACGGTGACATATGAATTCTTCAGAAATCATCCATCCCGCCTTCACGTAAAGCCGCATGCATCACATTAATTACAGTTTCACTAGGATAGGCCCACTGCACATAACTTTTTGTTTGAACAAGAGTGGCCCTTTTTGCCAGCTATTTTCCTCCGCTTCGGCATTGAAGGCATTTTCCTGTGACGGAGGCACGCGTGAGGCGCTTTCCTCTCGCAACAATATTATTTTGTGTGTGTTAGGGGTATAATTGGTTTATATCAAACTATTTAAGTGGCCTCGTTGCGATGCACCCTTACCGGGATTGCTCGCGGCATTTACGAATCTGTGAGGTACCTTCGGCGAGCCCACGTAGAAAGAACACCGCTTTGGTTCTATGCACTGTATTATTTTTGCTCATCTACTAGCAAACGAGTACCATTGTTTGTGTAGTTAGTCTTATTTATTATCATCATGTCCATACTTTTAAATTAGTTTATGGACTGACATACCAGTGACACAAACAGTTGGGATGAGACCATGAGGTTCAATCTCGGTGGCAATGGTCTCAAGGCCCCACTGGAATGTTATCGTTCCACTGGCTCCAGAAGCCGGTCCTTGTACCTTCCGGACAGTCACGATATGGGATCCGAACCCCGAGAACCATAGCTAATCAGCCCTCCTGCGCATCCTGTACATGTGGTGCAATGGGGGCAGAGCAATACAATGGACCAGCGCGTACCCCCACGAGCTACACTTGGCCTTCGCGAATCATACTTGTCTTCTGTATTAATGGTGCATAACAATGAATTGGGCTATATTCAGGGCATAATATGTGTCATATTGTCTGGTATTTTCTGGTTGCTGAAATATGTTCAATACTGTTAGTATATTATTATACTCTAGGTATTTAACTAATCTATAGATGTATAAATATAAATATTTTTAAGCAAACTTAATCAGAGTCATTTCACGTACTGCCTTTTTAACAGCGCTGGAATGCTACTGAAAACGGATGAATCTACCAGCCTATTAGGGCGGCAGTGGTTACTATGGGTGGTGACGCCACACCCAATGGTTTTTGGCAGCTGAAAATATCAGAGTCATTTCAGAGATACCTCAAGCCAGCACGATTGCAAGTATACTACAATGCATTACTGAGATACGGTGATACCTCTATACTTTTTCGGCATGAGTGGTTTGGTATGGGTTGTTAAACCACGCCCACTAATTTTTCCTCTTCCTGAATCAGTCTTTCTGACCCCTTTGCGACTTGACAAGTTGTGTTGGGCCTGTCATGGGAGAGGGTGGCAATCCTTACTCATTGAAACCCACGCATGCATGCACCGTCCACCAAATATCTGGTCCGGCAATCGGCCTGTCTCCTTTACGATACGAGAAGCTTGCCTGATAGGCCTCTCTCTCAAGCCTTATGTTTGCCATGCTTATATATTAAGATTTCTGCTGATTACTCCTACGCCCATTACCAATTATGATCATAAATCCTCTAAATGGATTCATAAATTGTATAATTAATGTTAGATTTGACATCTGCCATCGACCAGCTTTCCTTTCATGTACCGAAGTTCCATGAATATTTTCGTTTCATCCAGCAAGATGTATGGGGAGTGGTGGGGAATAAGCAGGTCGGTATAGTTCTCAACTCATACATATACTCTGGGTATGATTTGTATACTCCCTAATGATAACATCTTACACTGTGAACCTAAGCGTGAGAAATGTAACAGCCTACCTGACATCTCATAATGAAAAGCGCACAATATGGCAATGCTAATAAGCTATAGAAAGTGGGTTATCAGGAGTCTGTCTTTCTTATGGTCAATTTATTAGTCCCCGGACACATCTCTCAGGACAAGCCATCATCGCTAAGTAATCTGGGAAATTGAAAATATTGACATATATATATATAGAAAATTTACCTCTGAATGACTGGCTCGATAAGAGAAACAGTCAACCGAGTGGTAAGTTTTCAAAAATTGGAATCTCTTGGTCTGCAAATCGAAATTTTCATGAACAAATTCGAGGCTTAATGGATTAGGTGTTGGAAGACAGAAGATCGAATACATATGATAAAGGGTGGTCGACAGTGATGGCAATTTGATATTTTTCACAGAGAATGCATACATAGACGACAATCTCAGTAACACTGTCACTGTGTCACATTATAAAATCATATATGGTCTTGAAATACCGGACGCCACTGCGCAGTAGTTGTGTTATTTACTCATGAGGTGGGGTGGGTGGGGGTCATAATTACTATTAAATATCTCTATTGTAATATCAGAATGTAAAATATACTACCTCGTATCTTTGCTTACCAAATTATAGTAGTGATCGTGGGGAGAAGAAAGGATGGTGTTATGCAGCAGGACTAGCTGTATTTTCATCGGTAATATTTACGTGATCTTTCTCTTTCCAGTGTCACTGGTCACGGATCTGACTGACAACCCACAGTAAATCAATATGATGTGGCCACATTCAGCAACAGAAGGTGGGCCGCTCCGGCATTGTGTTTTAACTTAATCTTAAACAAATCGCCCGATAGCAGCGCTTGCGCTCCTTCGAGATATAACTTTTAATTAATCAAATGAAGAACGACATGTGGTAAGGGACAGAATAACGTTGAGCCCTGGTCATAGAATTGATGTTTCAATGTTAGATTTTTCATTCAAAACAGTGGTATAAAACAACGACACAATCATTGCTCGAATGCACGGGACCAATGCCTGAAAATCACGCATGCTCAGATTCGAATACAATGCCCTCGTCCCCTTAATGGGAGATTGTAAGATTACATGGCACGATTCTAAACAGGCAGAGTCCATATTGTCAATGATTCATTCACACGGCTCATCCATATAACATATATTATATAATGCCATTTTCTCTATCACAGCTAAATGTTCAATCATTGTAATGTTGAGAGATGATAACAAGCGGTTAGATCGACGACTATGCGTGTTTATTGCCCCCTGCATTATGAAGGCTGAGTGTGCCCATTGTCGGAAAAACATAAAACACCACTGGTAACCAGCAATCTTTGACAACCTGACTGAGAATAGCATGTTTGAGTCAATAATATAGCATTAGGGTCGCAGTAACGAATCTTATATTAACGGTCAAACCTATCTATACCAGACTGTTGCCTCCCGGGGCTACAAAATAGTGGTCATAGATCTACTAGTCTTAAATAACCAGGATCGTGTGGCCCTAAAAGCCTTTTCATATAAAAATGGATATATAAGACGTGAGCATCTGATTTACTGTTTCACGATTTAATGGTCCACACAGTGGCCGTTACAGGCAGGTTTTCATGAATACGGAAAGAAAATGCACTCAGTTCTCTTGTTATCATATTGGTAATAATGGCGATAGTAAGTATGGTGAAAGACATTGTGGCCTTTGACAGGAAATAATTTCAGGGGATTCGAATGCAAAATAATCAGAGGGCTTCTTTTTGTTCTTTAATATGCATGGGCCCAGGGCCGTCCTCTATCAAAGGTGTTAATCCCTTGACCTCGTCAGACTAGAGACGATAACTTGATGAATGATGCACGAAATATTATGTTGATTACTTCGAAGTAATTTCAACTGGAAAATGTTGGTATGAAAAGCAAATTAATTTCAAAGTAACAGACAGCTTGACTGTATGGTCGTCTGGACGTCGGGATAAGCCTACTGTATGTTTTAGGCTTGAAAGGGCTATTTTTCGAGGCAACATCCGTATAAACCCAATATGCACTTAGTCACTTTTCTCATCACCAATACGGTGGCTTTTATAACTAACACGCCGCGGCTGTTTGTCGCCAGGAAGGGTTTTACAACCGGCAGTCACGAAGACGTGTTAAAGAGAGACCGAGATACAGAAAATGAACAACACAGGAGAACGTCCATGAGGTGCGAATAAACAAGTTGCGCTTAGTGCTTGTGAACTCAAAACTGATTGAATGATGGCGTGACGCTCTAACGTCCAGCCTTTCGATCTTCTGCTGCTTACCAAGACTGACCGACATATGTAGTAATAATCACTACTTTAAAAATCATGCTTCAAAAAACAAACATCTTTAGCAAATATTTAGTAAATCACAAAACAGATAAATATTGATTTAATTACTGCAAATGATTTGTGCACCGATTTAATGGACCAAACAGGGAAGACACTGCAAATCGCATGCCGTCTTTACAGTTGCTCAATTTCAATGTTAGGGTGTCTTAAAGTCTAATCTTAGGAGTATGTGCCAATTCTATGTATGGTGACGTGAAATGCTTAAACATAAACACACTATATTTATAAGCGAATTAAGGAAGTGACGAAGAATATTTCCTGATTTTATGTATAGTCTTAACATGACATCACTTACTGTGAGAAGCTCTACCCCATCAGACACATTTAATGCACTCACACCAATGATATCGACATGGAAATAAAGGAGGAGAAGAAGAAACAACAGCAACAGCAGCAGCAGCAGCAACAACAACAACAACAACAACAACAACAACAACAACAACAACGACAACGACAACGACAACGACGACAACGACAACGACGACGACGACAACGACGACGACGACGACGACGACGACGACGACGACGACAGGAGAAGTGGCATAACAACTACCAGCACCAGTGGCAGCAACAGCGAGAACAACAGCAGGAGGAGCAGCAACATCAGCTTCAATAATACATCCGCAACAAGCAAGCAACAACTATATCCACATTCATACTCTACAGGCACTCGGTCAGAAATACATATAATCATATTGATAGAATGTAGAACAATCCAGACATAAACGTCCCAAGTAATGTGTTCTAACACGGAATTAGTATACACCCACATGCAACATGCATGGTTGCTTGTCAGGAATGCAGGTTACAATTTGGTCGCGCATTTGATAAGGAATGTAAACAAGTCAAGGAGGTAAGAAAATCAGTATATGGATACTTGCTAAGACACGGGTGTGCCCAATAACATACCAACATGTTATATTTTGAATAACAACGTACTAAAGTGAATATCTAATGCTGGCTAGGCTCGCGCGATTACGCGATTAAATCCAAAATCGCTATTATGTTTTAAATCGTGAATTTATATGATTAAAAATTAAATAATCGAATAATCGTGAATATTTTCTAATGCTTAAAATATTTCAAAACTTAGCTTTCAATTACTTTTTAATGCAATCCGTCATGAAAAATGGCATTTTGCTTAGTGAATATATGTCCATTTGCAGGGCAAGAGAAACCCGTTTTTGAAGATGTATGACTGGAATGCCTGGCTCGATTCTCGAGCCAGGCATTCCAGTCATACATTTTCGAAAATAGTTAGTTGCAGTTTTCCTCATTGATATTCTTTTGTTGCCATGTCTTGTTAATTTGCAACAGTATCTAGTCAAATTAATTTCAAAATATTCAACAGCTTTCCTGTATGGTTTTCCTAAAATTAGATATGAGAATTCATCGATGAAAGGGTTAGCTTATGGTTCACAAACAGCACGAATCGCATGCAAGCGAACGGAACCATGATTCGCCATCCCTTGGTTTGCGATTTTCCGAACCAACGAATGTTTGTTACAGCCCTACTAACTAACATGTTTATCGTTTTTGTCGTTTTGCAAAAGATTATACACACGAATCCTTAGTTCCAAATGTCCACATTACGAACAAGCCACTGCATTTGTAGATGAATCCTCAGATCCTACTATGTGCGTATTAGACGCGGACGAAAAGAAACGACCTTGTGTCTATCTTGCTTTAAATGGAACTGGACATACCATGGTAACGCACGGTTAAAAGCAGTCAACCTTCACTGATCTGTCCACAGAGAAGAGCACTATGAGGACTGCTAACAAAACCACTTCCCCTCCGGATGTAAATTAATTGAGAAAGAGTGTATTGGTTTCTGGATTCTTCTAGTAGTACTCTGCAATTCTTGCTAGTCCACCACTGAGCGTGTTTGTAATGGAATGAAATGAAATTTATTTACACCGAACTAATTTACAAATTACTCCTTTTGACCATACAGAGATCTACAATGTTGCATAGAAAATTGGCTTAGTATAACAGTTTAACTAGGGCCCTATAACCAAGAACAAAATCTTAATTCAAATAAGCAAATACTTAATTGGCACAGTCAACTCTGCGCGAGAAACCAAATGGACCATGGAACAAAAGTAATAATGATGGCGCTTCTCGAAAACATGTGGTCAGAATATCACTTGTCTCAAAGACACGCCATTCGTACTCCCCAAGTGCCATATTATAGTATGCAACTTGTATTAGGAGACCACCTGCGTATAGTCGGTAATGGGGTATCCGATACGTCACTAGCCATATAGTGAGCTGATATAATAATCATTAATTGGTTTAACACCGCCATGAATATAGAAAATCTGTTATGAAGTGTACCAAGGGATTTACATGTTAATACACATTCTGTAGAATAGATTGAAACGAACCTCACCAGGAGCAAATTAGCTTCAATATATCCAACAGCTTACCTGTTCGTAGATATGGGTGGCAACGAAAGGACGAGTGTTTTGGTTTCTGCAATCCCGCCTTCTACTATATTAGTACAATTTCAGTTAGTTCCCGGCATTTGCTATTTAGAAAGGCATGCGCTAAAATGGAGGATGCATGCCACTGTCTTTTAATTGCTTCCATTGGGAACGGTTCATGACACTCGCAATGCGCGGACCTTTCCTCATCAAACTACTAATCTTCATATGAACATTCACATACAGACCCTACGTGTGCTGCAATCATCGTGACTAAGGTCGGTTTACCATTATTGGCACACACACGAGTTGTCATAAGGAAATCTGTAAGTACCGACCACAGAAGATGATTGTTGTTGTGACTGTAAAGCTAACGTCCGTCCGTCTCCTGAGCATATCTAGCTGAACATTTGTACATGTTTAACGCAGAAGTGTGTGCACTGAAGATATACACTATTATATATGTATCTGTGGAAGGAAGGATGGCACCCATATGTTTGTCATGTTACTCCTGGAACATCGTGATATCATAGCAAGCATCAACTTACAATGACGCATAGTGCTAAATGAAC
>CM067359.1:135154794-135249794 GCA_034401795.1 Chaetoderma sp. LZ-2023a | reverse complement strand
CTTCATCTCTCTTCTCCTCACGCACCTTCTTCTGCTCCTCTTCTTCTGTCTCCACCTCCTCTCCCTCCTATGGAGAATAATAGTAGCCTGTCTGACAGGAAGTTTGCTAAGTACCGTCATCAATCGCATAGCAAGGGCCTGTGGAGGATCCCCAGAATCACCAAAAAGATTCTGATGATAGGGTCCTCTAATCTAGCCCGAATTGATTTAGATGTCCATCCTGACATCCAGGTTGAGTGCTATCCTGGTGCCGCATTATCACATTTCAGAACAATGGCTATGCGACACCAGGATGGCCCTAGCCCGGAGAAGATCATCTTGAATATTGGCATCAACTCCAAAAATGAGCATCCAACCAAAGCCTCAAGCCATTTACGGTTCATGGCTCGTGAATTTAAAAACACCTTCCCTAATGCGGAGTTGCACTTTGCTGAGATTAACTTCTCTGATAGCTTGTCAGACAGGCAAAGGTACTGTCTCAAGCGTATCAACGAATCAGCAAGGTCCAACTGCCACGTTGATAAGGTCATCCCCAAAATTTCTGATGCGAATTTTCATGTTGAGAAGGATAGAATCCATTGGACGAAAGAAACAGCTAATTGTATTTATAACCATTGGTTGACGGTACTTAGTTTAAACTAAATGTGGGTCAAGGCAATAGCTCCCCTAACATAGGATTAGGAACAAACCTTGTCAATTTAGCAGCTGACTATGATCTCTCACCATCTGAAAAATCAATTCTCGATCGTGGTCTTACTTTTATACCAACTCCAAAACCAAAAACAGGATTAGATTTGCTTTTAGACACAGGTCTTATTGAAGTAGCTAATTTTGGTCATTCAGTAAAAATAGCCCATCATTTTCGAAATTTAAATGGAGAGTCAAAACCATTCACTGGAAAATCCGGTTGGGACCCTCCAGATAGGCTAGTTGATGACAATGTTAAAGCAACCATAAAAACGGTTGCTGGTATAGCCAGATCATTGCCAGTTACAAACAATAAGCAAAACCTTTCATTTGTCGAACGACAGGCTATCAACAAATTACGTAGAAATCAAAATATTATTATAAAACCAGCCGATAAAGGTTCAGCAACTGTGATTATGTCTAGAGAAAACTACATCCGCGAGGCCGAAAGGCAGTTAACTAACACCAGGCATTACAGAAAACTTGATAATTTAATTTGGCCTCAAAACCGACAAAATTTCATTGAAATACTTAATTCATTGCATACAGATAAGTACATCGATAAGAAACAGCTAAAGTATCTGCTAGGTGAGAATAATCCACAAAATCGGACATTTTATATCTTGCCTAAAATCCATAAACCTATCAGCACCTGGTTAGATCCATTGACACCTCCTGGACGACCCATCATTTCAGACTGTGGCAGTGAGTCTTATGGCATTTCAGAATATATTGATTACTATTTAAAGCCCATTGCTAATAGACACAAGAGCTTTCTCAAGAACACTGAACACTTTCTTTCAAAGTTATCCAAATTGTCAGTTCCGAAAGATGCATATTTAGTCACATTAGACATAGATGCTATGTATACCAATATAGATATTGATGCTGGAGTCAATGCTATTAAGAATTCTTTTGTCAAATTTCCTGATCCAGATCGACCAGACACGGAAATTCTAAAATTATTAGAGCTAAGTCTTAAAGGAAACGATTTCCAATTTAATGGTGAAAATTACCTTCAAATCTGTGGATGCGCAATGGGTAAACGATTCAGCCCAAATTTTGCCACGATTTATGTTGCGGAGTGGGAAGAGGAGGCACTGAATAAATCAACCAAAAAGCCTCTTCTTTACCTCAGATATCTAGATGACATCTTCATAGTTTGGCAACATTCAGAAGAAGACTTTTGGGAATTTTTTCGCATTTTAAATAACCAAGATTCGAATATCAAGCTAAAAGCTACTATTAGTGGAACATCTGTTGACTTTTTAGATGTCACGATCTATAAGGGTCCTCAATTTGATTCCTCTGGAAAATTAGAATATAAAGTATTCTTTAAGCCAACAGACTCACATCAGCTGCTTCACAAAAAATCATTTCATCCTCCACACACATTTAAAGGTTTGATCAAATCGCAAATCATAAGATTTTTTCGAAACTCTAGCAACAGGCAAAATCTGAATAGTGCATGCTCTACTCTGTTTGAGGCTTTAAAAGCACGAGGCTATTCAGCCCGTTTTCTTCGAAAAATTAAAGCAGACACCATCAATGAGCTTGAAAATCTAAAACCTCATAGCGGACCCGAGTTTGAGCCTGTCCAAATTAAACACAATAAACCAATCATGTGCGATGGATCAGTTTCTAAATGCGACAAAAATAGATGCAAAGTAAACAACTATATTGTAAACCAACAAACATTCCTGAGCTTTCAAACTAAAAATGAATATCATATCCGAACTAATATGCATTGTGATTCTGAGAATGTAGTTTATTTGATCAATTGTGCCCTTTGCCAGAAACAGTATGTTGGTGAAACAAAAAATGCATTTAGAGTGCGTGCTAGACGCCACGTTTCTGATATTAACACCTCAGCAGATACGCCAATTGCTCAACATTTCCAACTTCCTGATCATTCAGTTGAACATCATTTTGAAATCATGCCAATAGAACAGATTCCGACCTTCGATAGTGAGGAAGAAACGAGTTCGTTTCGCAAAATCCGAGAAGGCCATTGGATTAGAACACTCCAAACAAAAGCACCATTTGGAATAAATGTAGATTCGGGAATTTCACAAAAGAACAAAATTATCCCATTTCAACTCATATACAATAGACGTAATGTTGAATTAGCAAAAACCATGAAAGACGAATATTCACAGTTGCAATCTAAATTAAAGGAACCGATCAAAGCACGACCAGTAATAGCTTACAATAGAAATCCAAACCTGAAAGATTTGCTAGTAAGATCAAAGTTAGACCGTATGGTTCCTGATAACAATGACAAGGTTTCATCCCTCCCTACCTATTCTTAAATAAATCTAATCCCAACCAAAATCAATGGTGGGGCAACATGAAATCATATCCGTAGGACATCTTTTAATTTTGTGTCTGCAAAAGTATGTGTGCGTGCGTGCGTGCGTTCGTTCGTTCGTTCGTTCGTTCGTTCGTTCGTTCGTGCGTCCGGGCGTTTGTTCGTATGTGTGTATGGGTGTGTGCTCGTACATCCGTACGTGTGTGCATCTATACTTGCGTGGGTGTATGTGTGCGTGTGTATGTGGGTGTGGGTGCATTAATTCGTGAGTACATTAGTGCCTGGGTGTGTGCGTGCATGCATTCGTGCGTCCGTTCGTGCATGCGTTCATGCATGCATTATTGCGTGCATTCGTGCATGTATTACTGTGTGCATGTATTATTGCGTGCATTCGTTCGGATGCGTGCGTGCGTGCGTATGTACGTGCGTGCGTACGAGCGTGCGCGCTTACATTCGTGTGTCTGATTTCTCTATAATGTAGGATCAATCCCAGCCTTTACCTGTTAAAGCGACCTACTGATTAATTCACTTTACCCCAACTAATCTCAAGGGGGGGACCACTCTAAGTAAATCTAAACTTGGTCTCGATAGGACAAATTTAGGCAAAGAAATTTGTAATTAAATTCCTGTGCCAATGCGTTATTTTTCAATGTAAAGACAGACAGACAGACAGACAGACAGACAGACAGACAGACAGACAGACAGACAGACAGACAGACAGACAGACAGACAGACAGACAGACAGACAGACAGACAGACAGACAGACAGACAGACAGACAGACAGACAGACAGACAGACAGACAGACAGACAGACAGACAGACAGACAGACAGACAGACAGACAGACAGACAGACAGACAGACAGACAGACAGACAGACAGACAGACAGACAGACAGACAGACAGACAGACAGACAGACAGTCAAAGCTCTAAATACCTGTTAAAGCGACCTACTGATTAATTCACTTTACCCCAACTAATCTCAAGGGGGGACCACTCTAAGTAAATCTAAACTTGGTCTCGATAGGACAAATTTAGGCAAAGAAATTTTTAATTAAATTCCTGTGCCAATGCGTTTTTTTCAATGTAAAGACAGACCGACCGACCGACCGACCGACCGACCGACCGACCGACCGACCGACCGACTGACCGACTGACCGACAGACAGACAGACAGACAGTCAAAGCTCAAACACCCTGTGACTTACAACCACCTCTCTTTTGGAGGAATCTCACTAGACCAACAACATTCAGTCAATCCACAATGGATCATCCTATGTCAGAAAGACCTGCTCAAAACTATTCGTTTATTCCTATTTTCGAACACATGGCAACGACAACTTATTACAAAGAAGTAATCAATGCTTTGTAATGACTGAGTGAACCGAATTGCCCAGATCAAAAGACTGTATAACTTGTCAGAATGTGTTCCTATTTTCGACCACATGGCAACGCCAACTTATGATAAAGAAGTAATCAACGCTTTATAATGACTGAGTGAACCAATTCGCCAAAATCAGAAAACTGTATAACTTGTAAGAATTTGTTTCAATAATCTTTATTCAGGAAACTTCCCTTGCAATACTCAAACAACGAGTAAATTACTCTCAGCCGCCATGATTAAACATAACTCGGCAGCATTTGATCTATTGACTGACCAAATAGCCCTCATTGTTATTCTCACATCTTAATCACCTGAAACGAACCGGCGTACCAACCCATGCCACAGTTAGATAAGCCCAATATATATAAAGCAATCACGCCTTTTGTATTAGCTGTTTGACATCAGTAGCGCCCAAAGCGCATATTGATCTAAAGCAGGTCTTCGGGTTTGGTTTGATCTTTTGTGGAGAGACTGAATTAATAGTTAATCAGTAGTCACCATTGCAGTAATTCTCCTGTAAATATGCAAGAATTATCAGTTGCCATTAGACCAGTTTTTTCGCTGCATGACGAAGACCATTACGTCGAAAGCGCACCAGCAACTGACAGTGTAAGCTTTAGTTATATATATATATATATATAATAATCTTGTATTAATTGTTCTTATTTTTCAGTTTCTAAATTGTTTCAACACATATCGCTCTAGTTAATATTTGGTATTTAACTTTTTTGAATTTTTCTGACTAAATTTGACATAAATCTGTAGAAATTTGATTACGTTCTAAAAATGGCCAAGAATTTCAACGGCCCAGTGGGTAAAGGACGCAAATCTGGCAACCCAGCGTCCAACTTTTCTTCAACCAAAAGTGCTCCTAACCAGTCTGTTCAGGCCTTTCAGAGACTGGTTAAGATGTACTTCCATGTGTTGCAATGCTTGCATCACTATGGTCTTTTACGAGAGCATTTGGCATCAGACTCTCTCCCGAAATCTCTCAGCATGAAAATGGAGGAGATGAACTCGTTTTTCTGCCCTGCCTTACGAGATGACGAATTTTTGAAATCGACCAGCATGATAAACCAAATTTGGGCTCATAGCTGCTTAGAAAATTTAATCAACCATTATCGAAGCAAATTGGACAAATTAAAGGCAGAGGGAAAAGTGGCCGAATCTAATGTAATTCTTGATCTACACAGAGCCAAAGGCATAGCATTGAAATGGGGTAGGCAAAATTTTGGAAATAAATTGGCCACAACGACAATCACAAATTTTTGGAAATTTTTGGCAGAAATAGCTAGTGATGAGCAAAATAGAGTGATGTCAGTACCAACACCGGCGGCCACACCGAGTACAGGTTCAGGTTCACATTCAACAGTGAGTAACAAACGACAACGGTCACCAACCACCTTCACACCCTCGCCTACCACTTCCAAGCGGACGAATCTGTATACATCACCAACACCAGCACCTGGTGTTGATGATGTAACAGAGTCATGGCCGGCTCTCCCAAAGACAAATTCTCCTCCTGTGCGCCGTTGTCGGGTTGTTACTCACTGTTCCCCCAATCTACCACCTAGCAACTCTTCCTCATCTCTTCCACTATCTTCTCCTCGCCACCTTCTGACTCGATCTTCTCCTCTTCCTCCTTCTCCTCTCTCAATCCCGCCTCCTCCTCTTCCTCCTCAAACTTCTTCTCTTCATGCATCTCCTCTCTCAATCCCGCCTCCTCCTCTTCCTCCTCAACCTTCTTCTCTTTATGCATCTCCTCTCTCAATCCCGCCTCTTGCTCCTCATACTCAATCTTCTCCTCTTGCATCTCCTCTCTCCATCCCTCCTCCTCCTCTTCCTCCTACGCTTCATCTCTCTTCTCCTCACGCACCTTCTTCTGCTCCTCTTCTTCTGTCTCCACCTCCTCTCCCTCCTATGGAGAATAATAGTAACCTGTCTGACAGGAAGTTTGCCAAGTACCGTCATCAATCGCATAGCAAGGGCCTGTGGCAGATCCCCAGAATCACCAAAAAGATTCTGATGATAGGGTCCTCTAATCTAGCCCGAATTGATTTAGATGTCCATCCTGACATCCAGGTTGAGTGCTATCCTGGTGCCGCATTATCACATTTCAGAACAATGGCTATGCGACACCAGGATGGCCCTAGCCCGGAGAAGATCATCTTGAATATTGGCATCAACTCCAAAAATGAGCATCCAACCAAAGCCTCAAGCCATTTACGGTTCATGGCTCGTGAATTTAAAAACACCTTCCCTAATGCGGAGTTGCACTTTGCTGAGATTAACTTCTCTGATAGCTTGTCAGACAGGCAAAGGTACTGTCTCAAGCGTATCAACGAATCAGCAAGGTCCAACTGCCACGTTGATAAGGTCATCCCCAAAATTTCTGATGCGAATTTTCATGTTGAGAAGGATAGAATCCATTGGACGAAAGAAACAGCTAATTGTATTTATAACCATTGGTTGACGGTACTTAGTTTAAACTAAATGTGGGTCAAGGCAATAGCTCCCCTAACATAGGATTAGGAACAAACCTTGTCAATTTAGCAGCTGACTATGATCTCTCACCATCTGAAAAATCAATTCTCGATCGTGGTCTTACTTTTATACCAACTCCAAAACCAAAAACAGGATTAGATTTGCTTTTAGACACAGGTCTTATTGAAGTAGCTAATTTTGGTCATTCAGTAAAAATAGCCCATCATTTTCGAAATTTAAATGGAGAGTCAAAACCATTCACTGGAAAATCCGGTTGGGACCCTCCAGATAGGCTAGTTGATGACAATGTTAAAGCAACCATAAAAACGGTTGCTGGTATAGCCAGATCATTGCCAGTTACAAACAATAAGCAAAACCTTTCATTTCTCGAACAACAGGCTATCAACAAATTACGTAGAAATCAAAATATTATTATAAAACCAGCCGATAAAGGTTCAGCAACTGTGATTATGTCTAGAGAAAACTACATCCGCGAGGCCGAAAGGCAGTTAACTAACACCAGGCATTACAGAAAACTCGATAATTTAATTTGGCCTCAAAACCGACAAAATTTCATTGAAATACTTAATTCATTGCATACAGATAAGTACATCGATAAGAAACAGCTAAAGTATCTGCTAGGTGAGAATAATCCACAAAATCGGACATTTTATATCTTGCCTAAAATCCATAAACCTATCAGCACCTGGTTAGATCCATTGACACCTCCTGGACGACCCATCATTTCAGACTGTGGCAGTGAGTCTTATGGCATTTCAGAATATATTGATTACTATTTAAAGCCCATTGCTAATAGACACAAGAGCTTTCTCAAGAACACTGAACACTTTCTTTCAAAGTTATCCAAATTGTCAGTTCCGAAAGATGCATATTTAGTCACATTAGACATAGATGCTATGTATACCAATATAGATATTGATGCTGGAGTCAATGCTATTAAGAATTCTTTTGTCAAATTTCCTGATCCAGATCGACCAGACACGGAAATTCTAAAATTATTAGAGCTAAGTCTTAAAGGAAACGATTTCCAATTTAATGGTGAAAATTACCTTCAAATCTGTGGATGCGCAATGGGTAAACGATTCAGCCCAAATTTTGCCACGATTTATGTTGCGGAGTGGGAAGTGGAGGCACTGAACAAATCAACCAAAAAGCCTCTTCTTTACCTCAGATATCTAGATGACATCTTCATAGTTTGGCAACATTCAGAAGAAGACTTTTGGGAATTTTTTCGCATTTTAAATAACCAAGATTCAAATATCAAGCTAAAAGCTACTATTAGTGGAACATCGGTTGACTTTTTAGATGTCACGATCTATAAGGGTCCTCAATTTGATTCCTCTGGAAAATTAGAATATAAAGTATTCTTTAAGCCAACAGACTCACATCAGCTGCTTCACAAAAAATCATTTCATCCTCCACACACATTTAAAGGTTTGATCAAATCGCAAATCATAAGATTTTTTCGAAACTCTAGCAACAGGCAAAATCTGAATAGTGCATGCTCTACTCTGTTTGATGCTTTGAAAGCACGAGGCTATTCAGCCCGTTTTCTTCGAAAAATTAAAGCAGACACCATCAATGAGCTTGAAAATCTAAAACCTCATAGCGGACCCGAGTTTGAACCTGTCCAAATTAAACACAATAAACCAATCATGTGCGATGGATCAGTTTCTAAATGCGACAAATATAGATGCAAAGTAAACAACTATATTGTAAACCAACAAACATTCCTGAGCTTTCAAACTAAAAATGAATATCATATCCGAACTAATATGCATTGTGATTCTGAGAATGTAGTCTATTTGATCAATTGTGCCCTTTGCCAGAAACAGTATGTAGGTGAAACAAAAAATGCATTTAGAGTGCGTGCTAGACGCCACGTTTCTGATATTAACACCTCAGCAGATACGCCAATTGCTCAACATTTCCAACTTCCGGATCATTCAGTTGAACATCATTTTGAAATCATGCCAATAGAACAGATTCCGACCTTCGATAGTGAGGAAGAAACGAGTTCGTTTCGCAAAATCCGAGAGGGCCATTGGATTAGAACACTCCAAACAAAAGCACCATTTGGAATAAATGTAGATTCGGGAATATCACAAAAGAACAAAATTATCCCATTTCAACTCATATACAATAGACGTAATGTTGAATTAGCGAAAACCATGAAAGACGAATATTCACAGTTGCAATCTAAATTAAAGGAACCGATCAAAGCACGACCAGTAATAGCTTACAATAGAAATCCAAACCTGAAAGATTTGCTAGTAAGATCAAAGTTAGACCTTATGGTTCCTGATAACAATGACAAGGTTTCATCCCTCCCTACCTATTCTTAAATAAATCTAATCCCAACCAAAATCAATGGTGGGGCAACATGAAATCATATCCGTAGGACATCTTTTAATTTTGTGTCTGCAAAAGTGCGTGCGTGCGTGCGTGCGTGCGTGCGTGCGTGCGTGCGTGCGTGCGTGCGTGCGTGCGTTCGTGCGTTCGTGCGTTCGTTCGTTCGTTCGTTCGTTCGTTCGTTCGTTCGTTCGTTCGTGCGTCCGGGCGTTTGTTCGTATGTGTGTATGGGTGTGTGCTCGTACATCCGTACGTGTGTGCATCTATACTTGCGTGGGTGTATGTGTGCGTGTGTATGTGGGTGTGGGTGCATTAATTCGTGAGTACATTAGTGCCTGGGTGTGTGCGTGCATGCATTCGTGCGTCCGTTCGTGCATGCGTTCATGCATGCATTATTGCGTGCATTCGTGCATGTATTACTGTGTGCATGTATTATTGCGTGCATTCGTTCAGATGCGTGCGTGCGTGCGTGCGTGCGTGCGTGCGTGCGTGCGTGCGTGCGTGCGTGCGTGCGTGCGTGCGTGCGTGCGTGCGTGCGTGCGTGCGTGCGTGCGTGCGTGCGTGCGTGCGTATGTACGTGCGTATGTACGTGCGTATGTGTATGTGTGTGCATTCGTGTGTCTGATTTCTCTATAATGTAGGATCAATCCCAGCCTTTACCTGTTAAAGCGACCTACTGATTAATTCACTTTACCCCAACTAATCTCAAGGGGGGACCACTCTAAGTAAATCTAAACTTGGTCTCGATAGGACAAATTTAGGCAAAGAAATTTGTAATTAAATTCCTGTGCCAATGCGTTATTTTTCAATGTAAAGACAGACAGACAGACAGACAGACAGACAGACAGACAGACAGACAGACAGACAGACAGACAGACAGACAGACAGACAGACAGACAGACAGACAGACAGACAGACAGACAGACAGACAGACAGACAGACAGACAGACAGACAGACAGACAGACAGACAGACAGACAGACAGACAGACAGACAGACAGACAGACAGACAGACAGACAGACAGACAGACAGACAGACAGACAGACAGACAGACAGACAGACAGACAGACAGACAGACAGACAGACAGACAGACAGACAGACAGACAGACAGACAGACAGACAGACAGACAGACAGACAGACAGACAGACAGACAGACAGACAGACAGACATGTCTGTGGCGGTTAAAGGGTTAAGAGACTATTATTAATTAACTAGTTGTCCTTCTTAATGTGGTCCCTTGAAGCAGGTCTTACTGCATATACCATATTACCAAAAGCCCATCATATGGCATAATATATAATGGATATCAAATGGTCTTCAGGAAATACCCTCTCAATTCACCTTTCCAGAGTACCCACCCATCATATGACGTCATAATGAACTGCGTGGTGTGTACAATGACATCATAATGAATGACGTCGATAAGTACGTCAAGAACGCATATTTGATGACGGTCTATGGGCTGTTGTACAAATTGTTTGCTTTTATTATTTAATAAATATTCTGTTGAATATTTTGAAACTAATTTGACTGGGCGCTGTTGCTGCCTATGGCAGCAACAGCGCCCAGTCTAATTAGTTACAAAATATTCAACAGCTTCCCTGTATAGTTTTCAGGAAATTGATAGCTAGGGCATTCGGGGATCGATCAATCCAAACACGGCGAGGTGTGGGTGGAGCTTAGCTAATGATGGGCGGGGCATAGCTAAAAATGGAAAGGTCCATTAAGACGCCTGTTCAATGGTAGAAAGGTGACTAGTAATTAATCCAAAACCGTTATTGTTGCATTTGTAAGTAAAGTTTCTTCAGTCACATTGTGGTCAAATTATAACAGTTTCCGTCTGTATCATTAATTTCATATCATCGTCGCTACATCAGATGTCAAACAGGGTATCGTAGCTGTTAACTAGAGCAGCTAAGCGACTGGATGAAAGATGTTTTATTCTATTTGGTGTAGTGTAAAGTTGAGTGACAACGTTAGATAACATCAGAATAATGGGCCTACACATGGGTATAGTACTATAGAAGCGTAATGAACAGACAAACCTGTCTATAAAGGACACTCTTGGTGCCTCAAATAGTGGTCGGTAAAGAATCACAACCTTTATTTTTTTTAATAATAAATGACTATTAGGCCACGAGACATCGGTTCCTTAATAGTAGTGGCGATATGACCATATGATCTTAAAGAACTTTGATAATATGGCCCGCAAACCAAGTGGTCAGTATAAACAGGTTTTACTGTATTTTAAGGAGAATTTGTACAAATCATCTGTGACAAAGAGAACAAATAGATATGTGGACCATTTCTGCTCTGCGCATTTGTACAATTCATAATAGATCTTCTATTCAGAATACAGGACCAAATGTGGTAGTCTCAGAGGTGAGCGTAGGCCTGCATGGGGCGGTCCAAGCAGACAGAGATACAGGGACAAACAGGCAGCTGGCTTTTTACATTACTAAGAATTATTATTTACAAGGACAGCTGCTCTACATGTTGCCAGATTTCTTCCCCTTAGGATATGATGTTCACAGTTGATGAGATTATAACCATATACACACAGATTAATTAGAGGGGTCCATTTCCAAATATGCCAACTATGCCCGTCCAATGGATAATTCCAGCTTTAGCTAAGCGCCGCGCATCTCTAGCTATAATCCATCAGATCGGTTGATCCCTGAACCAGCTTGCTCTCAATTTCCAGAAAACTATGCAGATAAGCTATTGACTTTTTAGATGTCACGATCTATAAGGGTCCTCAATTTAATTTCTCTGGAAAATTAGAATATAAAGTATTCTTTAAGCCAACAGACTCACATCAGCTGCTTCACAAAAAATCATTTCATCCTCCACACACATTTAAAGGTTTGATCAAATCGCAAATCATAAGATTTTTTCGAAACTCTAGCAACATGCAAAATATGAATAGTGCATGCTCTACTCTGTTTGATGCTTTGAAAGCACGAGGCTATTCAGCCCGTTTTCTTCGAAAAATTAAAGCAGACACCATCAATGAGCTTGAAAATCTAAAACCTCATAGCGGACCCGAGTTTGAGCCTGTCCAAATTAAACACAATAAACCAATCATGTGCGATGGATCAGTTTCCAACTTCCTGATCATTCAGTTGAACATCATTTTGAAATCATGCCAATAGAACAGATTCCGACCTTCGATAGTGAAGAAGGCCATTGGATTAGAACACTCCAAACAAAAGCACCATTTGGAATAAATGTAGATTCAGGAATATCACAAAAGAACAAAATTATCCCATTTCAACTCATATACAATAGACGTAATGTTGAATTAGCGAAAACCTGAAAGATTTGCTAGTAAGATCAAAGTTAGACCTCATGGTTCCTGTTAACAATGACAAGGTTTCATCCCTCCCTACCTATTCTTAAATAAATCTAATCCCAACCAAAATCAATGGTGGGGCAATATGAAATCATATCCGTAGGACATCTTTTAGTTTTGTATCTGCAAAAGTGTGTGTGCGTGCATGCGGGCGTGTGTGCGTTCGTGCGGTCGTGCGTCCGTGCATTTGTTCGTATGTGTGTATGTGTGTGCTCGTACATCCGTACGTGCGTGCATCTATATTTGCGTGGGTGTATGTGTGCGCGTGTGTATGTGGGTGTGGGTGCATTAATTCGTGAGTACATTAGTGCGTGGGTGTGTGCGTGCATGCATTCGTGCGTCTGTTCGTGCATGCGTCCATGCATACATTACTGCGTGCATTCGTGCATGTATTACTGTGTGCATGTATTATTGCGTGCATTCGTTCAGATGTATGCGTGCGTGCGTGCGTGCGTGCGTGCGTGCGTGCGTGCGTGCGTGCGTGCGTGCGCGCGCATGCTCGTACGTGCGTACGTGCGTACGTACGTGCGTGTGTCTATGTGTGTGCATTCGTGTGTGTGATTTCTCTATAATGTAGGATCAATCCCAACCTTTACCTGTTAAAGCGACCTACTGATTAATTCACTTTACCCCAACTAATCTCAAGGGGGGGCCACTCTAAGTAAATCTAAACTTGGTCTCGATAGGACAAATTTAGGTAAAGAAATTTTTAATTAAATTCCTTGGGCAAATGCGGTTTTTTCAATGTAAAGACAGACAGACAGACTGACGGACGGACGGACGGACGGACGGACGGACGGACGGACGGACAGACAGACAGACAGACAGACAGACAGACAGAGACGCATACGCGCATACGCGCATACGCGCATGCACACATGCTCTCACCCACGCACGCACACTCACAAACCCGAATACAATACCCTCTTGACTTAAGGCGCGAGATTAATAATTCATTGTCCGACTATAGACTAACAAAGACTTCATGTTGGCAATAATTCCATACGGTTCGTCATCTATATAACACATCTATCCTAATGCCCTTTTCTTGATCACAGCTCAATGTTCAATCATTGTAATGCTGTGAAATGGTAGCAAACAGCTGGGTCGATGACTATGCGTGTGTATTGCCCCCTCCATTATGAAGGCTGAGTGCTCCCATTATCTGGAAAACATAAACCCTGACCGGTAACCAGCAATCTTTGAAAACGTGACTGATAATAGCATGGTTGTGTGGAGTCAATAATGCAGCCTTCTGTCAGCATTAACCAATCTTATGTTTTAGAGTCAGCACCCGCTTGTGTGGGCCAGACAGACAGACATATGAGGAGGATGGCGGCTCGTTCAGAGAGGTACTTATACAACTACCTGTTTGAAATAATCACCATGTTGTGCCGCCAAAAGCCTTTTCATATAAAATTAGACATATTACGTGAGCATCTGATTCACTTTGTAATGGTCCCTACAGTGACCGTAATAGACAGGTTTTCTGGAATACCGGGAGAAAATGCACTCAGTTCTCTTGTTATCACGTCAGCAATACTGGCGATAACAACTGTGGTGAAAGGCATTGTTTTATTTGGCAGTAACTATTTTCAGGCGAATTGAATGTAACAGAATGAATAGATCATCTGCTACATTTGCATAATTCAAGCGCAAGCTGAAAGCCATGTCTCCGTCTCAATCTCCAGCTAGGTGGTATTATGCAGGCATAAGACATGCCAATATCGCCTTTGCTAGACTCCGCAATGGCTTTCGCGGCATAAATAGCCACCTAAACGACAATAGTAGTTAAGGGTGGGGCTGTGCGTCATTGTTCTTTTCGTTGGAATGTTGTTTTAACCAATCAAAACGCTCCATTTCAGTCGCTATTGTTTGGAGAACAATGGCGCTCAGGGGCACACGTTTTCTAGATAACAATGACGCACAAAACCACGTTTTTCTCGATAACAATGCCGCACATCCGCACACGTATTTGAGATTCTTCAACACTGTGGAATGTGCTATTTTTTTAAATTAGTTAACCCTTAAAAGGTTAAAAGTTGTGTATTTTACGTTTAAACGTAGTGGTGGCGCTCCCCCCTCCGTGGTTATCTACCGTTGTAAAAATAATAAGAGAGTAATGTAAAAAAATAGAGTTTAAGAGGTGGTCTGATAATGGAGGTCATAGGAGGAGGAGGAGGAGGAGGGAGTATGAGGCTGAGGAGGGGTGAGGAAATACGGACCGATATTGATGTTTGAAAATAATTTGACTGTTTCGTCGGTAACGTTATTAGTAAACTATTTGTGTTGTATATTTTGAAAACGTTTTGACTTTTAACCGTCATTACGCGCAAATTGTTTTTAAATACTTAATATTGCATTTGCAATAACGTCAGTCATTTTAGATTATGGGAACAGTGACGAAGTGCGCGATATCGGTGTTATTTTGAATTAGTTAACCCTTAAAAGTTTAAAAGTTGTGTATTTTACGTTTAAACGTAGTGGCGGTGCGCCCCCCCCCCTCCGCGGTTATCTACCGTTGTAAAAATAATAAGAGAGTAATGTAAAATAATAGAGTTTAAGAGGTGGTCCGATAATGGAGGTCGTATGAGGAGGAGGCTGTAAGAGGAATTACGGTATTGATGTTTGAAAATAATTTGACTGTTTCGTCGCTAACGTTATTAGTAAACTGTAGAATATTTAGAGACTGCCCGTATGCTGTTAGTAAGCATCAGCTACCAGACAGATTAGTAACAAAATATTAAAAATAATGTATTACTGGTATGTTCGGTTGTAATGGTAACCAAGACTTGGTGGTGATGGATAGTATCCTGGGTTAAAAAAGTTAACCCTTTCACCGATGAATCTATATCTCATTTTCATCGATAACATACAGGAAAACTGTTGAATATTTTGAAAATAATTTGATGACGCTAACGTTATTAAAACTATTTTTTGTTGAATATTTTGATTGACTTTTAACCGTCATTACATGCAAAATGTTTTTAAAATACTTTGCAATAAGTCAATCGTTTTAGATACGATGTTTAAAATGTGGTCATTATATCTCTCAGGGTTCCGTTTATATAATTGTATGTAGAGCGTACTTATGCTAAAAAGATTATTTGTTGCGTATGATTTAACCATACGTTTCGAATAGCCGTGAGATCAAGCTTGAATCGAGATACAAACACGGCACGTGTTAATAATGAAAGAAAGTTAAAGCACCAAGATCAATCTTGAATCGAGATACAAACATGTCATGTGTTAAGGAATACTATAAGAATATACCACCCGTCTCATTCCAAGCACGGGATATTACAATGTCTTCGCCGAGAGTCTGTGAAAATATATAATAAAGCGTGCACCCGCTCACCGGCTATTGCTGTTTACCGACGCTTAAAGATACGACAATTAAGAGCAACATTTTGAGGGTAGTAGCATAATCATAGATGACCGTTTACTTCAAATATATATATATCCTTTTGGCTACAGAGCAGTGATACGCTATAGCCATGTTTTTACTATATAATTCAGTCCTGCCCTAAGCGACCACCTCGTGTTGCGCCATTACATGGACGCTAGAGACTTTCTTAACCCTTTTAACCTTCGAATTTCTTCAAGAAAATGTCCATTTTCTTCATATTCATATTTGTAGTACAAGAGAAGACTATTTTTGAAAATTTATTATCGGAATGACTGGCACTGCAGGCAATCCATTTGTCTAGTCATTGCGCCAGCAAACACACCCCCCCCCCACCAACCATCATTATCATCGTCAACACCCACCACCACCACCACCACTACGACCTACACCCAACACCATGCATTAACCCCACCACCCACGCACCCGCCAACCCATAGCGAATTTCTTCATATTCATACTTGCATTCTTAGAGAAGACTATTTTTGAAAATTTATCACCGGAATGACTGACTCTGACAGCTATCCATTTATCTAGACATTGTGGTCGGAATGTGTGAGAGCTCTGTGTTTGAAAAAATTGCATATAGGTTGGAGAGGGTCATGAGGATTTAATAAACTTCTCGCTCGTATGCACACATGCTAATACGCAATACTGCTAGTTATACGTTGTGCGTAGGTGCGTGCGTGCAACACTATGACCTACACCCAACACCAGGCATTAACCCCACAACCAACACCCACCCACCCGACAACCCATAGCGAATTTCTTAATATTCATACTTGCAGCCCTAGAGAAGACTATCTTTGAAAATTTATCATCGGAATGACTGACTCTGACAGCTTTCCATTTGTCTAGACATTGTGGTCATAATGTGTGAGAGCGCGGTGTCTGAAAAATGCTATGTAGGTTGGAGAGGGTATGTCATGAGGGTTTAATATAGGTCACGCTCGTATGAACACGTGCTAATACGCGATACTGCTAGTTATACGTTGTACACTTGTGCATGCGTGCGTGCCGCGGTGTGCGCCCTTGTGCGCATGCGTGCGCCAGAAGACTATCTTTGAAAATTTATCATCGGAATGACTGGCTCTGCGGCTAAAATGTATACGTACATGTGCGAATGCATGCGGTCCGCATGTTGTGAATTTGCGGGCGTATGTTGTGGATTGCGGGCACATGATGCGGATTTGCGGGCATGTGTTGCGGATGGCACCAAGTGTATGTACATGCCTGAACACGCATACACGCCAAAATGCATGCATATATGTGCGGCCACATGCGGGCCGCATTTGCGAATTTGCAGACGGATGTTGCGGATTGCGGGTGCATGAGGTGGATTGCGGATGTATGTTGCAGATTGTGGGCGAATGATGTGGATTTGTGGGCATATGTTGCGGATTTGCATGCGCATGATGCGGATTTGCGGGTGCATGTTGCAGGTGGCACCAAGTGTATGTACATGCCTGAACACGCATACACGCCAAAATGCATGCATACATGTGCGGCCGCATGCGGGCCGCATTTGCGGATTTGCGGGCATATGTTGTGGATTGCGGGCGCATGATGCGGATTGCGGACATATGTTGCGGATTGCGGGCATATGATGCAGATTTGTGGGCGTATGTTGCAGATTTGCGGGCGCATGATGCGGATTTGCGGGTGCGTGTTAAGGGTGGCACCAAGTGTATGTACATGCCTGAACACGCATACATGCCAAAATGCATGCATACATGTGCGGCCGCATGCGGGCCGCATTTGCGGATTTGCGGGCATATGTTGTGGATTGCGGGCGCATGATGCGGATTGCGGCGCATATTATGGATTTGCGGGTGTATATTGCGTATTTGCGGCCGCAGTACATATAATCCTATAAATGGTACAAATTCAATCCCTTTTCTCATTCCAGTTTAAACATCGCAAAGTGGTTGGACGTGTAACTGCAGAGTAGTAAGGCAGTCAGATTTCTTTGAAGAACCTTGTAACTTGAATACTTGCTAGATTTATCCTATAATCAATATGCAGAGACATAAATGTTTTGAATGTGGTTCAACTTTTAATAGGTCAAATGACCTGAAGCGGCATAAGATCCGATTCCATAACGATGAAGATAGCGAAAATCTAGACAGTGAAGATGAAGAAATGACAGAGATGAAGAGTGAAGATGATGCATCAGCGGAGGCGGAGAGTGAAGCCGGTAATGACTCAGCGGAGACTGAGAGTGAAGATGAAGGTGAAGATGAAAAAGAAGACATAGGCAATGAGGAACTATTTACCATATTCCAAAATATTAAGCAGGTCTTAGACGCTGAACAATCAGGTTTAGAAGATGAGGATGGCGAAGTGGACACAGACCCGCATGGTGTAGGCAATGTGCCTATTTCCGTATATGCTGATGCTTTAGTTACAAAGTGTATAGACATAATGCTCCAGTCGAGAAGATTACAGAACTCTACACTCATTAAAATAATTCGTCAGGAAATTAAAGATTTTATTGACGACGGGTACGCATACGATGAAGCAGTCTTCTCAGCTTTTCGAAAACGAGAGTTTCTGACCAAGAAGTACATAAGGAACCATCTAGATGCTGAGGATAATGATGATGATTCTGTCGGTGATAGATCTGATCCATAAGGAATCAGTCATCGATAAATGGATCTCCAGAACATTGACTATTTGTTTATGCTACTGCAACTATACGTTTTATCATATGTAATATTTACTTCAATGTGAAAATATGGATACAAATAAAACATTGGTTCTTTATGCGTGTGTTTGATGATTGTAGCTTCCCAGCCGGGTCCCCCACATCCCTCGATATACAAATCGGAGTGCTGATGCTGTTGGTGGTGGTGGCGGTGGTGGGGTTGGCGGTTGATGAAAATAGGTGGTGTGGTGGATGATGGTGGTGGGGTTAATGCTTGGTGGTGGGTGTTGGTGCTTAGTGGGTAGTGGTGCTGATGTTTATAGAGGGATGGTGGTGATGGTGATGGTGGTGGTGATGATGGTCGGTATTGGTAGTAGGTGGTTGCGGCCGCAATGTCCAGACAATGGTTAGCCAACTATATTATATTTGTTGTCGGGGGTCTCATTGACTAGGTACTCATAATGCATTCATACTGCGTGTACCCAGACATGGTAATTATTCCTAGTTTTATTACCTTTAACTGGCTGACTGGCGAGTTGTTTCAGACATTCCAGGGATCTACTTCCTAGCAAAATATCATGGAAACGATTTGAGCAAAAGTTGATGCAGACAGTCAAATTATTTTCAAAATATTCACTAAATATCATGGAAATGATTTGATAGAAAGTTGTCGCTAACACCTCAGTCAAATTATTTTCAAAATATTCGTACAACACGTATTGTCGGCCTTGTAAACATGTATGCTAGTATACCTCATCCCTCATGCCAGGCAGCACCATGCTAGCATACATCATCCCTCCTCCTCCTAACTCATTCGACCTCAGTTATGCGACCACCTCTACACTCATTCCAGGGATGTTATTTTCTGATTCTTCAAACCTATATCATGCCACATTGGTAGTTTAAGTGAATAGTTTTGATACTAATTTGACATAGGAAGCTACAATTCGCACTAGCACCTTCGTGCGCACAAACTCTTTAAAAAGTGCTGTTCAATGCGACAATAGGAAGCCACGATTCCGCTTAGTTTCAAAATACATTTTTACTACAACCACGACCGCATCGACCACCTAATACATTAAACGATACAAGGGTGCTCGTCATTATTCGTCAACGATGACGACGGTGGGCATTGTTCCCACTATTTTTATAACAATTTTTAAAATTTAATAATTAAATGACTGTCGCTTTAAAGAGCACTCCTTAAATACGAGATGCATGATTATTATCTATATAATATTATGTTTACAACATCGCTTGGTTTAGCTATATATTACGTGCATAGAGATGTACTTTGCTCTCTTTTAAAAAAATTTAATGACTGGTAGGAAGCCGCTTAGTTTCATGTATGAGGGTTTTAGATGAAGGTTAACGCGTTTGCATACAAATTGAAGGATTAAAAGCGGATCATAGATGCTTTATGTACAATAACGAGGTGGTCAGAGAAAACATATTTCCCTGGATACTTTTTTAACGCACACAGATTTTTATGCGCATAAACCATTTAACAAACTGATCCATCGCGTCTATCCCGTGAACATATCCAAGATTTTCGCCTGCATGTATGCATCATTATATGGAGGCCAGTACGCGACAGTTTTTGATAGGACGCTAGTCATCTCATGTGATATTCCTTATATATTTTTTGTAGTAGAGCGATGTAGTATAAATGTAAATGTTAATGTACATTCGGCTAAAATGTGTTGCAGATTTGCGGGCGCATGTTGTGGATGGCAACAAGTATATGCACATGCCTGAACACGCATACATGCCAAAATGCATGCGTACATGTGCGGCCGCATGCGGTCCACGTTTTGCAGATTTGCGGGCGCGTGTTGTGGATTGCGGGCGCATGTTGCGGATTGCGGGCGCATAATGTGGACTTGCGGGCGCGTGTTGCGGATGGCAACAAGTATATGTACATGCTTGAACACGCATACACGCCAAAATGTATGCATACATGTGCGGACGCATGCGGTCCGCATGTTGTGGATTTGCGGGCGCAGTACATATATTCCTATAAACGGTACAAATTCAATCCATTTTCTCATTCCAGTTTAAACATCGCAAAGTGGTTGGATGTGTAACTGCAGAGTAGTTAGGTAGCCTTAGGCAGTCAGATTTCATCACACATGATATTCCTTATATTTTTTTTGTAGTAGAGCGATGTGGTATAAATGTAAATGTTAATGTACATTTGGCTAAAATGGCCAGCAGTACAAACTTTGATGGATCGGACACCGGGTATGTGTGATGTCGTTGGTGTTCCATCGACATCCGCGACACCATATGCCGATGGTCGAAACACGAGAGGGTCTGTACGTGTATGATCAAGAAAACAGAACCTAAAGAGATGGTGTACACCTGCAAGGAGTGCTTTGTCTATTACCAATCAAACAGTATCCGCATGGGTGTCCTGTAATCGGTGATACTCCGACTGATATATAAAAAGCAAATATGATGCAGTTTGTTACCAAACTGACAACCGTGCCTGTGCGGATCTGCGAAGACTGAGACCTATCTCAAAACACGCCCTTTTCAGGGCCCACAAATCATTCAAAAGAGAACTCTTTATCTGTTCAAAAAATAAAATAATGTAATACAGTTTTTACACACAACAACCCGCTTCCCACATGCATATGCAAGCACACATTCTGATCTGTCAAAAGTGGTCGATGGACGCTACTGTTCTAAATGGCCATCTGTACGCTATTGTTCGTGGACGATTAATGCATTGCCATTGACTAGGAACTAAATTAATGACTGCCATTTTAAAGACATAAATACGATAGATAACACCATCTATATAATAGCATAGGAAAACTTCCTGTGTACTTGTCTGATTTTTAAAAATTAAATGACTGGGGAACAGATTTTGCTCATATTTTTGAAATTTTAATAATTAAATGACTTCCACTTTAAAGAATCGCCTTAAATACATAAGATAAAATCATATATATATATATATATATATATATATATATATATATATATATATATATATATATATATATATATATATATATATATATATATATATATATACAACGTAGATCACTATAACCTGTGTAACACAACGCTCTGATTTTTTTTGAAAATTAAATGACTGGGGGTTTGTTCATATTTTAAAAAATTTAATAATTAAATGATTGACGCTTTAAAGACATAAATATGGTAGATAAAACTATCTATCTAATATTATACAACATCAATCGTCAACGATGACCATTTCCATAACAATTTTGAAAATTTAATAATTAAATGACTGCCATTTTTAAAATGACTTAAACCAAGGAGGAGGTTAATAGTGACTAAACCACCAGCGGCTTACAATCAATTATTTTCAAAATATTTCGTACAGAGATATCGCGCAAGACGTTGCCTTGGCGAATATGCTAGCATACGTCAGCCATCCTCCTAATCCCTCGCGACACCTCTTTGAGCGACCACCTGCATTTTCTTAAAGGACCACCAGGTGAATAAAGGCGTGCTCATGCGCGGAGAACAATGACTAGCAGAGGGTGTCCGAGATAGCATTCCTCCCTCCTCCTTCAACCTCCGTTATAAGACCACCTCTCTCTTACCAAACATCGCCTAGTAAGAAATTAAAATATACCCAGTCAAATCGTTTTCAAAATATTCAGCAACCAAGAAATTTATTCAGCAACCAATCAAAATATTCAGCAACCAATTATCATAATATTCAGCAACCAATTATCAAAATATTCAGCTACCACTCAAATTATCAAAATATTCAGCAACAAATTATCAAAATATTCGTACATCATGCATACCTTGTAAACAAGTACGCTAGCATCGCCCTCATAATCATCCAGCAATATCAACTGAGGAGGAATACTATAGCATTCCGCCTCAACTGACACAGGCAGTCAAATTATTTCCAAAATATTCAACAGTTTTCCTGTATGTTATCGATGAAAATGAAATATATATTCATCGGTGAAAGGGTTAACTTTTTTAACCCATGATACAATCCAATGAATACATCACCACCAAGTCTTGGTTACCATTCCACCCGAACATACCATTAATACAAGATTATTTTTAATATTGTGTTGCTAATCTGTCTGGTAGCTGTTGCTAAGACAGTAACAGCTTACGGGCAGTCTCTAAATATTCTACAGTTTACTAATAACGTTAACGACGAAACAGTCAAATTATTTTCAAACATCAATACCGTAATTCCTCTTACAGCCTCCTCCTCATACGGACCACCTCTTAAACTCTATTATTTTACATTACTCTCTTATTATTTTTACAACGGTAGATAACCGCGGAGGGGGGCGCACCGCCACTACGTTTAAACGTAAAATACACAACTTTTAAACTTTTAAGGGTTAACTAATTCAAAATAACACCGATATCGTGCACTTCGTCACTGTTCCCATAATCTGAAATGACTGACGTTATTGCAAATGCAATATTAAGTATTTAAAAACAATTTGCGCGTAATGACGGTTAAAAGTCAAAACGTTTTCAAACAAAAATAGTTTACTAATAACGTTACCGACGAAACAGTCAAATTGTTTTCAAACATCAATATCGGTCCGTATTTCCTCACCCCTCCTCAGCCTCATACTCCCTCCTCCTCCTCCTCCTCCTCCTCCTCCTCCTACGACCTCCATTATCAGACTACCTCTTAAACTCTATTTTTTTTACATTACTCTCTTATTATTTTTACAACGGTAGATAACCACGGAGGGGGGAGCGCCACCACTACGTTTAAACGTAAAATACACAACTTTTAAACTTTTAAGGGTTAACTAATTCAAAATAATAGAATATTCCACAGTATTGCAGAATCTCAAATACGTGTGCGGCTGTGCGGCATTGTTATCGAGAAAAACGTGGCGTTCTGTGCGTCATTGTTATCTAGAAAACGTGTGCCCCTGAGCGCCATTGTTCTCCAAACAATAGCGACTGAAATGGAGCGTTTTGATTGGTTAAAACCACATTCCAACGAAAAGAACAATGACGCACAACCCCACCCTTAACTACTCACAATTTCATATTGGAAACCCGTATGTTACTGTGGATTTCCAAACGAATCACCTGATCATTATATGTTCCATTGTCCATTATACAATAATCAAAGGACATCATTTAACAACGGGTTAACACTAATTAATGTCTCTCCCACTACGCTTACAGCTAAAGAAATACTTTTTGGCAATGAGAATTTCGATCCGAACACAAATATGCAAATATCCACAATCCTCTGCTAATACATTGCTGATACCGGACGTTTCAAATAATACACCTCCGTTCTTAATCCATTCTTTCCCGCCGTTTGCACAAACATACCATCATGATCTAACTAGCTGCCATACTAAGTGAAATCCCAATAATGATGTTATGATACTGAACTATGACCCCGTGCTCCTATAATAATCGGCCACCGCACGATGTAAACACTAGTAAACATTACTAATCAGTACATTGGCAGGCGCTAGCGGAAACCAGCGTCCTTTTCTTTCCACTTTATCGCCTCAATCCTCTTCCTACAACCATCTAAACTCTATCTTTTTCCAACTCTTCACGAAACACGCTTTCCCTCCCACTCTATATGTCTCTCTCTGTATATTTCCTTAACTTATAAACTGTATAATGCTGTAAATTTATATACATTTTATACCTGTGTAACCGCCTCTTGCTAGTAATGGAATGTACATAACTCAAGTGATGATCACACTAATAAGATACGTCTTAATGTGTTCCCACTTTAACAGAAAAATAAAATTTGTTTAAACCAGAGAATGAATAACACAGTAGACCATCCACGGGATTCGAATAAATGGTTTACACTTAGTGCGTTGAACCCAAAGCTGATTGAATGAGACCTTGCTCCTCTAACGTCCATCCTTTCAATCTGCTGCTGTTCCACAATACTAATTGTCTGGTGGCCACACCTCAGAACCTCAAATTATCGTCCACCCACGGTTTTAAATGTATTTTGTTCCTGGTAACCAAAATGGCTGCTGTCAACCAAAATGTCTATATTGCGCCTACCATTGTGACAAGGAATCCAATTTTAGTGTCTAAATTTAGGTTCCGATGTCAAGCAATTGATTTCTTTGGCCAAAACAAGCAGTTTCTGTGTTTTTCCCATTCTAAATCAAACATTGCTACTAATTTCATGCTTATACATCGACAATATCAGTATATATACGATTCTGTAATATCTTTTTCGAGCAAACTCAGTAGATTATAACGCATTGCTGTTTGGCATGTTTAGGATTACACGTACTTTATACATTTATTCATGAATACTTTTTCAAATGTAAATGAGTAGTATAGTAATACACATTTGAACGAATTCGTAACATAGGGGTTTATAATCACGCAAACAGATGCACGCACACACACGCGCGCGTGCACACACGCGATCGCAGATTATCTAATATAGTTGAACCTATCTATAGTGACCTGATTTGTGACCACTAAACGTTCTTTCAGTTCATTTGTTTCATGTCCATACATCTTAAAAACTTAAGTTAATAAATTAACGGTTTTGTTTACCACTTCTGTGTCCAATACATTATCGTTATATAGAGGATTCACTGCATTTATTATTCTTCACAGTCAGAACTGGCATCGTCTTTGTCTATATCATCACTAATAGTGTAGCTATTGAAGCTTTTGCCATGCTGCGTCCAGTGATTAGTGAGTGTAGGATGACGTCATAATCATTACGTCATAAATGATTCTATTTGGCTCGTCTTTAGCTCTTAATAGTCCGACACGTTTGTAGCGCGGATCGGCCGGTCAGGTATGGACCCAGTCTGGGTAGAGATCCGCCGGGCCGGGTACATTCCAAGCACGTAGCCCTGGGTAGGACAATACGCGTGTATAGGGCCGTATATGAAAGTCCGCGAGATCGCCTAGCGCGCATGCGCGGGCGTCAGAGAGTGCTAGACAATACACGTAAGCCTTGGGCAGAAAAAGTATCTTGTTTTGTACCGAGTTGGTTCACGTACTTACTTTAAATTATAGTTTTTGGGCTTGATCATGACCAGAAAGAAGCGAGGATTCCAACACTCTTTACTATTTTAAAATCGGTTAATAATTGACCGAGTTATGGCTAAATGAGCCAGAAAATTTCTTTCAACATATTGACCCCCATAGGCTTAGCGAAATACTGCAAAGCAGTGAGCCCAGGATTTTACTTTTCCTTCATGGTTCACCGCCACTAAGTGGAACGTCATTTTCTTTTAGTTTCATGCTTTGTAGAGAGGTATATGTGGGTGAACTCTGTTTTGGATTCATCACTAGAGAGATTCTCAATTTTAGTTTGCTTGCAGCTATTTGGAGAAGTTCGTCAAGGGGTTTCTTTTCCTCGTCTATAAAGTCCACATTATCGACATATTCCATCTCTAGCGGCATACACAGTATCGACATTGGAGGGTTTGGTCTTGTGGAACGTTCCTGGGCGGATTTCAATGCAGCAGCAATGTAACAGGTGAAAAGCACCGCAGATAGACCATCTCCCTATGGGAGCCGATTGATGTCTCAAACTCTACAGACTTCACTGACTTGACTCGTACTCTCGTCTTGGTGTCTGCAAGCAGTAGTCTCACTAGTCGTTGGTCCGAAAGATCCGGCGAGTTATTCACCAAGAATCACCTCGGCTCTACATACTGTAGAATTTACATCGGGCCCACAAGGCCAATCCGCAAGGAAGCTCCTCTGTAAGTGTTCCGGAAAGGAAGCCCTTCTTATTTATTTAATTTGCCCTCGGTTGGCCATCAGAGAGCTTACAAAAACTGGTGATTGCGGATCCAAAGTTGCTCCCCAGAGCAGGAGATCTGAATTCTGAATGGCACTGCTGTTGAGTAGGATGCCACTGTCAGTAAGCACTTAGCCCACGTCTAGCACTGCACTGGTTCAGCAACCTTGCTGTCGTGTCGGCTGTTCTCGCCGAGTGCTCTCGAGTCTTAATTTTTGGCTCCTTTTGTACTAATCGTGATGTCAGAGGCAAGGTGCCCCAGCCACTCAGCGGGCAAGCAGTAGCTAATTAGCATGCAGCTAGAAAGGGTGACTTGGCGATCACGTGATCAGCGCATTCCCCATTCATTTAATACATATACGGTATTACGACGTCAAAGCAATATTTTGAAAATAATTTGAGTGAGCCATTTGTAGATAACTCGGCCATTTTGGTCCGATTTAAAAAAGATAAAAAGTTCTGAAATTCTCGTTTCATTCCGGTCTTGATCCGTACCAAGAACGACGAGAATAAGGTGATTTGAAGAAATCATCAATACCAACTCGGTACACTATAAGCATACATTCTCTCCCAAAACTAACACATTTTAAATATCCGGGTTTTGATTCGGATGGTCTTGGGGAAGTAGCTAGCCTCTAAATCATAAGTTCCGAAAGGGAATAATGTTTGCGGATGACCTCTGACCTGGCAAGCTTGAGACCCTATTCTATATATCTCTTAAAGGAATACATCTTGTATGATCGTGATGTCACTCAAATACATCATAGTATTACTGTGTATGAAGGTTGGCACTTTAATGTAAGACCAGCGTACCTGTCCAATGTGAGCAGTGTTCTACTATAGGACCGAGGTTGGTCGCACTATGCAATATTTATGCGGTAGGCTTTATAATAGACTCTGTACTTGTTTATGTTTTCACCGTGTATTTGAATGGCAGCAGTACTTACTATTCCGTGATATTTGGATGTAATATTTATCAGTGAGTACGCTGACGCACTAATCCCTGTATGCTTTATGTAGGCATATATAGGAGGGATAGAATGAAGGAATAAATGAAGGATATGACGAACAGACGGGCGATCAGAGTACATGACGAATACTCTGTATACAAGTAGTAATAATAGGAATTTACAAAATAACATCCTCGTGCTAGGATCATGAATAAGCATGAATACATTTTTATAATTAGTTGAAGAAAGTTATTTTGAAAACATATTGACTGAAATTAGTTACTGCACTTACCTGATAAAGAATAGTCATCCAAATTTCACTATTATACGAGGTAAAATCCAGTCACAGATATATCTAGTTTTGAATTAAAATGTAATCCACAGTATCCGCCATTGTTGCTACCCATAATGCACTGGTTGATAGCTGACTATATAGTAGTCTAATTTTGGACTATAACTCTTTGCCTGTCAAATAGTACATTGTTTTTGGAGTGTCTTAGAGATAGATCGGCAAGACTTTGATGAATGAAGAAGCACATGACACTCGTAGTAATGTGCATGTGCATTTGATCTATTAAAGTCTTGTGGGACTTCATCCTAAAGACGTATCTTGTAAAAAAGTAATAATTTCCACGTTGACTCAAATTGAGGGTTAAACTTGGGATTTCTGCGAAATCAATAGTCATCGTGGCCTGACCATTTTCTCACCCACTCTCTACGAGCTTGTGTTGTAGGTCAAATCAAGATGGCAGATGATGAGTAAAACCATCCGAAATATCGCTTATGATTAGTAATATTTGTCACTTGTGTTATATAATTGAGATTGACAGCGAGAAAGTTAAAGGGGTGGCAAAGCAATTCCTGAACGCAGTTTGAACTGATCTTGATCCACAGCTCAAACCACTGATGAATTGTCAAAGCAAATATGCTATAGTTAACTGTCAAATGCTCATCAGGTTTGTGGTTTATTTGACACCCATCAGTGACATAGTTAGTCTTCTGAGAACACTCTGAGAAGAGTTCAAAGCAGCAGTCGATTGGCCTGTATTAATAATGACCAATCAAATTCTGCAAGTTCACTTCTATAGTGTCGTTGAGCCATCAGGGGAAATGCTTTGATTTAGTTTTATAAGCGAGACATGATGAGAATCGTGATCACTTTACCATCTAATGATTCTAAATCGTAGAAGTATTTTCAGTAATAAGTACACTTTATTCTTACAAGTTATAATCTACTATAGGGGATAGTCAGTATTATATTTGTACGGCTATACAAAGGTATAAGGTCATAAATCAATACCTTATTTCTAAATTCCTTGTTATAAGTCTTGTTAAAATTACTAAGAATATATTGTCTTCAGTCTTTTGTATGAACGTGTTTTAGTCTTCATTTTCTAAGCTGCAACTGAGAGAGAAAGTCCAAAATCTTTCTCCCGAACCTGAAGGATCTTCAGAGTCAAATTGGCCAGTCACAATCGTAAGTTAGAACATTACAAGTTCCTGTAGAAGCGAAAGGTCTTCAGTGGCGAGCCTGGCCGGATTTTGAGTTCAGTTTGGAATTTGGAAATCGTTTTTACTGCAAGCACCAGCAAGTCAAAACGTGAGTACTGCAAAAACATTCCATGGACACTAATATTAGCAAATCAGCCACTACATTCACCAGCAGACAAGTAGTCCAACAGATGCAAGACACAGTCAGAAAATTTTGTGACATCATCTGCACTAACACCGACGTCACATTATCCATGCACACAGAGTACAGAGCCGACAACTCCATCAAAGTCACGATAGAGATTCCGAACGCCAACGCCACTAGAAACATATACAGCATTAGAGATCCCGAAGCTATCACCCAGATCAATTTCCAAATTTATTACGCCGAAAAGCGAATGCTATCAAATTCTATTATTCGAGTGCTATCCGAGTCTGAACTCATTAACAATCAATTACTCAACGTAGAAGGACCTGGCATAGAAGCCTATATCGCTACCACACAGAATCCGAATGCTTTTATCAATCTACAGGAAACTTAGAACCGTACAACTTTGACTGAAAACCAACCCAAGAAAATGTCCCAAGTTCAACTGTCAACCACCAACATTGTAGAGATTTTTGATAGGATGACTTCCGACCTCAAGAAGAGCATGAGGGAATTCACAACTCTCTCAAGCCAGCAGGAGAATGACCGTATCAAGCATGATGTACTACGCGATCATGTATGATCAATTCAACCATGTGACGGACAGATCCCGTCAGGGGTCCATGAATATTTGGAAGCCTGTCGGTTTGCAATGGATGCCATGAAACCAATAAAAGCTGTCGACATGGCATGCCTGGCATGTTGGACGTCGAGGGGACAAATGCATAAGGAGGTGGAGAGCTTTTTATCCATGAAAGACCATGACACAGTGACATGGGGCGAAATCCACGCTCATATCATAAAATTCTTTGTATCAGCCAATGAGAATGAAAGAATTAAGTGTGAGATTAAGCACCATCCGCCAAAATCCAGGGGAAATGATCAACATGTTTAATAAGAAGTTCGAACCTTAGCTGAGACAGCATACCCCAACGTGAATGAAGACAGCTGCAGGATTGTGGTGCACGCATATGTGTGAGGCTTGTCTGACCCTACCCTTGCCTGACAAGTCATCATAAAGGGAAATACGCCACTGGAGCAAGCGATGCTATACACGGAGCAGCAAGGCGACCTGGACGACCTTTTCGAGGCGATGCATTTAGCGCGAGGTCACAGAGAGGAGGAAGACATAGGACAGACATCAACACCTACCCACCCCGCACACAACTATTACAGTAAGATGGACGATAAACTCACCAACTTAGTACAAATATTGATGAAGAGACAGGACAAGATGTTGAAAGATGTGTTTGCCATGATGAAGGGGATGCAAAGTCAAATCGTGGGTTCGTTAGCCGAATTACAGGCAACAAGATCTTTTCCGTCCCGTGAGGAAAATAAGTACGTAATGATGTGTTTCCACTGTGGCCAAGAAGGACATTCCAAGAAACAGTGTCCGCAAAGGATACCACAGGGACCGACGAACCAGACTGGATAAAAATGGACCGAGACCCGAACATGCCATCAATGTGGTTTATCAGGCCATATTCGAAGAAACCGCAATCGTGCCCCGGTACAACAGACCTCTGTCCATAGACCACCCATGGCATAATGGAACTGTGGGCAAACAGAACATGTATCAGCACAGTGCCCTAGCAATCAGCCAATGGGGAAAGCAAACATACAACATCGGCCATCACCTCCTAAATTCCAACAAGCGGTGAACGTAAAGTCCGCTTTTGACAATCAGTGTTGGAAGTGCGGCGACCAAGGCCACATGGACTTCCAGTGCCCCTACTACACAATGGCTAAAATGAAGGCACGAACGAATGGCCCCCCAAATCAAAGAGAGCAACGCGGCTGAGGAACATGATATGACACCAGCGTGGGGTTCCTGAAACCTATGGAAACATACGCCAAATTTTCTCTGAGATGATGACGAGTACGAGGACCAAGATGGGTTCGTGCTGACTGGTTCTGACACTGACGTGTATGGTAGGCGATTGAAGACAAATGGCGACGTGGTTGATGGCCATGGCCCCAATAATCATAATGTGGATTGCTGCCACTGTGTTGGGAGTGAGGGCGACACCAGGAGGTGATCTTATGCCGAAGTGGTCTCGGGCAATAGATACCGCTCAGGAAATGCCATCGGTGGCAACATGCGACCGACCAGTTCCTGGTCCGACTGTTACTAGATGATACTCTCGGTCACAGCATTGATACCGGTAAGCATAGTGTAGATATCTTAGTGGATACTGGTGCTAGTACATCACTTATTAGGAGTGATATTTGGAAAAGTATGCTTAGCTTTAGACCTTTGAAGAAGCCAAGGATACAGTTAGCAGTAAATGGCTCCCCCATAGACGTTTTGAGCGAAACGGAGGTCAAGTTTCAAGGTGCTATGCCCATACCTGTCATGATAGTTAAAAATATGAATCATGGGGGATTAATTGGGGCTGATGCATTTCATGCGGGTGGAGCAGTAATTAATTATAAGAAAGGGGAAATGGAGTGGTTTGGAAAGACCTATAAATTACACATTCCCTTTAGCCACCAGAATCGAGACTATGCTGAAGCCAGTATCACGGCAACAACCGGTTGCAAAGTTATTGACCAAGTTCTAAGTAACTATGCAGATAATTTTGATACTGCTCGTCCTAAGGAACTAGGTAGGAACCCATTAGAAGAATGTATGATTCCTACCAATCATCCCCCTATTAAATAGCACCCATATAGGGTGCCATTAGTGAAAGCCCATATTGTTCGTGATCAAGTTCCGGAAATGTTGGAAGCAGGCGTAATTCGACCATCTTCATCACCTGGAGCATCGCCGATTACTTCGGTGCCCAAAAAAGATGGGGCGACCCATTTCTGTATTGACTATAGGAAGCTTAATGAAGTTGTACTTCAGGATAACTACCCACTGCCAAATATTTGAGACAATTTTATAGTATGGGAGGCACTACCCTGTTTTCTACAATGGACATGAAGTCTGGATATTGGCAAATACCAATCCCCCCCCCACCCCCCCCATGACATTGAGAAGATGGCGTTCGTCTGTTCTGAAGGCCTATATGATTGGACCCGTATGCCCTTTGGATATCGCAACAGTGAGGCAGTTTTCCAGAGGGCAATGAACGCTGTTTTTCGTGATTATGTGGGAAAATTTTGTCATGTTTTCGTCAATGATGTTGTCGTATATTCTAGAGGTCCCCAGGAGCAGGCTCACCATTTGACGCTCGTAATTGAGTGGTTACATGAGCACAATTTGCAGCTCAAACTTAAGAAATGTGATTTCGCGAGTAAATCTGTAGATTTGCTTGGTTATCACATATCTGCGGCGGGCATTTCCCCTCAGAAACAGACGCTAGAAGTCATCCATGCGACGACGCCTCTGCATGATGTCGGTTGAGTCAGGACAATATTAGCAGCTACTGGCTATTATCATTCCTGTGTACCAGGTTATGTGGAAATAGCCAAGCCACCAATAGAACTGACGAAAACATACAAACGATTCGAGTGGGGAGTTAAGCAACAGTATGCGTTTGACAGATTGAAGAATTTGTTATGCAGTGAGACTGTGTTGGCTTACCCAATCTGCCAAAACCATGCCATTTGTATACTGATGCTTCTTCTTATGCAATAGGCACGATATTGCTGCAGGAAGATGATCAGGGAATCGAAAGGGTTATACAGTATGTCAGCAGTACTCTCAAGGATAGCCAGTTAAATTGGCCAGTCATTGAGAAGGTAGCTTAAGCTGTGGTCTACGCCCTGAAGAAACTGCGACTCTATCTGTTTGGAGCTGAATTTACCATGTTTACTGACCGCAAACCTCTTAAGAGTCTGTTTGTGGGAGAGGTTCAAAACATTAAGGTCCAATGTTGGGCAGTATTGATAGCTGAGTATGGGTGCACGATTGAGTGTACTAAAGGCACCCATAATGTCCGAGCGGACGTGTTGTCTCATCAGAGACGACCTCAGGAGGCTGCAACGTTCGACACTGGGGATTCTGTGATCCCTGAGGTAGAAGATGGTATTCTACCATATATACCTCTAGATGTGTTTGGCATACTTTACAAGGAATTGTGTACTGAACAACCTAAGGAGTTCCCAGAAATGTTCAAGAAGGTACCCGATGATTATGCGGTACATTGTATAGCACTCGTGCCCCATCAGCTTTGAACACTGAATACCCTCATTTGGTGTTGCCATCCAAATACCGTAAATGTGTATTGGAGGAAGCACACAAACGGATGGGTCACCAGGGTCTGCAGAAGACATTTTGTCTTATTAATTACTCATTTCTGTGGAAATCCTTGAGGAAGGATGTCATTGAGATGTTGGATTGGTGTGCCACGTGCCAAGTTCGTCGACCTATAAGACCAGGGTATACTGAAATGCCTATGGCTAAGTATCCCAGTCAGATAGTTGGTATGAACTTGGTTGGTCCGTTTATAGAATCAACCAAGGGCAACCAGTATATATTGACGATTGTCGATCATTGTTCTGCATGGACGGAGGCTTATCCTATTCCATCAAAGAGGGCAGATGAAGTTAAAGACAAATTCTTTAATGAATAGTGTCTGAGACACGGTGTCCCAGAGATCTTGGTCACTGACCAGGGGAGCGAGTTCAATGAGCAATCTTTAACTGTGTTGTACAGTGACTACTGGATTGATCACTGCAGAACCAGCCCATACCATCCACAGATGAACGGTAGAACTGAGTGATTCAATCGTACGCTGAAGGAGTTGATCCAGAAAGGAGTCAATAATCAGGCTAGAGCATGGGAAAACGAGTTGGGTTCTGCACTCATAGCGTACCGCAACACTCGCCATGCTACCACTGGTTATACTCCATTCTATCTCACCTACGGGCAGCGTGGTATATTGCCTATGGTGGTACCTGTAGATGGATTTCAGGATCTTGGTGATAGATTCACCAGTTTAAATAACACTCTAATTCGTGCCCATAAATCGGATCAATGGTCCTGTAGCTCATATTCGTCATCAGCGAGGGGGAAGACTCACATTCTTAATGTGTCCAAACTCAGACTCGTAGCACCTGAGATATGTTGGGATGGCATTCGAGAATGGCCCATTCGTAATCCAGGCAAAATAACTGCAGCTAGCCACCCAGCTCTAGACAAAGAAACTCTGGAAAAATCAGTTCACTTCCATAATGAACCTATACCGGCTATTATTCCGATGGGTGAACCTGGTCCTATGCAACTGGTGGAGCTTCCTGGTCCATTTAGTGAAGTGCCCGCTCAGCAAGGAGCACCTGTGCGGGATGTGGTAATGCATGATGAGTCATCCATGCCTGATGAAGAGATGGCGCAGTCAACAGAAACTGATGATGATGCATCAATGACAGATATAACTCCGGACGAATCTAGACACATATTTGGCCATACACCAAATTCCAGACATGGATTATGTAAGCGTCTGCATAGACCCGATTATTTTACTTCCATAAAAGGAAAACGACCACGCATTGTTGCGGTGAGTCATCCGGTATCTGATGCACAGTTTGTCCATATTATATCTGCTATCACTTTGTTTCATTCCACGTGCGATAAGTGACTCATTCACATTGCAACAATTTAAGCTTATTTTATTTCTCGCGATGGATTGAATTCGTAATTTGATATCTTTGTTTACTTTTCCTGTCAGTATGATAATATTGTTAACAGTTTTGTCTTTACTCGGTGTCAGTGGAACAACATCGCCTGACATTCAGAAAGTCAAAAATGGCGTATTGATTACTCGACAAGTCCCTATATCCGTTACTCATGCTGAGTGGACTGTAGTTATATCCATTACTGCTCCTAGCTTACCGACCAATTTCAGTAGGTAAATCGAATTTATTCAAAATGCCATTCATATTGTCGAGGCTAAGGGAATGTTATCTACCCATGACGTAATCAGTTTATTAAACCGACTTCGCCATATTAGAAAATTGACCACCAGACATTTAGTTACTAAAGACACTCTTCTGAGAGAAAACCATAGTCTACTAAATTTCGTAGGCGTAATCGCGTCTTCTTTGTTTGGCGTAGCTATGTCTGGAGACATAGAGAAAATTAAGGAAATTGTTAAGACATCCATGACAAAGGTTAATAAACTGATTCACTATTCTAGCGAAATGACTCCGCATATTCAACATTTATACGGCAAGGTTAATGTCAAAAGAAATAGGATTAATGACTTGACAGACACCCTACAGAACGTGAATATGATTGTAGGTGATTTTGTGAGACAGATACAGGCATGGAAACGACATATATTCACATTAATAAGGATTAGAAGGCAATCAGTTCATTAGAAGGTGTAGACTACGAATAGCGCCGATTGACAATGATTTTTCACCGACGTACTGCCTCTTTAGAGTTAGGACGACTTACCGAAGAAGTATTTAGTCCGAATGATACTGTGGACATATCATGACAACTTAGTGCAGGAGTTAAGATAATAGACCCATTTCAATGGTATTACTGTAATGTAATTGTTTGGCCACTATGGAATGATCCTGTAGTTCGGATCGACCAGGCGGGTACCGGCCGTACCAGCCAAGCTGGGTATGTGCCACCCATCCTGGACTCGTTCCCTGAACACGCCCCCATGGGTAGAGCCATAAGCATATATGAGCCTATGAGAGAGATGGCATTGTAAAAATGACTAAGTCCGTTAAAGTGCATAGTGCGCATGTGCACGCTTAGATGCCATTTTAACAGAGCACATAGTTTACGACCAAGATGGGATGACGCTTTTAGTGTACTGAGATGGTACCTTATAATCCTTTACTTGTTCTCGCCGAATCTGGGATGGATCAATACCAGAATTCGACGGGCTTTTTGAATCTGTAAACCATTTCAAAATCGGTTAAGAAATGGCTGAGTTATCCACAGAAAACCCTTTTGATTTTCTTCAAAATATTGCCGTGACGTCATAACAACGTGGGCGAAGAACTTCTAGAATGTTCTAGAACAATCGACTGCGTTATTATTAGCTATGCGCTGATTGGCTGTTGCTCAACCGATGATTGGTTGGAGCCTGCTCATGTGACATCACGAGTAGTATAAAAGGAGACGTGATCCAGAGATCGAGAGCATCCTCGGCCAGGGCCGAATAGGTTGGACCTGTTCCAGCTACGATCAGCACGACATTACGCAGATCTCTTCGCCTTCTGTCAGTTTCTCTCCCATATCCATCAGTACTCCAGCCCACCACACTAAAAGCAATTTTGTAACTCCCGTTCTTGCGGGAGCATTTTGGTACTTTCTAGTTATTGTTCACGAACATATCAAGAGCTACTTCGGAACACGAACTTGCGGTGAGGCCTTTACGGCCTGAAAATGTGATTCTACAGATGTAGAGGCAGTGACCTATTATTTAACCATCCCCGACAGATGTCGCGCAGGTTATTCTAACTTTCGACTGCAGCAAGTAAAACTTTGCCCGGTTCGTCTTCAGCCCTGGCCAATGTACCCCACACCATTAAAGCTTTGTTTTGTATCTTCATCTGCATCTAACAACCCCCCTTGTGATCGGGTTGTTGTCAACTTCCATCCGTACCATCGGTGTATGGGAACTTTCTTCACAGCAGCGGTGCTATTGTATCTCTTACTGACTACTTGTTAGACATTCTATATTGTGATTACAGTCCTGAGTTCGATCCGCACTCGTCATATGCAGCTTGCAGGAATCCTGTTTGCGGGACCCAACCTGCGGTAACTTTCCAGCTGCCTGAGAATGCATCAACTCACGTCAAACTAAAAATGACATATCAATTTCAGTAGCATGATAGCCAAACTTAAGAATGGCTACCGATTATTCAAGTAACTATACTTAACATTTTAATTATTCCGTTAAATGTATTCTTCTAATTATATCATACCAGTATAAATGGTCCCGATGACTAAAAGGTACCGTAACGGTCTTAGGACCGCTTGTTATAATTTCTGTATATGTTTATAGAATTCTCATTTTCTGTAAGGTGTTATCACTAACCGCACCGTAGTAGGTTTGTTAACCTGTACTGAGATATATAATTCTGATTATTCTACACTGTATTGATTGTTCTGGTTAGTTTATATATATATATGTATGTTTTGTTTAGTTGTAGAAAATATAGGACTGCAGTGCACGTAGGAAACACTATACAGCAACACTTATATATGCAGCACTTTCTCCCGCCACCAACAATTTTTCCCTGAGGTCGCTGTCCGTGCTATAACTTTGTTTAGCCTGGCATGCTAATGACTAAAACCTTTTCTATTCAGCTCGATAGGATAGGTTTAATATGATTAGAGACATTTTCTTCGTTAAGAAATCTGTAGTATACTCCTCTCTTCCGGTAGTTGCGATAATTTAGCCCATTCATATCTCTAAGACATTGTCTCTCTTCATGTTCCACTAAGCCTTGTGGCTTCTTAATTGTTTGGATGTCCCTATCCGCACCATGGGCTGATGTAACCCTGGGAAACTGTTGGGGTTTCCGAGCGGTGATGGCCAAGGTGTGGTATCACATACATTGTAGGAAAGCACTGCGCATACATATCTTAATTATTATTTCTCTTTTATTTGCTGAACAATCCTCCCACACTGCAGTGCAAAACTGGGCAACTTGTATTTAAACCTAACGACAGGTTAAACGGTTAGTTCCATAGGACCAGGTGACGGGCGAGATGCGCATCCCCACCGAATTCTGTAAGAATGTCTGGGCATGATATTTAGATCTCCCACACCCTCACAGGAAGGACATTTATGGTGAGTATTCGTCACACTTACCCCCACCATAACGATAGATCAGTTGCCTAAAATGCTTTTGTGAAAAGTAACCAGTGTCTTGTGACGTTTTATGTGGTTACGGAGCAAGATGTCTGGATTCTTATCCAGTTCAGAGATCTTACTAAGTAAAATGTATGAGCGCTGTCTTCAGTATTGATGTCTTAGGACATCCGTTCTCAATGACAGCCATATCTAACAGCTAGGTAGCCACCCGCCATTTGAGGCCTAAAATAGTTCTTGTTGCTAAGCATAGAAGAAGGCCCACATAAATAAAGCGGCAGCTACTAAACCAGCATACTAAGAATTACATAAGACGGTCACGTGGGAATCCTTCGGGAATCACTCATCCCACCTTCACGTAAAACAGCACGCAACCCTATAGTCATAATCTCACTAGGTATGGTCTTCTCTTTACAGCATTTTGGTTAAATATTAGTGGGCCCATTTTTGCCTACTACTCTTCTCCCACTTTAAGCAGTGGCGACACCTTCCCACGATGGCGGCCCACGCGAGGCACTTGCCTCTCGCAAGGATTCAGCGACGACGGTCCATGCGAGGATAATACTTCTCACCCAAACTAGCACTAGGCGTTGTGCCCGCGTGAGGCACTTGATTTTTCGTCACTACAGAGATAATTTTCCTTCCTTTCAGCTTAGTGGTATAATAGCTTATATTAAGTCTTGTGTACGGGAGCCTCCATTGCGGGGATACCTCTGCAGACCTACGCGTCTGAGTGGTACCTCCGGGAGCCCCATATTTAAAAGTTCATCTACGTGTCTCTATGTCTCGTATTTTCGTATGCTATTATTTTAGCTTTATTTAGCATAGTTATAATTGTTTAGGTAAAATCATTGTATGGACTTATATTTTTATGTCACCAAATCAAATCTTGTAAGTCCATAGATCACGAAATTGCTATGGACAGGCATACTGGTGACACACATTCTTGGGATGAGAAGGTTGTGTATAATGTTTACGATGATGGTCGCATGGCCCCACCGGAACGATTGAGTTCCACCGGCATTAGGAGCCGTTTTTTTGTTACCTGCAGGGCAGTCTCGTACAAGGTCCGTCACCCCGAGACTGGATGCTAACCAGCTTCATCACTCGTCGTGCACTTGAGGCATGGTGAGTCGACATGATACTCCGGAACGACCTGACACTACCCGGCGAGCTACAGGTGGCGCCAGATGTGGGGCTCGAAGAACATCATTAACCAACCGCAGCGACCTCACGCACACACCATACAGTGAGCTTAGCTCAATACCTTCTCCATTTAGCGACGACTCCCTCGATCAAGAGGTAGCGTCATATGATGGATTTTCAGCTCACATGTACACCGACTATGCCAGAAATTCAGCGGAATCAACAACCCCGCACTATAACCTGTTTTCGCCTGTTAGCGACGGCACCTTTTGGGATGTCTCACAGGTGGGAACAGAGTTCAGAACTATATCGGACATCTGCGACAGGCCACCACCAACAGGACCGAATCGTTGACGATCCTGACAAGACCCGATTACGGGCATCTCAATAGCCCTTCAGACTACTATCATTCACCCATGTCCTCTACGGAGACTATATGGCCGAGTGATAATCCACCATACAGACAACCTCCCGGACCGCCCCCCTCTGGCACAATGATATATTCGAGGGGAACACCGCAGCTTCATCAGGAGGAATTGGCACCACCATTTCGCCAGTATATCAGTCACGCTACACATCATGACCATCAGCCGACTGCACCACCACCACATGAGGAATATCAGTCATCACCTTGGGGAGAACGTCCGCGTAATATTTACAACAATCCGCCTCTCGTCCATAGACCCATGCTGGTCTATGGCTCTACAACCAGGGCGGACTCATTAAATTGGAGTATGCATGTCCTAGCTCCTATGACGATGACGGCATCGACGGGAAACACCAACACCACCACCACCTGCACCACGACCAGCCTCCACATATTCGTCAGATTCCCAGATACCCGCACCACCCAGATTTCAGCCACTGCATTCTTCCCGCAGTCTTGACCGAGTCATCCTACGTCCTGAATTTAGTGGGGAGAATGACTGGACCAATTATAAAATACAGTTCGAGATTATAAGTTGGACTAACTGCTGGAACGATCAGCAAATGGGTGAATATCTAGCCGCAAAGCTTTCCGGGAAAGCCCTACAAGTGCTTGCGGATCTTGGAACTGACTAAACACCCACCTACACACAATTGGAACGAGCATTGACGGAGCGATTTGGCGACACAGCCCACGGAGAAACCACTCGTCTTCAACATAAGAACCTCCGACGATGTGCGGGAGAAACTCTTCCCGAGTTAGCTAGCCGAATTAGGAGGCTATTCACCCGCGCATATCCGAGCACCAATACAGAAGGCATGATCCATTTGCATCTTGAGACTTTTATTGATGCATTAAGCAGTGAACCCGCACTGAAAGAAAAACTTTTTCTAGGCGGACACGGGAGTTTGGGCCAATTAACGGCAACTGCGGTTCGTATAGAGAACTGTCTGGAGTGGGAGAAGAATAACCGATGCCAACTTCATCCTATCAACAAGATAGAGGGTGAAGATATCGCCCCGCCCGCTAATACTCCCCCAGTCCATCAATACCAGCCACACAGACCTCACCGCCACCAGCTGTAAAGAATTCCAGCCAGAATCCAGCGCCTGGAGGAAGGGGGCGTGCCCGTAGAGGAAGTTACAACGGGGCCCCTGGGCACGGGAACCGGTGCAACAACAACAACAATGACAACTTGAGAGAACGGATAGATGAGATTAATAAACAAATCTCCGCACTTGCAAATTTAGTTACAACACTTAGCACCAACCTCGCTACCATGCAGTTTAGGACAACAAACACTACCAGCACCGCACCGCCACCGAACACCTGTTTCGGATGTGATCAGCCAGGCCATTGGAGGGAGCAGTGTCCTAACCGACCTCCTTCCACCACGTCTGTCCCGACCGCAGCACACTGCAACCAGAGAAGCAGTCAAACTCCTAATGGCACCGAATCACCTAGAGCCACTTCGGTGCCCGTATCTGCCTCCCGGCTCAACTGCGGCCTTCATACAACAACGTTCAGTGGCCGACCTTCACCCACCAAAATCAGCTTTCACACCGACACTCAAATGCACGGCTTCACACATGTCAATGCCTACGTTGCCTCCCCCATCCGCAGCAATGACATCCCCCTCTTTCTCCCCACACAACAAGCCTTCTTTCCTCTGTAAAACGGCAGTGGTAGGTTGTATCCCCTCCACTGAAACAACGTTTTTGCAAGCACCACGTCCCGCCACCAAGACACTGAATACTCGGTGTCCTTTGGTGGTGTGCAGAACACCACTCCATCCGGCATCATCTCCCGCATCCACAGACAGCAGCGACTCAGAAGATACGATTCACTCCGCCTCATGGATTTGCATGCGCCGACATAGACGGAGAAAGGCACGTGCCTGGCGGCATCACTGTTTCTTCTGTGCTTCACCAAAACATCCCATGAAGCATTGCAGGAAATGGCTTTCACAGCTGGAGCTTATCCGTCATCCCGTACGCGCCGTCGTCTACACCAATACAGCCTACACAGAGACGGCAACAACTCCATCACCATTACTACCCCCAGCTCCGCCTTCACCGCAGCCTTCACACCAGCGGCGATGGCGAACTGGTCCATCCACAACAGTACAAGACGCCATGCAGAAACAGTCAGAGTACATACAGAGTAATGCCGCTCCGATGCCATTATCGCAGACGACATCATTGGAAACTCTTCCACAGGTACACCGCAAAGTAATATACAAATGTGCCTGTCTGATTAGAGGCGTTTCCACCAGTACCACCGTCGACCCAGTGCTTCTATCACAGTATTTAACCAGTGCTTATATGAGAGCATCCCATCTCATAAGAAGCCTCCCCTTAAACCTACACACATTTAGCTACAGATGGCTACGGGAGCTGATGTGACGGTAGCCGGTGTAGTCTATTTAGTTATCCAAATAGAGGAGATGTAATTCATACAGCGAGTTGTCATCGCCTCTATTCATAATGATGCCCTACTTGGCTCTGCTTTCCTCAGTGCCAGCGAAGCCATCATACACTGCAAACAACAGGAACTCAACATACACGGCCGACGAATACCTCTCGGAACGGCATCGTCATTATACGATACATGCACGGTAATATTATCAAGTACCGCCACAGTTGAGCTGGGACAGGAACAAATCTTATGGGCCACCATACCACAGTTAGGAAGCAACACACACATCACCATGCTGGAACCCGATCCTGATTACTAATAAGGAAAATATACCTCTTAGAGTGTTCAATGGTACCGCAGATCATATCATTCTGGAACCCGGAGTACACTGAAGCCATTTAGTGGACATAATCTGACTAGAATCACCTGCACCTGCTGACACACCACAGCAGATGACTGATGAGTTACCCGAACATTTACATGATTTGTACCTACGTGCCACAGTTGGATTACTGCAATCACAGAAACCAAAAATTCGGAGACTACTACATAAATATCGCGATAGTTTTTCCTCCGGAGACATGGATCTCGGAGAAACTCATCTCGTATGACACTCCATCAACACAGGCAATAATTGCCCCATACGACAACGGTATGATGTCTTCCCATTCATAAGGAAGCAGAAGCACACCAACAAGTGAACGACATGTTGCGGACTGGTATTATTGAACCCTCAGCATCTCCATGTGCTATCCCTATAGTGCTAGCAGGCAAAAAGGATGGAACCTTGCAGTTTTGCATTGACCACCGCCGCTTTAATGATCTTAGCATTAAGACGCTTATCCATTACTCCAGATAGATCAGGCCTTGGATTCCTTATCCGGAGCCAAGTGGTTTTGTGCCCTTGACTGGGCTAGCGGTTACTGGCAAGTAGCCATGGATGAAGCTGACATGGAAAAGACCGCAACACTCCCAGAACTTTTGTACGACTCATTGAGCAAGTATTAACCACCCTGCAATGGCAAATCTGTCTCTGTTACATCGATGACGTAATAGTCTTCAGACCCACGTTTGAGCAAACCTTAATAAATTTGGACACCGTGCTTTCACGTTTCCGCTAACTTCATCTCTTTAGACAGAGCGTTGAGTTCCTGAGACACGTCATATCTGGTGATGGAGTGGCTACTCAGCCATCAAATACTAAGACAGCAGCAGAGTGGCCTCAGCCCTCTTCAGTTACGGAGACACGGAGTTTTCTTGGCCTATGCCAGTACTATCGCCGTTACATCCGACATTCAGCGAGATTGCTTCACCCCTCTACAAGATCACCGAGAAAGATCGACCATTTGAGTGGACGAGTGTGTGCGGAAGGAACTCTTGACGACAGCCCCGATTCTTGCTCACCCTAATCCAAACCTCCATTTCATCTTAGACACTGACGCATAAGCTTTCGCTATCGGCGCGGTTCTATCTCAGGTCGCTGAAGATGGAACAGAGCAGGTATTGGGTTATGGTTCGCATACTCTGAATAAAACGGAGAGAAGATATGCAACCACCAAGCGAGAACTATTGGCGGTGGTACATTTCGAAAAGTATTATAAACACTTTCTGTACGGGCGCCCTTTTACACTCCGTACATACCATGCCTCACTACAGTGGCTCAGGAACTTAAAAAATCCAGATAGCGAGATAGCAGGAATCCCTGCAGGCCTATAACTTTAACCTTGTTCACCGTCCCGGCAAACTGCATGAGAATGCCGACGCCCTCAGCATAATCGGCGCAGAAGATGAACATGAAGAGGCCGCCACCGTGACACAGTCAACACAGCCATCTCAGGAGTTACCCGAATTGAGGTGCGCAGAGTGGAATCTGGAGAAAATCGCACACCACCAAACAACAGACGGGCAGACACGAAATATATACGTGTGGATTCCAGAGGGGGTACGTCCTTCTAAGGAATCGGTAACACCTCTATCCACCAATGCAAAATATTATTACCAACGGATCGAAAAGTGTCAATTAATAAACAACGTTCTATATATTAATGACCGTTTGGTAGTCCCGGAAATTTATCGTGAAATTATATTGAAACAACTACATGATAACGCCGGGCATCTGGCCATGGAAAGGACTGTTGCCCATATCAAATTGAGATTCCACTGGATCGGAATTCGCGACCCATGTCAAGGCATGGGTTGCCAGATGTATCCCATGCCAAAGACATGCTGTTGGCCAACACCATATCGCACCATTTCAAATTAAGATTGTTGGTGATCCATGGGAGCGAGTGGCTCTCGATGTGCTCGAACCATTGAATACGACGGATGATGGAAATAAATACATCCTCGTATTACAAGATTATTTTACGAAGTGGGTGGAAGCATTTGCTCTGCCGGACCAAGAGGCATCCAACGTAGCAGAGGTCGTGGCCAGCAATGTGTTCTGCCGCTTTGGTATGCCTTATGAGTTGCACTCTGACCAAGGGAGTAATTTTGAGAGCCGGCTCATATCAGAGCTCTGCAAATTTTTCCATATCGTCAAAACAAGGACAACTCCATACACACCCCCACCCGGGGTGACGGGATGGCAGATAGATTCAACAGAACTCTCGCGGCGATGCTTACAAAGGAAACACGCCTTGATTGTAGAGATTGGGACTTACGGCTCCCGTATGTACTTACGGCTTACCACACTTCAGTACATTCCAGCATGGGCTACACCCCTGCTCAGTTAATGTTCGGCCGTGAATTACCATTACCCCTGGATCTGGCCATGCCTCGAATACCAGGAGAGAAAAATTCACCATCTGTCTATGTCGAACTCTTGGGGCAAAGGATAGAACAAGCCCATGAGTTAGTGAGAGAAACCTTATCCACTGCACACCGGCGGCAAAAGACATGGCATGACCGGAGAGTGCATGGAGATCTATATGAAGCAGGAAGGATCTTTTGGGTACACGATTCACAACGATCTGCAAACGTGCCAAGTAAACTGAGTTACCAGTGGAAGGGCCCCTATGTGGTAGTAGGCAAGACGTCGGACGTGACCTACTGTATCCGTTCTTCGGATGACCTCACCTCAGTCATCCACTTCGATCGACTTAAACCTTGTGTCAGTGACGACCATGCACCAGAGCTCGGACTGGGCGTTTCTCACGACACCGGTACCCAGACAGATATTTCTACGGAAATTAGTATTCCCATGGTTAGCACAGAGCACCGCGGTGCCAGTTTAGCCCCAGTTCTACCAAGCCAGAACGTGGGTGAACAAGCGGCTAACGTACTCGCCCTATCCCTCCTCAGCACGGGTCTACTCGACCTGAGAAGTCGTATCTGAAGAATTTTGTGTTTGTTTTGTCCAAAGGACCAGATGGAAATGTTGCTCCTCCGGACTCTTCCCATTCCCACCCACTTCATGCTATGCCCCCCCATCATAGATTTACCACAAGCGGAAGCTGAGGCTGACTCAAGCCATGCTTCCTGTGGGGTGGAACATGTGGTGAATAGCATGGAAGTGAAGAGGCTGGACGAAGCCTTGGCGTGTCTCGAACCGCCGAACCATACAACAAGTTATACTCAACCACCTCCCGAAAACGCCAAACCAGTTCCCAACCAAGCGGTGCCCATATCCATTGCCGCACCACTACCCAAAATCCAACTGGCGTCCCTAATCTATACACCAAGTTCGGATATCACCGGTCCAGTCCATTTCGTACGCCACTCGTCGTCTGTTGACCATCAATCTTCAGATATGAGAGAGACTGCTGCAACAGAAGAGGTGGCATAGCGCACCACACCGAGCAACACTACACCCCCCCACCCCCATGGTGGGCAGGGAAGCAGCCTGTTCAGCAGACTCTTGGCTCGAATTTTCCCGGTGTCTAAAAGCTTCGACAGGACACCAACCGTCATGTAATGGGAAATGACCACATCCCCTTGTCCAAAGGCCACCCCATCGAATCGGCCTACCATACCCCCCCCCCACCCCTTGCAGCAGTCAGAACATTACACAACAGACAGAACGTCAACACCTACAGAACACACCTGCCTTCAAGACTGGATACGTCAATTCATCATTGCGCGTACAGCACATACTTGCTCGGTTATACTCAGCATAACAGAGACATTCAACATCGGCAACAACATCATTTAGCAGCACCTACCAGTATTAATTAATTCCCGGTAGAGACATAAAAATTCCCGCGAGAAATAATATCTCCCGCAGACCACACCTCCCGCAAATAACAACAGACTTGGCGTTCACCAGCATGGAAAACTGGAATGCGCCCACTTCGCTTATAGCATTAGCATCATACAGCAGCCCGGACATCCCGACAACAGCATTATCATCAACAGACAACAGCCAACAAATCTCCAGCACACACCCTCTTATCAAGTTACGGGAAAACTGATCATGTGGATATAAGGAATGCACTACAGCCATCTACAGTACGCATCACGGGAGGAACGTTTGTCCAACGGTCCTCCCCTTTTCCCTTTTCCCGACATCATTCGGAAACAGCTAAATCTACATACTTCATCTACACGTATTAACAGTCAATATTATTAAGAGAGCAAGATGCCCGCATTGGCGTCAGTCACGAGTAGGATTTTACTACTGAAAAGTTGAATTCGACAATGGATTGATCAAAGTTATGGCAGCATCTGACAGGTCATCTATGCTCAAAAGTAACTCGGTCACGCCCATTGGCTCTGCCGTTACAGAGTGAAACACCCTCAGGGTTCGATAAAGTTGACATTCACGCCGCCACTCCCTCCCCACTCCCGCACCTGACAGCCATAAACATGTCACGTATACCACAGCGCAAGTATCATCTACAGATAACCAGTCACGGTATCAGATTCAAATCACCAACATGTCAGAAACACACCCACTCAGGTTGACTGTATTCACAATCTCTGAACGACGGCATTGTAAATTGTAATAACTGTGGCACACACTTTTCGAGTTGTACTGCAATTTAACCATTATAAAGTGGTATTAATGTGTCTGGTCTAGGCCGGGATGGAGCTAGTTCTACCCATTGAGGGGAATGCTTGGCCAGCCCTCCCACTCGGAAAAACACAGCTATCTTAACGGGATCAGTAACGTTGATCTGATTAAGAACACAACTGCTCTACCATGCTACAAATCATTAGCGCACGGGCCGGTAAAGTGGCATAAAAAATCGGACAGTATAATTACACAGAGAATTTCAAAAATTCTCTTCCTTGCGTTCCAGTCTATAATCAACACGGGCTGAGAACTACATATTACAGACACATACCAAGACGCCTGTTAAAGAACTTGCGCCAAATAGGGACATTATAAAGATCTTGATGTAACATATATATTTCTATCTCTCGCATCTACGACAGACTGCACTTCAGCAACAGCATTTTGGCCATCGCCATAAACAGCATATATGTTCCCAATCAACGACGTGCTTTTTAGAGCCACATGACATTTTACTGCTATTTCCAGTAAATTGGATCAAACGCTTTAAAAACAAGAGCCGCACAAAGACGAGACTACCACTACCACCCCCTCCTAGTTTGACACCCAAGACAAACGATCAATGCATCGAAAGCATGGGAGCACGCTAGGTGAGAATTATAGATTTATAGGACTAGTGACGCAAAAGATGTGCAGTTTAACGGAAAAGAGCACATAGAGGTGCGAAAGAGTTTGGGATGGTGGCATACTTTTAGTTTTGATTTTTGGCCTGGTATTTATTTTTCCAGGCCTTTTTTGTGTTTTCATTTTGTGGTGCGTGCTCTTTACTGAATTACTACCCTGATTAAGTCTAAGACAATAGCTCGCATGGGCGTTCTCGCGGTGACGGACAATTGAATTTCTGCCGAGAATGCTCAAGCTCCAACGTACCTGAATCAAGCTAAGTTAGAAAAATATAATATATGAAAAAGACATATATATATTTTAAAACATACAGTAATAATATCACAGTAGTATGTAATTACGTATGCATACCGAGTGTATAAAGGTATGCATACCGTGCGGCCCGTTTTTGACAGGTCTGCATGGATAGCTCCACAATCCGTCTTGACGTTCTGACATGGGAAGAACATTAATAAGAAAAATACTATTTAATAATAAAGAAAACTGGTTCATTAGGCAGCCCCAGCAATAGCTGGAATGGCATGATGGGAGTAAAAGACATATTCGCTATTGTGTGTTGTGTACTTACATCGCACATGGCGTCTTTACAACACAGGTATCTGCAGCGATTATTTTGATGAGACACAGCTATGCAACAATTTTGTGTAGCTGTGTAGGGTGACCATAGTCAGCCAAGGGATGGAGTTTCAATTTTAAAAACATATATAGTAATAAGAAAAGTATTTCAAAAATAAAATAACAATAATTCTATCTTCCGCACACCTATTCACACATTCTGCTGCATCCACGACAATAATGCCCACAAACGTCTGCTGAGAAATTCCCCCAATGAGTTTGGGTCCCACGACTCATGCTTGATGGCCATGGTCGGTGGTCTTCTGATGCCGATATTTCATTATCTATGTTACTAATGTCGGTGGCACTTAAGTTCAATGAAGCTGCAGATGAGTTAATGAATGCACTGGTTGTTGTGGTGACGACTATTGGTGTAGCTCCGAAATTGCTGACATCATGGTTGCCATGGCGGTGGGGGTAGTGGTGATTGCTGAAGGTTGGCTGAACGATGCGATGATGCTGTGTGAGGATGCTGCTGCAGTGATTGCGGATAATCTTCTAATTTTAACAGCCTTGATCAGCTTACTCGCAGACGTTCTCGGATCTCAGGCTAATGAGCTATTCTGCGCTTTCCCACATATGGTCTGTCTGGCGTAGTAGTCTTTCTGAGGACAGGATCTATGGAAAGAATGGTGCTGCGCATGGATGTAGGTGTGCTGGTATGCAGTGCAATGGTGGTGATGATGGCTTCCGTGAGACTTATCTCCTCGTCAATAAATAAACTGAGCGGTGATATTGAACTGTCGGAAATGTCCTGTAAAACTGGATCATGAATTTTCACAGGAGGTGTTATCACTACCGAAATTGGCTATCCTATCACGGATTCAGATGATGTTGTAGCGCTGTGTGCTGTCGGTGTTGTCACTGCCGGTGCTGCCGGTACGGATGCTACAGTTGGGGTGAATACTGATGCTGTAGGTGCTGCCAGTGCTGTTCTTATGGGTGCTGTCGGTGCTGTCGGTGCTGTGGTGATGGGTGCTGGAGTGCTGACATTGGCTGGCTGTGTTGCGGATGCAGATGGTACAGCTACTTGCTGAAAGTCAGTTTGTTGTTGTTTGGTGCATTTAGTCTTTAGCCACTTTTCTGGTTGGAAGCATGGTAATTGGAAGTCTATTTCCGAAATGTCGTGCGAGGATATCGATGTCCTCACTCTGCTCACCAGGCTTTAATGTCACAACCAACACACGATGTTTAAATGACAATGCGTGTGTTACACCATACCGAGTGGCTGAATACAGGTACTTGCAGTCCACACAAAATGCTCTATGTAGTAGATGGTTGCGATTGACGTGAAGTTTCACGTCTGAGGTTCTGGAAAATGCACGCATGCTGCTTCATCAGCCTGTGCACTAATGATTTGTATGCGCGGTAGGACAATCGTGTTCTCAATCAAAATTAGGACAGTTAGCTGACTGTAATTTATTGTTTGGTTTAAACAGCTCCATGTCTTGCAGAAGCCAAGTCTACTGACCCCACACAGCTGGACCATATTTACTGGGTGGGTGGACTGCCAAGCCTCCTCCTCTGTCGGTAGGACTAGTCTCACCCTAACTAGACCAAACTTAATTATCATAGTACAGCTCGGAAAGTGCATGCCTCAGTTTTACAATTTACAATATTGTAGTATGGAGATTGTGACACAGTCATCCTGAGTGTCTGTGTCTCTGTCATGTTGGTGAATGTGATTGATATGCATGGCTACTTATCTGTGGATGATCTTGTGCTGCTGTGAATTGTGACATTTTTATATGCAGTGGGGCGGGCAATACTGCATGATTGTGGTGTCAACTTTATCGGACATGATGTATTTCGCTCTGTAATGGACGAGTCCAAAGATGGGACAGAGTTACTTTAGAGTGCCGCTGACCAAGAAGGGGGCTGTCGTACTTGAATCAGACCATTATAGATTTTCCGTTCGGTAGCAAATTCCTTCTTGATACTGACGACAGACTGCGGGCATCTTGCTCTCTTAACAATATTGACTGTTATTATGTGCGATTGAAGTGTGATAGTTTAGCTGATTACGTATGATGTTTCCTCCTTTTCATATGATCAGTTTTCTGCACACCAGATAAGGCAGTGTTTGTGGAAAATATTGACTCGTGTTGATGATGGTGGTGTTCTGTTGTAGGGAAGGCGGGGTTGTTGTGTGACGCTGTCGTAATGCGAAGTGGGCAGATCCAGTTTTTCAACCTGGGGAATGCCGAGTCTGTTGTTGTTGCAGAAAGGTCGGGTTGCGGGGAATGATGAACTCCCCGCATTCGTGCGGGAGGGAATGTTGCAGAAAAAGATGTCTCTAACTTTTTCTGTTACAAAAGCTAGGTGCATGCTATTTATGTTGTTGATGATGTTGAATGTCTCCATCAAACTTTTTATATAACCGGTAACTATGTAATGTTCGTGCAACAATGAATTGACGTATCCAGCCTTGCGGGCAAGTGTGTTCTGTATGCTCCTGGCTTTCTGTGTCTTGGTGTGATGTTCTGACTGCTCACGGCGGGGGGGGGGGGTGCGGCTTGGTAGGGCGGTTGTGGTCAGGGATGCCCTTTGGATGGGGAGGGTCATCTCACATTGCACGACGGTTGGTACGCTGTCATAGTTTTTAAGTACCGGGAATATTCTAGCTGAGAGTCTGCTGAACAGGCTGCTTCCCTGCCCACCACCAGCTGGAGGGGGGGGGGGGGTTGGGGGTTTGGGTGGGGTGGGGGAGGGGGTTGCTGCTATGGTGCGCCATGCCACCTCCTCGTCCGAACTTCGCGTATAGACACGAGAAGCCAGTTGGGGTGGTGGTGGTGGTGCTAATGGATGGGGTGCACCTTGGGGTGGGGGTGATCCGGCGATGTTAGGGCTTGGAGAGGTACACCGAGTTGTGCAGTTTTGCTGTTCTTCAAAACAAGCCGGGCCTCATCAAGTCTCTTCACTCCCACACTATTTATTACATGTTCTAGCCCACATAAAGTATGGCCCGGGGCAGCCTCAGCCTCCGCTTGTGGTAACTTTATAATTGGGGGTAATAGCATGAAGTGGGTGGGAAAGGGAATAGGTCCGTGGAAAAACTTTTCTGTCCTTCCCTTTGGACAGCACAAACGAAAAAGTCTTTAGATACGACATCGCAGATCATGTAGACCCGCTCTGAGGTGGGAAAGGGCAGTACGTATCTCGTCATCGTCCTCAGCGTTAGTCATATGTTGGCCATACTCCTGGCTTGGTAGGAGGGGTCGGACTGGCACCACGGTGCTCCAGAATAACGTCGGGAATACTTATTTCCGTAGAGACATCTGGCTGGTTACTGGTGTCACGTGGAATGCTCAGTCCAAGCTCTGGCACTGGATCGTCACCGACACAAGGTTTAAGTTGATCGAAGTGGATGACTGAGGTCAGGCCATCCAAGACACGGATATGGTAGCTCATGTCCGACTTCTTACATACTACCACAAAGAGGCCTTTCCAATGCTAACTCAGTTTACTTGGCACGTTTGCAGAACGTCGTGAACCATGAACCCAAACCATCTTTCCCACCTCATACGGGTTTCCATGCACTCGCCGGTCATGCCACATTTTCTGACGCCAGTGTGCAGTGGATACTGTTGCTCTCACTAGCTTATGGCTCTGTTCTATCCACGGCTGCATGGGCTCTACATAGAGAGATGGTGAATTTTTCTTCCCTGGAATCCTGGGCATGGCCAGATCCAGGGGCAGGCTAATTCATGGCGTAACATCAACCGAGCAGCGGTATAACCCGTGCTGGAGTGTATCGATGTGCAGTATGCCACGAGCACGTATGGGAGTCATAGATCCCAGTCATAACAATCAAGGCGTGTTTCTTTTGTCAGCATCTCCGGCAAGGTACGGTTGATTTTTTCCACCACCCCATCACTACGTGGATGGTAGGGCGCTGTGTGTGTTTTGACTACCAGAATCAATTTGCAGAACTTGGAGATCAGCCGGCTCTCAAAATTACTTCCTTGGTCGGAGTGTAGTTCGTAAGGCATACCGAAGCGGCAGAACACAGTGCTTGTCTGGACCTCTACTACTTGATCTGGCAAAGCAAATGCTTCTACCCACTTCATAAAACAATCTTGTAATACGAGGATGTACTTGTTTCCTTCATCCGCCATGTTCAAGGGTCCAAGCACATCAATAGCCTCTCGCTCCCATGGCGCACCAACAATTTTAACTTGTAGGGGTGTGGAATGGTGCTGACCAACAGCGCATCTTTGGCATGGGACACATTTGGCGACCCATGCCTTCACACTATCGCATATCCTGATACAGGGTAATCACTGTTTTGATTCTGTCTGTTATTCGCTCAATGGCCAAGTTTCCAGCGTTATAGTGCAGCTGTTGCTGAATAATTTCATGATAACGCTCAGGAATCACTATCCAGTTATTAATGTAGAGGCTGCCATTTTGCATATGGCACTCTCCAAACCTCTGATAGTAGTATTTCGCTGTCTTGGAAAGTGGTGTAACAGATTTCTTAGGAGGATCCCCCCTCCTGGATCCATGTGTATATGTTTCGTGTTTGCGCATCTGTTGCTTGTTCATGAGCTACTGTCTCCATGTCCCACTCTGTACACCGCAATTCGGGGAACGCTGGGGATGACTGGTGGTGGCCACTTCCTGTAGATCCTCGAGTCTGATTCTGCTCAAGGCATCAGCATTTCCTTGCAGTTTGCCGGGTCTATGAACAACATTGAAGTTAAAGGCCTGCAGGGATTCTTGCCACCTCGCTACCTGGCCCTCCCGATTTTTGCAGTTCCTGAGCCAGCGCAGGGCGGCATGATGTGTACGCAGGGTAAATGGGCGCCCGTACAAAAAGTGTTTGTAATACTTGATGAAATACACCGCAGCTAACAATTCCCTCTTGGTGGTCACGTAGCATTTCTTGGTTTTGTTTAGAATATGCGAACCATAACCCAGTACCTGCTATTTCCATCTTTGGTGACCTGAGATAGAACTGTGCCAATGGCATAAGTCGATGCATCAGTGTCCAAGATGAAATTGAGGTTAGGGTTAGGATGAGGAATAATTGGTGCAGTTGTCAAATGTTCCTTCAATACCCTGAAGGAGCCTTCACACTCACTCGCCCACTCGAATGGTCGATCTTTTTCGGTGATCCTAAATAAGGGTGATGCAATCTCACTAAAGTGATGGTATAAGGACGATAGTACTGGCAGAGATGAACGAAACTCCGGTGTCCGTGACTGAAGTGGGTGTTTGCCACTCCGCTACTGCCTTTGTTTTTGAAGGTTAAATAGCCACTCCATCGCCGGATATGACGTGTCCCAGGAACTCGATGCTCCATCTAAAAAGATGGCACTTTTTGGGTTTGAGCTTTAGATTAGCGGTATGAAAACGCATTAGGCCTGTGTCCAGTTTGGACAGAGTCTGCTCAAATGGTGAGCCAAAGACGATTACGTCGTCGATGTAACAGAGACAGATCTCCCATTGCAGGGTAGTTAACAGCTGCTCAATGAGTGCTCAAATGTTCCATGAGTGTTTCACAATCCATAGGGCATCTTGAGGAACTGGAAAAGTCCATCTCTACAAACAAATGCGGTCTTCTCCATGTCAGCCTCATCCATGGCTACCTGCCAGTACCCACTAGCTAAATCAAGGGTACAAAATGACTTGGCTCCGGATAAGGAATCTAAGGCCTGCTCGATCCATGGTAACGAATAAGTGTTGTTGATGTTAAGATCATTAAGGTGGTTGTAGTCTATACAAAACCGCAAAGAGCCGTCCTTTTGCCTGCTAGTACAATGGGACTGGCCCAGGTGGATGCTGAAGGCTCTATAATGCCTCTCCGCAACATGCCGGTTACTTGTTGATGTGCCTCCACCTCCTTGTGAATGAGAAGACGTCGAACGGGTTGTTGAATGGGTCGGTTGTTTCCGGTGTCGATGGAGTGTTGCACGGGATGGGGTTTTCCCAGGTCCCTATCTCCAGACAAGAAACTGTCGCGATATTTATATAATAATTTCCGTACGTCATGTTTATGAGATCGCACCAATCAAACTGTGGCACACAAATATATATCATGCAGATGCTCCGGTAAATCATCAGAAGTAGTTGTTGGTGTAGGTGCAGTAGGGGGTGTCTGTAGTGATATTACATCCACCAGATGGCCACAACGAACTCCCAGTGCAAGTGTTATTGTGGTGTACAGTGATGATTCCGGTCCAAGGCATATGTGTCAGCCATGTTGTCTAATTCCTGTTGTCTGCATTATGATGGCTTCGCTAGCACTGAGGAAATCAGAACCAAGCAGGGTATCGTGTTGAATAGAGGCAATGGCAACTCACTGTATGAATGGCATTTCCTCTATCTGTATTACGAGGTTTACTGTTCCAGCCACAGGAACATCGGCTTCCATAGCCGTTTGCAAAAATATGTTTGTAGGCCTAAGGGGTGGCTTCTTATACGGTGAGATGCTCTCATACAAGCGCTTGTTGAAGACGGTGATGGAAGCTCCAGTGTCAACGGTGGCACTGGTGGAAACGCCACTAAACAGACAAGCACACCTTTATATTACTTTGCGGTGTGCCTGGGGAAGAGTTTCCAAAGATACTGTCTGCGGAGTTGCTTTTGGTGCAGTATCACCCTGTATATAGTCAGTCTGTTTTCAGATAGCTTCCTTGAGTGCAGTTGGTGGCTGAGTGAGGAAGGGTCCAACCCATTGTCGCTGCTGTCGATGACAGAGCTGGGGGTAGCAATGGTGGTGTTGTTGAGGCTGTTTCATTGTACTGTGCATATATAGCAGTATGGACAGGACTGGTGCGATCGCGGATGAGGGTTACCTGTATGAACCACTTTTTGCAATGCATCATGGGATGTTTGGTTGATGCCCAGAAGAAGCAATGATGGCGGGGAGGTTTGCCATCCTTTGAACGATGCTTCTTCTTGCGGATCCATGATGCCGAATACTGACTGCAGTCCATGTCACTACTGCTGCTGATGGTTGTAGTGGGTGATGCTGTTAGGACACGTGAATTGCAAACCACCAAGGGGCACCAGGTGTTAGGTGCTCCGGTGGTGGGTCAAGGTGCTTATATAAACGTTGTTTCAGTGGAGGTGCTACAACCTACCACTGCCATTTTACAGAGGAAAGAAGGTTTGTTGGATGCGGATGTTGCGGGGTCACAACCTCCAGCAGGGGGAGATGTCAGTGCAATGGATGCAGCGTGCATCATTGGTAGCGACATATAGGAACTTGGGTGTATGTGAGTGCATACTGTCGTGGAAGTGTGATGTGTCGTGTTGGCCACCTGACATTGTTGTCCAGAGGCCGTAGTTGAGCCAGGTTGTGAGAATGGGCACCGAAGTTTCTATGTAATCAGGGCCCATTCTAGTTTAACGGGCTCTCAGGCTGGGGTGTACATCGGTCAGCAGTAGGAGTTGTAGATGGAAGGAGATTTGGACATCGCTCCTTCCAGTGACCCAGCTTTCCATATCCAACACATGTGTTTGGTGGCTTTGTAGATGTCATCATATTTGTTGCTAGTCGTATTATTGACTGTGTTTCAACCATGGTGCTGAGTGTGGTGACTAAGTTGGTGAGTCCGGAGATCTGTTTTGTTATCTCTTCTAACCTATCATGCACATTCTAACGATTGTTATTATTGTGCTGGTTCTCGCATCCTGGCCATTGTTGTGGCCCCCACGATGAGATTGACCACGCCCTCTTCCTTTAGACGTGTGATTTTGACTGGTGGATTGTTCTGATTGTGATTGCGGGTCTGATGCTGATGTTGATGCTGATGCAGTTGGGTTGTTGGTGGTGACTAGGAGGTTGACATCGTTCACTTCATTTATTGGGTGTAATTGATGGCAATTGTTTTTTCCCGTTCCAAGTAATTCTCTTTCCAAACCGCGGTTGCCATTAATGTTTGAAGACTACCATGTTCGATGAGTAATAACTTTTCCTTGAGGGCGGGTTCTCCACTTAACGCATCAATAAAAGTGTCCAGATGCAGATGCATAAATCCCTCGTTCCTCCCCAACTTGTCTACGCAATTTCTTGAGCTGCAGATGACTCGTCTCACTGAGGGTCGTGTCCCCGAATATCTCTGATAATGTGCTTTCCAGTTCCGTGTATGTTGGTGTGTGATCTGAGCCCAAATTTGCCAGGCTTTCCCTAACAGTTTTGAGTCCAGATATTCTCCCATTTGACTATCTGTCCAGCGATTCGTACGACTAATGATTCCGAATTGGCACTTGTAATTGGCCCAATCATTCTCCCTGATAAATTTATGAGGGAGAATGACCGGGCTCTGGCCACGATATGAAGTTATGGGCAGAAATTCAGGTGGTAGTGCTGGGGAGACTGACGTGGACGCGGATGCTGGTCTGCATGCTGGTGGTGGTGTTGGTGGGAATTCCCAATGATGCTCCCTATGATGCCGTGTTCGTGAGGGCGATTCCAGACGATAGTGTTGTGCATGATATGTAAGGCCTGCTGAATACTGCCCTGATGCAGGTCCATAGACAGGTTTTGGTCTATAGACTGGTGGTGACATGCTATGTAAATGACGCAGACGTTCTATCGGCTGATGCGATGGCTGTTCCTCATACGGATGTGGTGCAGGAGACTGATGGGGGTGGTGGGTGCCGTGTGATATTGTTCTTCAGGAATATTGTTGGAAGGGAGGTGCCGCATCTCCCCGCTCGTATCGTGGCAACGATGGATAATATGGTGATGACGTATGTATCGTCGGAAATGCGGGATATGGTGCATGAGGTTCTGGCCATTGGTCACCTTGTCATGATACTGGTGAACATAATGGCTGTGAAGGAATAGTATGCCCCCATAGGGGTCTGTGTCATGGTCGACCGCAATCCGGCGTAGATGTTGGTTGCCTATTGTGGATATCCGACAGTGTAATATATTGTGTTCCTGCCTGCGAGGCATCCTGGAATGTCCCGTCGCTGATTGAAGAAAACTCGTGTAAAAGCGGTGCTGGTTGTTCTACACTGGGGAAATTTCTAGCATAGTCAATCAGCATGCATGCCGTTCACCCATCATAGATGCTACTTCCAAATCTAGGGAGTGCTGACTGCCTGATGAAGGAGACGGAGATGCGTGTGTGTTGAGTGTTGGCATGGGTTCACTTCTCATTCAAGCCCTACATCGGGTGCCACTTGTAGCTTGCGGGGGTATGCGCTGGTCCATTGTCTTGCTCCGCTCCATTGCACCACATGTACAGGATGCGCAGGAGCGCTGGTTGGCTATGGTTCTCGGGTTTACAGATCCCGTATCATGACTCTCCGGAAGGTACAAAGACCGGCTTCTGCAGCCGGGGGAACAATAAAATTCCAGTGGGATGATGTGATCATTGCCGCCAAGATTGAACCTCATGGTCTCATCCCAACTGTTCTTGTCACCGGTATGTCGGTCCATAAACTAATTTAAAACTCTGGACATGATGATAATAATTAACAATAACTACACAAACAATGGTATTCGTTTGCTAGTAGATGAGCAAAAATAATACAGTACCTGGAACTAAACTTCTACGTGGGCTCGCGGAGGGTACCTCACAGATTCGTACATCCTGCGAGGTATCTCCGTAAGGAAGCATCGCAATGAAGCTACTTAAATAGTTTAATATAAACCAATTATACCCATAACACACACACAATAATATTGTTGCGAGAGGAAAGTGCCTCGCATAGGCCTTCGTCACAGGAAAATGCCTTCAACGCTGAAGCAGAGGAAAAGAGCTGGCAAAAAGGGCCACTCTTGTTCAAACAAAAAGTTATGTGCAGTGGGTCAATCCTAATGAAACTATAATTAATGTGATGCATGCTGGTTTATGTGAAGGTGGGATGGAAGATTTTGTGAAGAATTCATAGGTCACCGTCTTATGTACGTCCAAAGATACTGCATTGGTAATTGCCGCTTTTACTTATGTGGGCTTTCTGCTAAAGTCTAACATACCATTTAGTTATTAGATACGCTTCCAAGCTTTGGCCACATCCTAGCTATCTTTTGATATATAAGTCTAACTGGCGAAGATGCCCAGCTTCCCAAAGGTCGCCCAGCATAGCATCTTCCTCAGAAAGACAGCGTGCAACATCCGATCACGTATCACCCCGCAACCACATATAACATCACCAGGACAATTTACAGTCCACATACGCAATTTAGAAAGCACAATAGTATTTATGCTGGGGAGTAAGAGGCAGATATCCATCGCTAGTGACCTTCCCGTGAGAACGTGGTGGGTTCTAAGACCGCACCCAGTCACCATACCGAGTTGGATGGAGATCTGCATCTCATCCGTCACCCGTGTGTTACGGAATTCAGATTTTACCTGCCATTAGGGTTATGTTCCAGAATGCCCAGAGATGCACTACAGGCTGGGGTTACATAAAATAATTTCTTTTCACAATGCTTCCTACATTGGCGGGGGTATTTAAACTAACTGGTATTCCGAAGATACTGGGGGGAGTAGATGCGAAATCGACACTTTAGTTATCACTGCTCGGACACCCCAATAGTTTCCCAGAGTCGGATCCTGCCAAGGTGTCGATTGGGAGTCCAGACAATTATTAAGCCTTGCGGCTGGAAGAGCGTAAAAGGAGACAATTGCTCATTACGAAGAGGCCCTAAGGTAATTGGTCAATTTATATAATCTAGCCGGTGTGCGGTGTTACATATCGGCTACAGCCGGAAAAGAGGCGTACACAATGTGTCTCTTACGGAGAGATTGTCCCTAACCACTTTAAACATATCCTATCAAGCTAGAATAGCCAGGTTTAGTCGGTCACATGTCAGGTTCGAGCAATGTGAGCATTAACAGTGACTCACTGTAAAATTGATGCTGGGGGATAACAGTGATGTGGATATAATGTTGCTCTATAGTATAGCCTAGCGTACTGCGTCCTAGAGTTTTTATGTAAACAAAACAGAATAACTAGGATGGCTACTTGCCATATACATAACTAACTAGTACAGTGCTTAACAGTATATCAGGTCATAGCACACCGAAATAAGGATAATATATACAGTGTGAAACAGAAAATATAAAAATGCGGTCTTAAGACCGGGAAGGTACCTATTAGTCATCAGTACCCATTACGGAAATAATGAATAGCACAATAGTATGGTTACTTGAGTACCTATTGGTCATCGGTAAAGTAAGAGTTCGTAAATCACAGGAATTGATGCGCCACAGACGAGTAGTGTGAGGTTGCACGATTCCGAAGTTGCTAGGAAGATTTCCACAGGCAGACCACAGGCAGACTGTTGAAGGAGAACGGTTATAGAAAGATGTCCATTGCATAGTCAGAATACCTAATACATAAATTTACACAGTGTCCGCCCGGTGATGGTAGTTTGAAAGTTGCCCATAACAAAGAGGTCTACAGTGGTAATTAAATATGCATGTACATAACTGGGTACACAATGCGAGTTACATCGCATAGCTCTTGCGACGCACCAGGCAGAGTGCAACCAAACTGTAGTCTAAAAGTTAATCAAAACACACGACATGCTGTGCGTAACTTTGATACCACTTTTCAGCATGGTCCTGAAGATCTGTCGAGTTATCCACCAAGAATCACCTTGGCTCCACATCCTGTAGAATTTACATCGGGCCCGCATGGTCCATCTACAAGAAAGCTCCTCTGTGAGTGTTCCGGAAAGGGAGGTCTTCTTATTTAGTTAATTTGCCCTCGGATGGGCGTCCGAAAGCTTACAAAAACTGGTGATTGCGGATCCAAGGTTGCTGACAGGCGCAGGAGATCTGAATTCTGAAGGGTACTACTGCGGAGTAGGATGCCACAGTCAGTAAGCAGTTAGCCCACGTCTAGCACTGCACTGGTCCAGCAACCCTGCTGTTGTGTCGGCTTTTCCCCGCCGAGTGCTCTCGATTCTTGATTTTAGGCCCCTTTTATACTACTCGTGACGTCAGAGGCAGGACGCCCTAGCCAATTAGCGGTAAGCAGTAGCCAATCAGCGTGCATCTAGAAAGGGTGACGTGGCGATCACGTGATCACCGCATTCCCCCATTCATTTAATACATACACGCGAATACTACGTCAAAGCAATATTTGGAAAATAATTTTAGTGAGCCATTTGTAGATAACTCGGCCATTTCGGGTCCGCTTTTAAAAAGCTAAATTGTTCTGAATTCCTCGTTTCATTCTGGTCCTGATCGGTACCAAGAAACACGAGAATGGAGTGATTTGAAGAAATCACCAGTACCAACTCGGTACACTATAGGCATCATTCTCTCCCCAAACTGACACGTGTTGTCAGGGAAGCTCTGACGCATGCGCGCTACGCGTTCTTACGGACTAGCGTTTTAGAGAAACCTCTCTCATATGGCTTTATACACACGTACTATACTACCCAGGGGGCGTGCTTGGAACGTACACTGAGTGGTCGTCCCGTACCCAGCCTAGCTGGATGGTCTGTACCCGTCCGGCTGATCCGTACTACACCAGACAGATGTTCTTAACCTCTGGAGAGCAATTAACATTGTCTAGTGGAAACTGATCTAGGCTGTTGCTCGGTAGCAGCAGCAGCAGGGTGGCTGTTAGTCCACACAGAAGTGGACCTGACAACACGGAAACAGATAGATATCTAGTAAGAAAGGATTGGAGCCAGAGGTCACGGGAAACGTTGGCTTCAATCCTTGTAAGACCATATTAGACAGGTCTCATCGCCCAGAAGTCATTCATATTGGATGCTAACGAAACACTGACCCAGTCACACACACGCAGACGCGCACGCACGCATTAAGCAGATAGCAAAGCCGTGGATCTCAGTAACTGCGTAGCATTCAGATTTTGTGGGCGTGTGTATGTCAAAGCAGTGTTCAAACATCAAAAATAATCTAGTGTTGTCTATTCGCAGCAGCGTACATTCATAGGTGGTTTAAAGGGCGACATACCTTTATCAGCTGGTTTAAAGTGCCACAAACATGGTGATCTATTTCCCCATACAAACCTGAACGATTTATTTATTTTTCCAAATTGGCAAGCCGACAGATGATAAATAACCAATACCAAGCGCTTTAAACCTTTCAACGTGAATTTACGCTTGCGTGTGACCTTCCAACGTTTTGGTTATTTAGCAACTGTATGCTGCGCATACATAGTAATGAGTTGTTAGGCCAGCTAACTAAACTGCATATTTACAGATTGTAAATCTGATCTGGTCGCAAATAGTAACAACTCTTCACGACAAATCACTTGATTGAATAATTGAAGTGTGGAAATCAGATTAGGTCACGGTTAACAACACGCTTTTGCCTCAGGATAGAATTAAGCTAAATACGTTGTCCAGAAGGAAAGGTATTACAAGAATCTTCATACTTGACCAATTATATAACGTTGGCACTTTGTCAATTAATCTTGGAAACCTATATAGTGCTAGGTGTAGCAACAGCTCCTCCCCAAGTAGCCGACCCATATATCAATCAGTCTACCGGCAACCAAGCAAGCCGTAAGGAGATAGCGTGACGTCAACCAACTTCAGTCAGCCTGCAACCAAGCAAGTCGTAAGTAAATAGCCTACCGGCAGATAATTTCATTCTGCCTACAGCCAAGCGGATTGGAAAGAGATAGCCTGCTAACCAACCAACTTCAGTCCACCTGCAATCAAGCATGCCTACTTCAGTCGCCGACGGCCAAGCAAATTTGAAGGAGATAGTCCGCCAAACAACGAACTTTACTCCATCTGCAGCCAAGCAAGTCGTAGGGGATAACCTGCCGTCAACCAACATAAGTCAGCCTGCAACCAAGCAAATTGGAAGGCGATAGCCTGCTGTTAAGCAGCTTCAGCCAACCTACAGCCAAGCAAATTGGAAAGAGATAGCCTGCGAACCAACCAACTTCAGTCTGCGTATGACCACGTAAATTGGAAGGAGATAGCCTCGTGATCCGGCTGGTGGCAGTACACATTACAAAGACACGGCACCACAGTGATGCCTGGCGCGGCCACAGGATCAGCGGAGTAGTCATATTATTTAAGCCCTCCTGTGCTGAGCGCGTACACGCCCCTCTCGCAAACGCCACGCATGCATGCACGCACCAACAGCGCACATGTAATGCATCCTTATCACGACCACTCACATACTGATAAACACACAACCGATAGAAGGTTAAACCCCTCACTGAAATACCACCAACGACCTGAAACACACCAAGCTACTCTGGCGCATACCTAATTGTATTGGCACATACACATCTCAGAGCTGTTCTTTTCTTTGGTTTAGAGCGGGAGTAGATAGCATTCTTGTTTCTTCCAGCAAGATGTACGAAGAGAATAAGCAGGTCGCTATAGTCCCCAACTCATACATATACTCTGGGTATGATTGGTACAATCACTAATCATCTAACCCAACACTATGCACCTAAGCGTGATAAATGTAACCACCTACATGCCATCTCCTAATGTAAAGCGCACACTATGACAATGCTAATATTCTATAAAAACACACCATACTGGTGACAGGATTGTATTATTAAAAGCTTGTTTTTATTGTGGTCAATATGTTGTCACCAGACACATTTCTTGGTAGAAGCAAGCTTCACTAAGTAATCTGTGAAATTGAAAATATTGACATATATATGTTGTATTTGTTTGATGGACCATACACACAGATTGTCCGGATGTCATCCGCGGATGAATTATTGTTAGTCAGTCAGTGGGTGCCTGTGTCCGTTTCTGTGTCTGGGTTTGCTTCCCGAGCATAAGTTTGAGATGCCTATGCATATAGGTCATGTGCACATTCGATAGCTTTGTGGTTATATATTAAGAACTGGTGCCAAATTAGATACTTAACCCTTTAACCCTTTAATGACTAAATTTGGTAAAAAATTCAAAATATTTGCTTATAGAATGTCCGTTTGCAGGCCAATTGAAGCCAATTTTTTGACAATTTACCACTGGAATGGCTGGCTCGGTTGCGGAGCCAGTCATTCCAGTGATAAATTTTCAAAAATACTCTTCACTTTGCCAGCAAATGGACATTCGTCAAGATCACTGCAGATGCTGGTTTCGGCCGGCTTCGTCATGAAAGGGTTAATGGATTCTGCAGTGGTGTTGAGAAATGTACATTTGCTATTTTTGAACATTGTCCACTGGAATGACTTGCTCGATGACAGAGCCAGCCATTCAAGCGGTAAATTAAAAAAAATAGTCGACAGCGCTGGCAATTTGATACTTGAGAATGCATATATAGACGGCAATCTCAGTAACACTGTCGCTGTGCCACATTATAAAATCCTATAAAATCTTGCAACATTGGACACCACTGCGCAGTAGTTGTGTTATTCGCATATGAGGCGGGGTTGGGGTGGGGTATGATGACGATTAAATATCACTATTGTGATTTCAGAATATAAAATATCCTCCTTCGCATCTATGCTTACAAATTATAGCAGTAACTGTGGGGAGAAGAAAGGATGCCATTATGTAGTCGGACGAGCTGTATTTTCAATGATAATATTTACGTGATCTTTCGCTGTTCCAGCGTCACCGGTCACGGATCTGGATGACAACCCCGACAATAAATCAATAGGATGCGGCCATATTCGCCAACGGAAGGTTGGCCGCTCTGGCATCGTGTCCTATCTAAATCTGAAACAAGTCGCTCGATATTAGCTCTTGCGCCCCTTCGAGATATATCTGTTAATTAATCAAATGAAGAATGACGTGTGCTAAGGGATAGAACAACCTTTAGCTATAGTAATGGAATTGCTGTTTCAAAGATAATTCTTTCATTGAATGTAGTGGTTTAAAACAACGCCACAATCCTTTTTTAAAATGCACAGGACCAACGCCTGAAAACCACGCACGCGCAGATCCAAATACAATACCCTCTTTCCATTAATGGAAGATGTTAAGATTCCATGGTTCGATTCTATACTGGCAAAGAGTCCACATTTCCAATGATTCATTCACACGTTCCTCTTTATAACGCATTGACTCTAATGCCCTTTTCTCGATCACAGCTCAATGCTCAATCATTGTAATGCTGAGAGATGATAACCAGCGGTTGGATCGACGACTATGCGTGTTTATTGTCCCCTGCATTATGAAGGATGAGTGTGCACATTATCGGGAAAACATAAATGCCCACCGGTAACCAGCAATCTTTGTAAACGTGACTGATAATAGCATGGTTGAGTCAATAATACAGCATTAGGGTTGCAGTCACGAATATTATACTATAGGTCAAATATATATATATATATATATATATATATATATATATATATATATATATATATAGGACATTTGACCGTAGGGGCCACAAGATGGTGGTTCTCTAAGACAGGTTGTCATAAAACAACCAATGTTAAATAACCACAATCTCGTAGACCCAAAAGCCGTTTCATATAAAAATGGACGGTTATAGACATATTTTACTGAATACAGACAGCAGATGTACTCTGTTCTCGTGTTACCACGTTGGTAATAATGGCGATAAAAAGTATAGTGAAAGGGATTGTTTGGTTTGGCAGGATATAATTTCAGGAAATTCGAATATAAAATATTCAAAAGTTTTCTTATTGTTCTCTAAGATTAAAATATACATGAATTCATATGGTCACCTTATGGAGCAATTCTCTCAGACAAACAGCGAGCAGACATGTAACGGTGTGGCAGCTCCTGAATCATATGACGACCCCGTTACTGACCGCACCGCAACCATATATAGCATCACCAGGATAAGACGTATTTACAAAGCATTTGAAAAGCGCATATATATTTACGGTTGGGATAAGGATACGGAAATCCAACTGTAGTGACCTTCCCATGAGGGCGTGGTGGGTTCCAAGACCGCACCCAGTTACTGTGAAGAGTTAGAGGGAGATCCGTGTCCCGTCCGTCACCTGGCGTGTTCAGGACAGATCATGTAGGACCTGCTCACGGGGGACTAACATTTTACCTGTCGTTAGTGTTAGATTACAAATATGCCCAGAGATGCACTGATGGCCAGGAAAAAATAATATAATGTTTTCGCAGTACTTCCTACTTTAGCATGGATATCTAAGCTAACTGGTATCCGAAGATACTGGGGGGGGGGGGGATGTTTGCGGAATCGCCACTTTAGTCTTCACCGCTCGGAAACCCCAATAGTTTCCAGAGTCAGATCGCACAAACGTGTCGAAGGGAGGTCCAGCCAATTATAAGCCTTACGGCTGGAGGAACGTAGGAAGAAACAATCGCTCATTTATTAATAAGGAGACCCTAAAGTATATTGTCAATTTATACCACCTAGCCAGCGTGCGGTGTTACATATCCGCTACATCTGGAAAAGAGGCTTACACAAATGACTCCTAGCGAGCGACCGTCCCTAATTACTTCTAAACCTATCATATCGAGCTCGAATAGCCAGGTTTAGTCGATCTAATGTAATGTTCGCCTAATGAGAACCTGAACAGTGACCTCAGTGAAAAAGTGATGCTGGAGGAAAAAGATGACGCGGTGTTATTGTTGCTGTATAGCGTCGCCTAGCGTACTGCGGTCCTAGTATTTTATGTAAAATAAAGAAAACAAGTAACTAGGATGGATGCTGCCATATACATAACTAACAATCACAGAAGTGACAATAATTAAGGTCACCTGACCTTGCGGTGCTTGTTAGTCATCAGCACAAAACAAGGATACTATATACAGTAAAAAGATAAACTATAAAATGCGGTCTCAGACGACCGGTGGGTACCTATTAGTCATCAGTACCTATAAATGTAAAAATACAATAATATAAAAATACAGTTAGATGAGTACCTATTAGTCATCGGTACGGAAAACGTTCATAGATCACAGTAAATGATATGTTCCGAATGAGGAACGTGAGATGGCTCGATTCTGTAGCTGCTGGGATGATCTCCGAAGGCGAACTGTTGATGCGGCTCACTCTCAAGGACGGCGAAGAAGAATGATTGCAGTTGAAGATGCCTACTAGATTGTCATATTAATTTAAACAGTGTGGCAAAAAGGTTCCGTACTATAGCGAAGGTTGAAAGCTGCCCTGTAGTAATGAAGGGCTGCTGTTGAATGTTAAATAATGAGGCATGTGCATCTTCCGTGTACACAATACATGATGCACCGCATAGCTCATGCGGCACACAAGGCAAAGTCCCACTAGACTGTAGTCTAAAAGTTAAATATCATACACAATACATTGCCCGGAGTTTGATTACCACATTTCGGCATGGTTTGGCAGATCTGACGAGTTAGCCACCAAAAATCACCACTCGTTCCACATAGACCTACTACGAGTTCTTACATCGGGGCCGCAAGACCCATTTGCAGGAAGGCTCCTCCGTTGTTGTTGGAAGTGAGGGCTTCTTCTTTTAGATTTATTTATTTGCCCTCGGGTGAGATCCTCCCGAGAGCGTACACAAACTTAGATGCGGATACGGCGGTTGTGTGCCAGAGACTAAGAGCTGGAATCCGAGAGGCACTGCTGCGGTTATACGGTAACCACAGTCAGAACGCAGTTACCCACGTCTTGTACTGCTCTGACCACACAACCTACCACCTTCTCTCTCGTCGAAGTGTGGGTCTCGATTCTCTGTTCTTCGCTCCTTATATACTCCTCATGACGTCGTAGCTGGAACGCTCAGCCAATCAACGTGCGACCTGTAGTTAATCACCGTGTGAACTGGAAGGGTAAGGACATTATCACGTGATAAACACCCTCCCCATTCAATTAGTACATAGACGCGCTTATGGCGTTTTCAATATTTGGAGCATAATTTAAGCAGAAAAATAAGGACAACTCGACCATTTCTGGACCGATTTTAAAATAGTTTACAGTTTTGAATTCCTCGTTTTATTCCGGCCCTGATAGGTACCAAGAACGACGAGGATGCAATAATTTAAAGGGGATACAGGCACCAAATCGGTACATTTTGGTATGCATTCTCTCCCAAAGCTGACGAGTGAAAATGAATAACACAGGAGAACATCCACGAATTCGAATACACGGTTTACACTTAGTGCATGTGAACATAACGCTGATTGAATGATGCGTTGATGCGCTAACGTCAATCATTTCAATCTTCTGCTGTTTCGGAAGACTGCCCACTATATGTAGTGGAAATCATACTTTCGCATCATATACGCATACTTTCAAAATAAACATCTTCAGCAAATAATTATTATATCTAAAGAAATATAAATTTTATAACTTCAAAAGTATTGTCTAACTATTAAATGGAGCGGCCATTCATGCCATCTTTCCAGGTCTGTCTGTCATTGCTCATTTTCAATTTTAGGGATTTTCAACTCTATTCTCGTTATGTGCCAATTCCCGGTGCAATGGCGTGAATTGCTTAAACATCCTTATACAAGCCTTATCACAGCTATCACAGCATTAACGAAGCGAATGCCAATATTCCTTGATTTTATGCACAGTCTCAACGAAACATTGCTTACTCTGATAAGTTCTAGCCCAGCTGCAGATACCTCTACAGCATGACGACAACGACGACCTAATCCTATAGGTCGAATGTTGAACAATCTAAACATTAAACTGTTCAAGTGTTGTGTTCTAACTTTGTATTAGTATGCACACACTAACAACTTGCACGTTTTCGTGGCCGGCAAACAGGGATCCATTTGGGCTTACATTTAATTCATGGAATATACACTAAACAACGAGTTGTGAAAATGTATATAACGACACCCACTTAGATATTTATGGTCTGCACTGTGTATATGTGACATGGTCTAGGAAAAGGAATCCATAATGGACCTTTCCCTTTTATCCATCGATTCATATGACGTCATGATCAACTATGTGACGTGTAGGATGGCGGCATCAATGATATCCTGAATAACAAACGCTTAATTGATGACATACTAGGCATTGCTGTACGAATTATATGTCTACTATTTAATAAATATGCTGTTGAGTATTTTGAAACCATTTTGACTGGGCGCTGTTGCTGCCTATGGCATCAACAGCACCCAGTCAAATTAGTTTCAAAATTCTCAACAGCTTCCCTATATAGTTTTCTAGAAATTAATAGTTAGGGACCTCATGGATCTATCGATTACAACATGGGCAAAATGTGAGCAGGGCATAGTTAAAACTGGGTTCCTCCATTATAGACCAGAATTGGCTGATGCATTTGTAGATGAATCATCAGATCTGAATGTGTGTCATAACAAAAGAAGATCACCTTGTGTCTATATCGCTTTAAACGGAACTGGCCACGCTATAGTAACTCACTGTTAAGTGCAGTCAACCTTCACTGATCTGTCCATAAAGAACTCTTCCACTCCTGGTGCTTATTAATCAAGAAAGATTGTTATTTTCTGGGTTCTGGGTCTATTGCACCACTCTCGATATATAGGCTAACCCTGCTTGTGTTTATTGAGATGCGTGGTAATGAAAGAACGAGTGCATTGGTTTCTGCAATCCCGCGTTCTCCCAGAGCTGCACCATTACCATTAGAGTCCTACATTTGCTTTTTAAAAGATATGCCCTAAAAGGCAGAGTGCATGTCAACACATTTTAATTGGTTCTAGTAAGAACGGTTTAAGAGAATCACAATGTGTGGACATTTTTCCTCATCAAACTACTACTAATCTGCGCACGAATGTTGGGATACACCGCCTATTTGCTGCAAACATGGTAACGTGGTGCTTAATCATAATTAGCAGACACGGGTTGTCATAGGAAATCCCTAAGTACTGAACACAGAGGATGTTTGTTCTTGTGGCTGCAAATATCAAATCTCACTCCTGATCATATCTAGCGGAGAATCCGAAAGGTTTACCCGCTAAACGTGTCCACCGAAAATACACAAGATTATATAGGTATCCGTGGAAATAAACATTTTACCCATATATTTCAATTGGTATCTTCCCTAGTTTTACACTGGTACACATTTATACTCCTGGGTGGACAGAGGCGACGAGGAGTGAAGGCGATTTCTTATATTTCCGCTGATTGCTCTCCCGCCACCTGATAGCATGATAGTCGAGCAAGATTTGAGAGGGCCATGAGTGATCTCGCCAATATTTGGACGATATCTATGATTTCACCACACATAACGTGTGGGCGGAGCTTGGCTAGAGACTGGCGGTCATAGTTAGACATAGATCCCTTTATTCTATTTATATCCCTACTGCATGCAAAGGAAATAAATTGATTTGTAGGGCAGAAAGCTGAAAGCTCCAGTAGCTTGGATAATGCTGTCTTTATATTCCGAGATATTTATTTGATAAATGGACGTAGAAGTCCATAAATAGACATAACAATTACTTCCTGTTAATTTATATTAGTGCCTTTTATTATACTATAATACTATAATAGATTAAATAACAGTGCATGCCATAGTGTCAATTGAATAAAATATAACTGAATGTGTTCTTACATTGCAGAGTTATCGACACAAATGTCTATTTCGGTATGAGCTAATTGTGACCCCGCGGCTTCGATGCTTGAGTTGTTAGCCGTAAACTGATGTTTACGTCTAGCTCACCACAATATGAATGTATGCTACCGATTTGCTTATTCTACCTACATGCATTGCAGATTTATCAAGGAAATGCGTGTCTGTCTGCCTGCCTGCCTGCCCGCGTGGCTGTCTGTCTGTCTGTCTGTCTATCTGTCATGATGTCAGTCTGCCATCCGCCCGCTATGATCCATCCGTCTGTCTGCCCTGTCACTTGTTCATCCGCCCATTCATCTAGGTGTCCGTCCGTCCGTCCGTCTAGGCTTCCAACCGTCCGTCCATCCATATGACTGTCTGTCTGTGTATCCAGGCATGTATATAAAATATTACCTAATGTGGCTCAAATCGTAACACAACATTGTTACCACGACGGACGATTTTCAGACGTTGATCACATGCATTTTAGCAATAGTTGTCTTTGTTTTAAACAACTGCATTCAATTAAAAAGCTCTATTTGAAACATCAATTCTATGACCATAATTAAAGGTTGCTCTACCATACTACAAGTCATCCTCCATTTGATTAATTAGAGGATATGCCTCGAGGGAGCGCAAGAGCTACTATCGAGCGACCTTTTTGAAATTAATTTAGGACTCGATGCCAGAGCAATCCTCCTCAGAATATGGCCGCATCCTATTGATTTACTGTCTGGATTGTCAATCAGATGTGCGACGGGTGACGCTGGAGTAGAGAAATGTCACGTAAATATTATGGATGAAAATACAGCTGGGTGAAGTGAATAACACAGTGGAGGAATGCCCTAGGTAGAAAGCGGATGGGAGTGCGGTTGGGGGTAGGGTGGGGGTGGTGTGTGTGTGTGTGTGTGTGTGTGTGTGTGTGTGTGTGTGTGTGTGTGTGTGTGTGTGTGTGTGTGTGTGTGTGTGAGAGTCTGTGTGTGTGTGTGTGTGTGTGTGTGTGTGTGTGTGTGTGTGTGTGTGTGTGTGTGTGTGTGTGTGTGTGTGTGTGTGTGTGTGTGTGTGTGTGTGTGTGTGTGTGTGTGTGTGTGTGTGTGTGTGTGTGTGTGTGTGTGTGTGTGTGTGTGTGTGTGTGTGTGTGTGTGTGTGTGTGTGTGTGTGTGTGTGTGTGTGTGTGTGTGTGTGTGTGTGTGTGTGTGTGTGTGTGTGTGTGTGTGTGTGTGTGTGTGTGTGTGTGTGTGTGTGTGTGTGTGTGTGTGTGTGTGTGTGTGTGTGTGTGTGTGTGTGTGTGTGTGTGTGTGTGTGTGTGTGTGTGTGTGTGTGTGTGTGTGTGTGTGTGTGTGTGTGTGTGTGTGTGTGTGTGTGTGTGTGTGTGTGTGTGTGTGTGTGTGTGTGTGTGTGTGTGTGTGTGTGTGTGTGTGTGTGTGTGTGTGTGTGTGTGTGTGTGTGTGTGTGTGTGTGTGTGTGTGTTTGGGATGGTGGGTAGGTGGCTGGGTGGGTGGTTGGGTGAATGTGTGGGTGGGGTGGATGGCGGATGATAGGTCAAAGATTCATCAAAATGCACAAAATATTGGGAATGGGTGCAGTTCAGACCACATTGCTATATGGTCTGATTACCACAGTGTCGATCCTTAATCCGAAAAGCTGGAGGCTTCTACCGTTTTCATCACAAAAGAGATATGCTCATAAAGAATCCGCACCCACGAAATCAACTGCGAATGCTAGAACAGATGGCAAAGGTGTGCCAATGATAGCATCAGAATGGTACACAATTCATTCACTGAGTGTATATGTGCGTGCGTGCGTGCGTGCGTGCGTACGTGCGTGCGTGCGTTCGTGCGTGCGTGCGTGCGTGCGTGCGTGCGTGCGCGCGCGCGCGCGCGCGTTCGTGCGTGCGTGCGTGCGTGCGTGCGTGCGTGTGTTTGCGTGTGTGCATGTGTGCGTGCGTGTGTTCGTGCGTGCGCGCGTGCGCGTGCGTGCGTGCGTGCGTGCGTGCGTGCGTGCGTGCGTGCGGGTGTGTGTGCGTGCGTGCCTGTGGGTGCGTCCGTGCGTGAGTGTGCGCGTGTATGCACTCCTGCGCGTGTGGGGGTTACAAGCATAGATGCATGCGTGCTTTCGTTTGTGCGTGCGTCTATTTGTGTGCATGTGATGAGGAGGCTTACTGTTCTTACAATGATATGAAATGTTCCAGAATTTATCAATTCACCATCTATTTGACAATTGATATGGCCACTGATCTAATCTACATTGCAAATACATAGTTTCTAATTGATAGTCAAGGCTTATCAATGATACCTCATTTGAACATTTATATCCGTCTATCCTGGGTTATTTGTTCTAAAGTGGCCCAGCACAGACAAATAAATGATAGCCTTTGTCGCCATGGTGTTAGGTCTGGGTCTATAGAGGCAAGCAGTATGATCTTGGTCTATATTAGCAATTAACACAGTGACAGCATTGAGTTTCACTCACTCTCCCGCCTCCCTCCTTTGCTACCTCGACATCCCTACCTACTACCTCCATCCTTCCCGTCCTTCATTCTACCATCCCACATCCCTCCCTATACTCCTCTATCAACCTTCCTTCTCTCACTGCCTCCTCTCACCCTCTCTTTCCCACCCTCCCTCCGGACCATTGCCGCCCACACCACCGCGTCAATCCGCCACTCTATCTTATTTATACAGGCAATGCTTCTATTAAAAGACACCTGAACCACTTGGTATTGGAGTCATTGGTAGAAGTACTATTTGTACGTAAATCTGTTCAACCTGTTGGACTGGATACAGTAGACAGCCTATTTGTAACAGCATGTGTCTATTCAATGCCATCTTCCTAATTCACTCGAAATTATAATAAAGTGGGAAATTTATTTCTAAAGTCCTACTTCGAATACAAGAGTGTATTCCCAATGCTACTGTAGCTTTCATATTTAGACCACAAAACTAATTTTCTTTGTATATTACATTCTGTCAATATAACTAAGCAGTGAAATTACGTTAAACTTCAATGTTAGAGGAGACAGGATGAACAAAGGTATCTGTCATCTTATCTGGGCATATCTAAATAAGCGGTCATACCTCGGCTATGTTCTGTGCTACACCGACAATTTATATCTCTATTAGCATTCGACGCTCACGATTTGTTTTGTGGTGTTATCATTTGTTCACTTAGCGCTATGTGGCACTGGACGTTATTGCTTGCTATATGCTATGATGTCATCATTTTTCAGAAGTAGCACGTTCAACATATGGGTGCCATCCTTCCTTCTACAGATATCTATCTAACATTGTATATGTTCAGTGCACACACTTGTGTTTTAAACATGTTCAAAGGGTCAACTAGATATGCTCAGGTCGCTAGCGTTGCAGCCACAACAATAAACATAGTCGGTGTTCTGTACTTACAGCTTTCCTTATGACAACTCGTGTGTACTAATAATGGTAACCTTAATTATAACGATCTGTTTTGTGGTGCTATCATTTCTTCATTTAGACATATGCCTCATTGGAAGTTGTTTCTTGCTATGATGTTATCATATTTCAGGAGTAACATAATCAACATATGGGTGCAATCTTTCCTTCCCCAGATACCTCTATAATAGTGTGTATCTTCAGTGCACACACTTGTATATTAAACACGTTCGAATCTTCAGATAGATATGCTCACGAAAGGGACGCTAGATTTGCAGCCAAAACAACAAACATCTTCTTACAGATTTCTTTATGACAACTCGTGTCTGCTAATAATGGTAACCCGACTTTAGTCACGATGATTGCAGCACACGTGGGTTCTGTATGGGAATACTCATTTGAAGATTAGTAGTTTGATGCAGAAAAAATCCGCACATTACGAGTGCCATAAACCGTTCTCAATGGGACCAGTTAAAAGGCAGTGACATGCACCCTCTCTTTTAGCGCATGTCTTTCTAAATAGCAAATGCGGGGCACTAACTGAAATTGTACTGACATAGTAGAAGGCGGGATTACAGAAACCGATACACTCGTTCTTCCGGTAGCATCCATCTCTACAAATAGGTAAGCTGTTGGATATATTGAGGCTAATTTGTCTGGGGGCAACGGCTCCTCGTCAGGTTACTTTCAATCTATCCAACAGAAAGTGTATTAACTTGTAAATCGTAGACATATAATTCGTACACTTCTAAACAAACTTTTCAATTTTCATAGCAGTGTTAAACCTATTAATGAGTATTATGTCAGCTCACTAGTGGCGTAATTGACTATGACGTCAAACACTTGAGTGACAGGTCGTATCACTCCATTACCATGCGCTGGTGGTCTCCTAATACAAGTTGCATACTATAATATGGCACTTGGAGCAGGAGAATGGCGTGTCATTGAGACAAGTGATATTCTGACCACCTGTCTTGGAGAAACGCCATCATTATTAAATTTGTTCCAAGAGCCACAGGGTTGACCGTGCCTATTAGGTATTTGCTTATTTGAATTATGCTTTTGTTCTTGGTTATAAGTCTTAGTTAAACTGTTATATTATGCCAATTTTCTATGTAACATTGCAGCTCTCTGGAAAGAAGTAGTGTGTAATTTCGTTCCGTACAGATAAATTTCATTTCATTCCATTACAAACACACATAGTAGTGGACTATCGGGAATTGCAGAGTACTACTAGAAGAACACAGAATGCAATACACTCTTTCTCAATTAATGAACATCCGGAGGGGAAGTGGTTTTGTGAAGAGTCCTCATAGTTCTCGTTTCTGTGGACAGATCAGTGAAGGTTGACTGCTTTTAACTGTGAGTTACCATGGTGTGCCCAGTTCCGTTTAAGGCGGGATAGACACAAGGTCGTCTTCTTTTCTTCCTCGTCTAATACGCACACAGTGGGATCTGATGATTCATCTACGGATGCAGTGGCTCGTGCGCAATGTGGATATTCGGAACTAAGGATTCGCTTGTATAAACCGAAAAACGACAGAAACCAGAAACATGTTAGTTGTACAATTTTGAACACGACGCAAGAAATGATTTGTTGACTATTTTGAACATAGTTAGATTGGACGCTATTGCTACCTTATGTTCAAAATAGTCAACATTATGTTTTATTTTGCTTTGGTAACAGTATGGTCTTGTATCGCATGTGACGTTATTTCTGAGCTGTACTGTGCACATTTTTAAAATTATATGCACAGGCTTTCTATATACCAGCATTAGATATTCGCATTGCACACGTTATTCATAACACCACATTTTGGTATAGTATTGGCCACATCCGTGTCTTAGCAGATATCCTTATATAGATTTACTCATCTTCTTAACTTGTTTGCATTCCTTATATGAAATTTACGAGCAAATGGTTACCTGATTTCCTGATAAGCAACAATGCATGTGCATGTGCGTGCATACTAATTTCAGGTTAGAACACATTACTTGGGACGTTTAATGTCTGGATTGTTCTACTTTCTGTCGATTTGATTATATGCAATTCTGACCGGGTGCCTCTAGAGTGTGAATGTGGATATGATTGTTGCTTGCTTGTTGTAGATGTATTATTGTAGCTGATGCTGCTGCTCTCCTGCTGTTGTTGTCGCTGTTGCTGCCACTGGTGCTGGTAATTGTCTTGGTGCTTCCTTTGTCATCGTCGTCGTCGTCGTTGTTGTTGTTGTTGTTGTTGTTGTTGTTGTTGTTGTTGTTGTTGCTGTTGTTGTTGTTGTTGCTGTTGTTATTGTTGTTGTTGTTGTTGTTGTTGCTGTTGTTGTTGTTGTTGTTGTTGTTGTTGTTTCTTCTTCCCCTCCTTCTTTATTCCCATGTTGATATCATTGGTGTCGGTGCGTTAGATATGTCTGGTTGGGTATCAGATTACGTGATCTCATGTTGAGACTGTACATACAATCAGGAAATATTGCCATTCACGTCCTTAGCTCTCTGGTGTGTTTCTGTTTAAACATTTCACGTCATCATACCTAGAATTGGCACATACTCCTAAGATTATAGTTTAAAACACCCTAACATTGAAATTGAGCAAGGATTAAATAACTGGAAAGACGGCATGAGCTTTGCAATGTCTGCTCTGTTTGAGCCATAAAATTAGTCGACAATTCATTTGCAGTAAGTAACCCTTGAATGCCGAAATTTGTTTAAAAAATTAAAATATTTACTTATTGAATGTCGATGTGCAGGCCAAGAGAAGACTATTTTTGAAGATTTCCCACTGGAATGACTGCCTCGGTTATAGCCTTCTCTTGGCCTGCAAATGGACATTACCCAAAACCAATACAGATTTTTAAGTGGTGGTTAATACTCATATGTCGGTCAGTCTTGTCAAACAGCAGAAGATCGAAAGACTGGATGTTAGAGCATGAAGGCATCATTTAATCAGCTTTGGATTCACAAGCACTAAGCGCAAATTCTTTATTCGCACCTCATGGATGTTCTGTTTTATTCATTTTATGTATCTCTGTCTCGCTTTAACACGTTTTCGTGACTGCCGGTTGTAAAACCCTTCCTGGCGACAAACGGCTGATGCGTGCTAGTTATAAAAGCCACCGTATTGGTGATGAGAAAAGTGACTAAGTGCATATTTGCGGGACGGGTTTATACGGATGTAGACTAGAACAATAGCCCTTCAAACCTAAAACATACAGTAGACTTATTCCGACGTCCCGGCAACCATACCTTCAAGCTGTCTGATACTTTGAAATTAAATTGCTTTTCATACCAACATTTTTCAGTTGAAATTACTTCGAAGTAATCAACATAATATGCACCATTCATCAATTTATCGTCTCTAGCCTGACGAGGTCAAGGGATTAACACCCTTGATAGAGGACGGCCCTGGACCCATGCATATTAGAGAACAATAAGAAGTCCTCTGATTATTTTACATTCGTATCCCCTGAAATTATTTCCTGTCAAAGGCCACAATGTCTTTCACCATACTTACTATCGCCATTATTGCCAATGTGATAACAAGAGAACTGAGTACATTTTCTCTCCATATTCATGAAAACATGCCTATAACGGCCACTGTATAGACCATTAAATCGTGAAACAGTAAATCAGATGCTCACGTCCTATATATCCATTTTTATATGAAAGGCTTTTGGGTCACAAATATTCGTGGGTCTATGACCACCTGTTTTATAGAACCACTATCTTGTAGCCCCGGAAGGCAACAGTCTGGTATAAATAGATTTGACCTTTAATATATGATTCGTTACTGCGACCGTAATGCTATATTATTGACTCCACTCAAACATGCTATTCTCAGCCACGTTGTCAAAGATTGCTGGTTACCGGTGGGGTTTTATGTTTTCCCGTCAATGGGCACACTCAGCCGTCATAATGGAGGGGGCAATATACACGCGTAGTCATCGATCCGGCTTCTTGCTATCATCTCTCAACATTACAATGATTGAACATTGAGCTCTGATAGAAAAAATGGCATTAACTGATATCTGTTATATAGAAAAGCCGTGTGAGTGAATCATTGGCAATGTGGACTCTTTGCCTGTTTAGAATCGTACTATGGAATCTTAACATCTCCCAGTAAGGGGACGCAGGAATTGTATTCGGATCTGAGAATACGTGATTTTCAGGCATTTGTCCCGTGCATTTTACAAAGGTTTGTGTCGTTGTTTTAAACCACTGCATTCAATAAAAAAGCTATCTTTGAAATATCAATTCCATGACCATAGCTAAACGTTGTTCTGTCCCTTACAACATGTGGTTCTTCATTTGATTAATTAAAAGATATATCTCGAAGGAGTGCAAGCGCTGCTATCGAGAGATTTGTTTAAGATTACGCTAAAACACAATGCCATAGCGGCCTACCTTCTGTTGCCGAATGTGGCCGAATCCTATTGATTTACTGTGGGTTGTAAGTCAGATCCGTGACCGGTGACACTGGAACAGAGAAAGATCACGTAAATATTATCGATAAAAATACAGCTTGTCCTGCCATATAACATCATCCTTTCTTCGCTCCACGGTTACTACTATAATTTGGCAAGCATAGATATGATGTAGTATATTTTACATTCTGAAATTACAATAGAGATATTTAATTGTCATCATGCCGCCCACCACCCCACCGCCAACGTCACACCCTCCCGGTTATCGAGCCAGTCATTCCAGTGGTACATTTTTTTAAATAGTCCTCTCTTAGTTTTCCTCTAGTCCACTGCAGAAGCCGTTTGTGGCTGACTTGAGGGTCAAAGGGTTAAGCATCTAATTTGGCAATGCTTCTTCTCCGTGCGTACAGTAAAAATATAACCACAAAACTATTAAATGTGCATATGACCTATTTGCATATGCGTCCCAATAGTATGCGAACACAGACACGTAAACGGACACAGGCACCCGCTGGCTGACTAATGTAGCTCCCCGGCTAGTGTCGGGCCATTCTGATGTCTCATGTCGACTCACCGCGCCGTAAGTGCACGACGAGTGACAACGCTGGTTAGCATCCGGTCTCGGGGTGACGGACCTTGAACGAGACTGCCCTGAGGAAACAAAAACTGGCTCCTAAGGCCGGTGGAACTCAATTGTTCCGGTGGGGCCGTGCGACCATTGTCGCGAACATTAAATGCAACGGTCTCATCCCAAGAGTTTGTGTCACCAGTATGCCTGTCCATAGCAATTTTGTGATCTATGGACTTACAAGATTTGATTTGGTGGCCTAAAAATATAAGTCTATACAATGAGTTTACCTAACTAATTGAAAAATATGCTAGATAAAACTACAATAAGAGTATACGAAAATACAAGACATAGAGGCAGGTAGATGAACTTTTAAACATGGGGCTCCCGGAGGTACCACACAGACTCGTAGGTCCGCAGAGGTATCCCCGCAAGGGAGGCTCCCGTACACGAGACATAGCTATTTAACTTAATATAAGTTATTATACCTCTAAGCTGAAAGGAAGAAGGCTATCTCAGACGAAAAGGTGATGTGCCTCACGCGGGCACTACTCCTAGTGCTAGTTTTGGTGAGGAGTACTATCCTGGCGTGGACCGTCGTCGCTGAATCCTTGCGAGAGGCAAGTGCCTCGCGCGGGCCTCCGTCTCGGGAAGGTGTCGCCACGGCTTAAAGCGGGAGAAGAATAGTAGGCAAAAATGGGCCCACTCTAATATTTCTAACAAAAATGCTGTAGAAAGAAAAGACCATACCTAGTGAGATTATGACTATAGGGGTGCGTACTGCTTTACGTGAGGATGGAATGGAAGATTCCCGATGGATTCCTTCCTTACCGTCTTATGTGATTGCTAATATGCTGAGTTAGTAGTTGCCGCTTTATTTCTGCGGGCCTTCTGCTTTGCTTAATTCCGTTTAGCTGTTTTCAGAACAAGAATTAGTTTAGGCCGCAACTGGCCGATATCTACCTAGCTATTAGACATGGCTGCCACGGAGAACAGATGCCCGAGGACATCAATATTGTAGACAGCGCTCATACATGTTACTTAGCGGGATCTCCGAACTGGGTGAGAATCCGGACATTCCGCTTTGCAACCACATGAAACATTACAGGACATGGTTTACTTTTCACGGAAGCATTATTAGGCCATATCTCCTATCGTTATGGTGGGTGGGGGATAAGAGAGACGAATGCACACTGTAAATGTCCTTCCCGTAAGGGCGTGGCAGATCTGAATATCATGCCCAGACATTTTAACAGAATTCGGTGGGAATACGTACCGTTTAACCTGTCATTAGGTTTATATACAAGTTGCCATTTTTGCACTGCGGTGCTGGAGGGTTGTCAGTAAATACAATAATAATTCATAGATGTGTTTTCGCAGTGCTTTCCTACATTGGCTTAAAGTACTATCTACTAAGTATCCGAAGATACACGGGAATATGTATGTGATACCGCACCCTAGCCATCACCGCTCGGAAACACCAATAGTTTCCCAGAGTCGGATCAGCCCATGGTGCGGATAGGAACATCCAAACAATTAAGAAGCCACAAGGCTAAGAGGAATATGAAGAGAGACACAATCTTGGAGTTATGAGTCTTACCGCAGTGCGGGGCTAGTTTATCGCACTGCCGGAAGAGAAGAATATATTACACAGTATGTAATGAAGAAAGTGTCTCTAATCATTGTGAACCTATCCTATCGAGTTGAATAGAAAAGGTTTAGTCGGTAGCATGCCGGGCTAAACAGAGTTAAAGCATGGACAGCGACCTCAGTGAAAAATTGTTGATGGCGGGAGAAAATGATGCATATATAAATGTTGCTGTATCGTGTTTCCTACGTGCACTGTATTACTATATTTCCTATAACTTAAGTAAAACAATTTAACGGATGGCCACTGGCCATATACCTACGTAATCTAACCAGAACAAACAATGCAGTGGCAATGATTAAGATATATATATATATATATATATATATATATATATATATATATATATATATATATATATATATATATATATATATATATATATATATATATATATATATATATATATATATATATATATATATATATATATAGTGATACAGGTTGACGAACCTACTATAGTGCGGTTAGCAACACATTGAGGAAAATGAAAATAACAATTTAACAAATACAGAAATTAAAACTATTGGCCCTAAGACCGTTACAGTTCCTTTTAGTCATCGGAACCGTTAGTACGGATACGAGATAATTAACAAAACCTATATAGAGAAATAATTAAATGGTGAAGTATAGTTACTTGAATACTCGGTAGATTTTGCCAAGTTAGGCTACCGTGTTGCTGAAATTGAGACGTAGATCTGTAGTCGACGTGAGATGATGCGCTCTCCGGAAGATGGAAAGTTCCCGCAGGGTGGTTCCCGCAAGCTGTTTTCCGCAAACAAGAGTTCCGCAAGAACACTCATGGGGGTGGGGGGGGGGGGTGGGTGGGTGGGAGTGCATTGCTTAGTGCTGTAGGCCAAATATAATGTCTAACGAGCAGTCAGTAAAAGATACGATAGTACTATGTAGTGAAGAAAGTTCCCGTACACCGATGGCATGGATAGAAGGTGTAAACAACCCGTCACAAGCGGGGGGCGGGGGCGTTGTCAGAGGCAAATGATATACAAAACAAAGCTTAACGGTGCTGGGTACGTCAACCAGCTCTGAAGACGCACCGGGCAGAGTTTACTTCCTGCGGTCGAGTCGAAAGAACCGACACGATGTGTGCGGCAGCGATTGAAATACCACTTTTAGGCGTGGCCGGCAGATCCGGTGAGTCGTCCATCAAAGAACATCCTGCCTCTACATCAGTAGACGCACATATTCAGGCCGCAAAGGCCTCACCGCAACTTTGTGTTCCGAATGTAGGTGTAGTAGTCGTGAACGATTATCGAAAGTTCCAAATTACTCCCGCAGATGGGGAGTTACAAAAACTGTTTTGGTGCGGTGGGTTGGCTACTGGTAGCCACGGACACTGAAGTCATAGGCTTCTTCCAATCATCGTTCGGGCAACAGCCAATCAACACACAGCTAATAATAGCGTCGTCGAACGTTCTAGAACATTCTAGAAGCTTTATGTCCACGTGGTTATGACGTCAGGGCAATATTTTGAAGATATCAAGAAGAGTTTTCCTAGATAACTCAGCCATTTCTCAACCGATTTTGAAATGGTTTACAGATTTGGAAAGCCCGTCGAATTCTGGTCTTGAATAATGCCATATTTAACGGGAACAGACAATCAATAAGAATTACAGAGTACCAACTCGGTACACTATAAGCCCCATCCTATCTAGGTCACAACTACGCGCTCCATAGAAACAGCGTCCTGGCGCGCGCATGCGCATTAATGCGTTTTTACGAACTTAGTCGTTTCTCGACACGCCCTCTCTCCTATAGGCCTATATACGCTTATAGCCCTACCCAGAGGGGCGTGTTCAGAGAACGAATCCTAGATGGGCGGCGCGTACCCAGCTTAGCTGGTACGGCCGGTACCCGACCAGTCGATCCGAACTACACCAACAATAATTCATCTGTGGATGGCATCCGGGCAATTTGTTTGATTATGGTCCATCCAACAAATACAACATATATATGTCAATATTTTCAATTTCACAGATAACTTTTCGAAGATTGCTTGTTACAAGGGATGTGTCTGGAGACTAATAAATTGACCATAAGAATGACAAATTCCCGACTCTTGATAACCCAATCCTGTTACCAGGATGGTGTGTTTTATTTAATAGACTGTAAGCATTGCCACATTGTGCGCTTTTCATTAAGAGACGTCAGGTAGGCGTGACATTTGTCACGCCTAAATTCACCATGTTAGGGTAGATGATTAGAGATTATAACAATCATACCCCCGAGTACATGTATGAGTTTGGGAATACACTAACCTGCTTATTCTCCCCATACATGTTGCTGGAGGAAGTGAAAATATTCATGGAACTTTGGAACATCAAAGGAAAGCTGGTCGATGACAACCGTCAAATCTAACATTAATTATGCAATTTATGATTCCATTTAGAGAATTTATGATCATAATTGGTATTAAGTGTGGGTGTAATTAACAGAGATCTTGCAATATAAGCAGGGCACACTCAAGGCTTGAGAGAGAGGCCTCTCGGACTAGGCAGGTTAAAAAAAGGATTGGAGCCAGAGGTCACGGGAATATAATAGACAGGTTTCATCGCCCAGAAGTCATTCATATTGGATGCTAACGAAACAGTCCTAAAGTTTGGAAAGGTTGTACATCCAATTATTTGTGCTAAAAATCGAACATACGCACGCACGCACGTACGCACGCACGAACGCACGCACTCACGCACGCACGCATTAAGCAGCCAGCAAAGCCGTTGATCCCAGTAACTGCGTAGCATTAAGATTGTGTGCGAGAGTATATGTCAAGCACTGTTCAAACACTTAAAAAGTCTAGTGTTGTCTATTCGCAACAGCATACATTCATAGGTGGTTTAAAGGGCCACATACCTTTAGCAGCTGGTTTAAAGTGCCACAACATGGTGGTCTATTTCCCCATACAAACATGTATGATTTATTTATTTTTGTAATTGGCAAGCCGATATATGAGAAATAACCAATACAAAACGCGTTAACCCTTTCAAAGTGAATGTACGCTTGCCTGTGACCATCCAACGTGTTGATAATTTAGCAACTACTTCCTGCACTTAAATAATACTGACTTGTCAGGGCAGATAACTTAACAGCATATTTCCAGATTGTAAATCTGATCTGGTCGCAAATAGTAATAACTCTTCACGGCAAATCACTTGACTGAATAATTGAAGTGTGGAAATCAGATTAGGTCACGGTTAACAACACGCTTTTACCTCGGGATAGAATTAATTAAATATTTTGGCCAGAAGGAAGGGTATTACAAGAGTCTTCTTATTTGACCAATTATACAACGTTGACACTTGGTCAATTAAACCTGGAAACCTATATGGTGCTAGGCGTAGCAACAGCTCCTCCTGTGTACCCGTCATAACATTGGCGACCCATACATCAATCAGTCTACCCGCAACCAAGCAAGTCGTAAGGAGATTGCCTGCCATCAACAAGCTTCAGTCAGCCTGCAACAAAGCAAGTCTTAAGTAAATAGCCTACCAACAGATAATTTCATTCAGGCTACAGCCAAGCAGATTGGAAAGAGATAGCCTGCTAACCAACCAACTTCAGTCCAGCCGCAATCAAGCATGCCTACTTCAGTCAGCCGAGGGCCAAGCAAATTGGAAGGAGATACGCCTGCCGTTAACCACCTTCAGTCAGCCGAGGGCCAAGCAAATTGGAAGGAGATAGCCTGCTGTCAAGCAGCTTCAGCCAGCCGACAGCCAATCAAATTGGAAAGAGATAGCCTGCGAACCAACCAACTTCAATCTGCGTATAAACAAGCACATTGGAGGGACATAGCCTCATGATCCGGCTGGTGGCAGTACAGATTACAAAGACACGGCGCCGCAGTGATGCCTGGCGCGGTTACAGGATCAGCAGAGTAGTCACATTATTTAAGCCCTCCTGTGCTGAGCGCGTACACGCCCCTCTCGCAAACGCCACGCATCCATGCACGCACCAACAGCGCACATGTAATGCATCCTTATCACGACCACTCACATACTGATAAACACACAACCGATAGAAGGTTAAACCCCTCACTGAAATACCACCAACGACCTGAAACACACCAAGCTACACTAGTGCATACCTAGTTGAATTGGCACAGATACATTTGAGAGCTGTTCCTTTCTATGGTTCAGAGCGGGAGTAGATATCATTCTTGTTTCCTCCAGCAAAATGTATGCGGAGAATAAGGAGGTCGGTGTAGTCCCCAACTCTTAGATATCCTCTGGGCATGATTGGTACACTCACTAATCATATAACCTAACACTGTTCACCTAAGCGTGATAAATGTAACCACCTACCTGACAATCTCTTAATGGAAAGCACACACTATGGCAATGCTAATAATATATGAAAACACACCATACTGGTGACAGGATTGTATTATTAAGAGTTTGTCTTTCTTATGGTCAATATATTATCACCAGACACATTTCTTGGTAGAAGCAAGCTTCACTAAGTAAAATTTGTGAAATTGAAAATATTGACATATATATGTTGTATTTGTTTGATGGCCCATACACACAGATTGTCCGGATGTCATTCACAGATGAATTATTGTTGGTCAGTCAGTGGGTGCCTCTGTCCGTGTATGTGTCTGGGTTCGCTTTCCGAGCAAGTTTGGGTTGACTGCGTAAATAGGTCATATGCACATTCTATAGCTTTGTGGTTATATCGTTTAAGTACGCACGGATGAGAACTGGTGTCAAATTAGATCCTTAACCCTTTAACGGATTCTGCAGTGGTCTTGAGAAATGACCATTTGCTATTTTTGAAAGTTTCCCACTGAAATGACGGGATCGATAACCGAACCAGCCATTCGAATGGTAAATTTTCAAAAATTGTCTTCTGTTGGTCTGCGAATGCACAATAAAAAATGTTCTTGAGAATATTCAATGGTTAAGGGATTAAACGTTGGGAGACAGAACACCGAATGTATGTATCGACAGCTCGGGAGATTTCATATTTGAAAATGCATATATTTGCAATTTCAATGTCATGGATTTTCAACTCTAATTATGTTCAAATTCCAGGTATGATGCCATGAAATGCCCATAGATAAATACACCCTCTTTATCAGAGAGCTAAGAACGTGAATTGCAATCTTTCCTGATTTTATGTACAGTCTCAACATAAGATCACTTACTCGGAGAAGCTCTACTCCAACATACATCTAATGCACCGACGCCAATGACATAGACAAGGGCAAGAGGAAGGGGGAGAAGAAGAAACAACAACAACAACAACAACAACAACAAAAATGACAACGATAACGGCAACGACCATGACAACGACAACGACAACGATAGCGGCGTCGTCGTCGACCATGGCAGAGGAAGTAACAACACAATTAACAGCACCAGTGGCAGCACCAGCGACAACAACAGCAGTAGGAGCAGCAGCAGCAGCAGCAGCAGCAGCAGCAGCAGCTACAGTAATAGATCTACAACAAGCAAGCAACAGCCATATCCACATTCATACTCTACAGACACACGGTCAGAATTACATATAACCATATCGATAGAATGTAGAACAATCCAGACATTAAACGTCCCAAGTGACGTGTTCTAACGTGAAATTAGTATGCACGCAAATGTAACATGCATTGTTGGTTGACAGGAAATCAGGTCACCATTTGGTCGTACATTTTATGTGTGAAATGTAAACAAATCAAGAAAATTAGAAAATGTATCTAAGGATACACGCTCTGTCATGTGTGTGGCCAATCATGTACCAAAATGTTGTGTTATAACAACAACGTGTTAAATGCGACTAGCTAATGCTGGTATGCAGAACACCTGGGCATATAATATTAGCTTATTTAACATTTCCGAGTACAATATGGATTTTTTTATTGTACGAGTCAACCTTGTGTTTACAAATCAGTATATCCAATACTGATTTTTAAACACAACATGGACGAATGCAATACAAAATCTATATTGTACTCGGAAATGTTAAATGATTTATTTATTATACACCTATATATTGAAACAATTTGAAAATAAACAATTTAAAGCAACATGGTCGCTGAATTTATTATTTACCAAATGTACAGCGCGAATGAAGAGTTCATTTATGACGTAATAGCGCATTGAGTGGTACTATGGGCACGTTCGACTCCAATCCATAGCTATTATAGCTAACTAGAATACCAGTCGAACTTCAAATGGTTAACTAGCTAGTGAACTATAGTCAACCGAGCACCCGACCTCTTTTCAGATAGTTAGTGCGATATTTGCGTAAGTTTCAAAATGGAGGATGCCGATCGCTTGCCACGAATAAATGCATTTAAAGTGTAAATATTTCACTAAACAACTTAGGTTTGATGAAATTATGCTCTCTCATTGTATGTCAATGTTCCCAAGCCCATATTCCTTCCCACTTTATGCCATATGGATACTCTTTGACGTCTTAACGGACATAAAAATAACCCATTTTCGTAGATCATCAAAACAGACGATGAAAGGGTTACTGGGGACTTGTACCCGGCTCCAAATTTTCGGCAATAGTAATTCTATAGGGAACCGGGTACCACCGAACTATAATCGAATACGATCAAGTTCGACTGGGCATAGCAACTGCGCATGATCAGTAAACCAGCAAACTGACTATAGTTAGAGAGTCTAACTTGACCTATTATGTCGTAATGTTTGCGTGATGCAACAATTCCGATACAAATGACGTCATAAATCACGATGACATAAAACTATTATGACGTTACAAAAAACATTGAGAGTCCAATAACACATTTAGACAGATTCCAATATTACTTTTAAGAGTACAATAACCCTTTTATTGAACGACCATGTGGTAGTAATGCAGCCTTTTCATTGGCTAATATATACAGGTGTATAATAATATAAACTATGTACAGCACAGCTCAGAAATAATGTAAAATGTTTCCAAAGCAAATTAAACCATACTGTTGACTATTTTGAACATTCCTGGATGGGGTGACAGTGATGCCGTCAATATAATAGTCAACATATCATTTCTTGCACCGTGTTCAATATTGTACTTACTAACACTAACCTGACTAGGAGCCGTTGCTCTCAAGCAAACTAGCCTCGTTATATCTAACAGCTTACCTGTTTGGAGAGATGGGTGGCAAGGAAAGAACGAGTGTATTGGTTTCTGCAATCCCGCCTTCTACTATATCGGTACAGTTTCAGTTACTTCTAGGCATTTGCTATTTAGAATACATACGCTAAAAGGGACGGTGCATATCACCTTTTAACTGGTTCCATTGAGAGGGTTTATGACACTTGTAATCTGCGAACATTTCCTCATCAATATATTAATCTTCATATGAGTATTCACATGCATAGCCTACGCCTGCTGCAGTCATGGTAACTAAAGTCAGGTTACAATTATTAAGACACACGAGTTGTCATAAGGAAATATGTAAGTACCGTATGTTTGTTTTGTGGCTGCAAATCTAACTCCCCTCTCCTGAGTATATCTGGCGGAACCTTTGAACATGTTTGAGGCACAGGTGCGTGCACTGAAGATATACACTGTTATACAGGTATCTGTGGATGGAATGATGGCAACCACATGTTGAACATGCTACTCCTGAATATGGTAACATGATAGCAAGCATCAACTTACAATGACGCATAGTGCTAAATGAACAAATGATAACACCACGAAACAGATCGTAAGCAATGAATACTAAATTATAGAGAGATACATTATTTGGTGTGGCACAGAAAATAAACGAGGCAAGATCGCTTATTTACATATGCCCAGATAAGATGTCAGAAGCTTTTGCTTGTCCCGTCTCCTGTGGCATTGACGTTTAAAGCAATATCACTGCTTAATTATATTCACAGAAAGTAATTCAAGAAGAAAATTGGTTTTGAGGTCTAAATCTGAAAGCTACAGTAGCTTTGGGAATACCCTCTTGTATTCGAAGCCCTTTATTTGATAAAAGGAAGTAGGACTCTAGAAATAAATTTCCAGCTTAATATAATTTCGAGTGAATTAGGAATACTTCAATGAATATACACTTGCTGTTATGAATACGTCTTCTAATGTATCCAATTAAACATGTTTAGCAGCAAAATAGTACTTTTACCAACAACTCCAAGGCCAGGTGCTCCAGTTTTTTGTAAATAGAAATATCCCTTGTATAAATGAGAGTGGTGGGAGGCTGTGGTGGTGTGAGTGGCAGGGGTCAGGAGGGAGGGTGGTGGAAGACAAGGTGAGAGGAGGCAGTGAGCGAGGGAAGGACGGAAGGAGGGTGAAGAGAGGAAGGTAGGGAGGGGGGAATTGAGGGACAGAAGGATGGAGGTAGGGAGGGAGGTCGAGGTAGCGAGAGAGTGAGGGAGTGGGGCGGGAGAGTGAGCGAATTTCAAAGCCATTGCTGACGAGAACAGCAATCGTTTTCAGTCAAATTTGTTTCGAAATATCAACCAACATAACATTCATGGCTTTCGTTAAATAGTGATAGTGTGATGTCAGAATGAAAATTTAAATAAATACTATTGTCAGTTGCTAATATAGATCAAGACCATACTGCTTGCCTCTATAGACCCAGACCTAACACCATGGCGACAAAGCCTATCATTTATGTGTCTGTGCTGGGGCACTTTGGAACAAATAACCCCAGATAGATTGAGATAAATGTTCAATGGAGGTATCATTGCTAAGCCATGACTATCAATTAGAAACTATGTATTTGTAATGTAGATTAGATCAGTGGACACATCAATTGCCATATAGATGGTGAATTTATAAAGTCTGGAACAGTTTATATCGCTGTAAGATCAGTCACCCTTCTCATCACATGCATTAGCACCCCCATCCCAACCCAACACACAACCCCCCCCCCCCCACACCCACCCACCCCCACTTCTCCATTGAAAAGTCAGCACCCGTTTTTGTGTGCTATGATGGCGGATCTTTCAGACAGGCGATCATACAACCACCCGTTTTAAATAAGCACAATCACAATCCTGAAGCACAAAAAGCCGTTTCATATAAATATGGACATATATTACGCGAGCATTTGATTTAGTGATTCACGTTTAATGGTCCATATAGCGACCGTAATAGAAGGCTTTCCAGAATACAGAGAGCAAATGTATCACAGCATTAACGAATCGCATGCCAATATTCCTTGATTTTATGTACAGTCTCAACAAAACATCGCGTAATCTGATAAGCTCTAGCCCAGCTGCAGATACCTCTACAGCATGACGACGACGACGACGACGGCGACGACGACAACTAGATACAATCCTATAGAAATAAACATTAAAGCGTTCAAGTGTTGTGTTCTAACGTGGTATTAGTATGCACACACTAACAACTTGCACGTTTGCTTGGCAGGCAAACAGGGCACCATTTGGTTATACATTTACTCCATGGAATATACACAAAACAACGAGATGTGAAATGTATATAACGACACCCACTTAGATATTTATGGTCTGCACTGTGTATATGTGACATGGTCTAGGAAAAGGAATCCATAAAGTACCTTTCCATTTTATCCATCAATCATATGACGTCATAATCAACTATGTGTCGTGTAGGATGGCAGCGTAATCAATGATATCCTGAATGATGAACGCTTACTTGATGACAGACTAAGCATTGTTGTACGAATTATCTGTCTACTATTTAATAAATATGCTGTTGAGTATTTTGAAACTAATTTGACTGGGCGCTGTTGCTGCCATAGGTAGCAACAGCATCCTGTCAAATTCGTTTCAAAATACTCAACAGCTTACCTATATAGCTTTCTAGAAATTGATAGTCAGGGAGCTCAGGGATCTATTGATCCCAACATGGGCAAAGTATGAGCAGAGCATAGCTAAAACTGGATTCCTCCATTATACACCAGAACTGGCTTACTGTATACGGAGATGAATCATCAGATCCGAATGTGTGTGTTAAGAAAGGAAGATGACATTGGGTCTATCTCGCTTTAAACGAAACTGGCTACACTATAGTAACTCACGGTCAAATGCAGTCAACCTTCACTGATCTGTCCATAAAGACACGAAATATGATGCCTCTCATGAGAACCTCTTCCACTCCGGATGCTCGTTAATCAAGAAATATTTTAAGTTTCTGTGTTCTTCAGATGGTACCGCACCACTCTCGATATATAGGCCAACCCTGCCTGTGTTTATTGAGATGCATGATAAGGAAAGAGCGAGTGTATTGGTTTCTGCAATCCCGCGTTCTCCCAGAGCTGCACCATTCCTGGTAGTGTGCTACGTTTGCTTTTTAGAAGATATGCGCTAAAGGCAGATGCATGTCAACACATTTTAATTGGGTCTAGTGAGAGCGGTTTACGACATTCACAATGCTTGGACATTTCCCCATCAAACTACTAATCTGCTCACGAATGTTGAGATACACCATCTATTTGCTGCAAACATGGTAACATGGTGCTTAATCCTAATTAGCAGACACGAGTTGTCATAGTAAATCCATAAGTACTGAACACAGAGGATGTCTGTTCTTGTGGCAACAAATATCAAATCTCTATCCCGACCATATCTAGCGGAGAATCCGACAAGTTTACCCGCTAAGTGTGTCCACCGAAAATACACACGGTTATATAGGTATCCGTGGAAGGAAACATTGTACCCATATGGGTTTATATTTCAATTGGTAACTTCCCCATCTTTACACTGGCACCCATTTATACTCGTTGGTGGGGAGAGGCGACGAGGAGTGAAGGGGATTGCCTATGTTTCCACTGATTGCTCGCCCGCCACTTGATAGCATGACAATGGAGCGGGATTTGAGTGGGCCATGGACGATCTCGTCAATATTTAGACGATATCTATGATTTTACCACACGTAACGGGTGGGCGGAGCTTGGCTAGAGACTGGCGGTCATAGTTAGACATGGATCCCTCTATTATATTTAAATCCCTACTGCATGCAAAGCAAATAAATTGATTTGGAGGTCAGAAACCTGAAAGCTCCAGTAGCTTGGGTAATGCTGTCTTTATATTCCTGGATGTTTATTTGATAAATGGAAGTAAATGTCCATAAATATTCATAGCAATTTAGTTCCTGTTAATTTATATTAGTGCCCTTTATTATACTATAATATTATAATAGATTAAATAACAGTGTATGCCATAGCGTCACTTGAATAAAATATAACTGAATGTGCATGCGAGAGAATGTAATACGTCAATGGACAAGTCCTAATGTGCTACAACTGAAACACACTAAATCATGTTTAACATTTTAACCCTCGAATTTGTTCACGAAACTTTCAATTTTCTCATAGAAAATGTCCACTTGCAGAGGAAGAGAAGACTATTTTTAAAAATTTACTACTAGAATGAGGAGTTGGGAGCAATGTAACGGTATGGTAAACCCGTGGAATTTTACGATGTCTATTAAGCACTAACTTACAGTACAGCTTCGTTCAAAATGTGAAAATGATAATCTCCAAGCAGCTGACGAATAATGTCTAGTAATAGACAGAATTCAATAGCCACAGTATTAAGTATGTGGCAAAATGTGACACAGACAATGGGCAATGTAAGACCACCTATTCACATATGCACAGATAACGTGAAAGACACTTTTGCTCCGCCATTCTACTCTGAGATTGAAGTTTCTAGGTAATTGTATTACTCTCCCGAAAGTAATTTAGAAAATAAATTGAGGTTTGAAAGCTGAAAGCGCCAGTAGCTTGGGTAATGCTGTCTTTGTATTCTGAGATGTTTATTTGATAAATGGAAGTAGAAGTCCATAAATAGATTTATATTGTAACATAATTTATGATCAGAACGTGATTGAATAATAGGTTGTCGTTGCCGAGACCACATCTAGTGATTCCAACTGAACAATGTGTATTCATTCATATGGTAGCCAAGGGGGGAAGGTGTTTCATACACAATATGCCAACGTATAGTACTGGTGAATACGTCAGACATACCAGACATACGCCATATATGCAGAATACGTTTCCTTTGTAGAGAGGATTTGAGTATTCAAGTTATTTTTAATATCATGTATCTGCTGCAGTCATTTAATAATTATTGCTTATTATAATTATCTCAAATGGGTGGAAGAAGTCTCTGGCATACAACACACTAATTGCGGCTTATCGTGGAGAAGTAGAAGAATGGTTAGGAAGGAGAGTATACTATGTAAGGAAGAAAACCCAGCACTTGGCTGGCCTTGGAAGTTTACGTTTAAGACAGCTCTGGACCATCGCTGTCTCCTTACAGATGGTTAATTAACTTAGTGGTGGCTTCTTTATCCAACCTGAAACAAAATGTTGGTTCTCGCCAGCCAGAATATGAATGTATGTTACAGATTTGGTGACTGTACCATCTTACATTGCAGAGTTATCGACGAGAATGTGTGTTTCGCTATGCACTAATTGTGACCCGTGGCTTCGATGTTTGAACCTATAGGCTTAAACTAATGTTTACTTCTAGGTAGCCACACTATGAATGTATGTTACAGATTTCTACCTACTTGCATTGCAGAGTTATTGACGAAAATGTGTGTTCCGACTTGTCTGTCTGTCTGTCTGTCTGTCTGTCTGTCTGTCTGTCTGTCTGTCTGTCTGTCTGTCTGTCTGTCTGTCTGTCTATCCGTCCGTCCGTCCGTCCGTCCGTCCGTCCGTCCGTACGTCCGCCTGCCTGCCTGCCTGCCTGCCTACCTACCTACCTGTCTGCCTGCCTGCCTGCCTGCCTGCCTACCTGCCTGCCTGCCTGCCTGCCTGCCTGCCTGCCTGCCTGCCTGTCTGTCTGTCTGTCTGTCTGTCTGTCTGTCTGTCTGTCTGTATGCCTGCATGCCTGCCTGCCTGCCTGCCTGCCTGCCTGCCTGCCTGCCTGCCTGCCTGCCTGTCTGCCTGCCTGTCTGTCTGTCTGTCTGTCTGTCTGTCTGTCTGTCTGTCTGTCTGTCTGTCTGTCTGTCTGTCTGTATGTCTGTCTGTATGTATGTATGCCTGCCTGCCTGCCTGCCTGCCTGCCTGTCTGTCTGCCTGCCTGCCTGCCTGCCTGCCTGCCTGCCTGCCTGCCTGCCTGTCTGTCTGTCTGTCTGTCTGTCTGTCTGTCTGTCTGTCTGTCTGTATGTTTGTATGTCTGAATAAATGTCTGTCTGACTATCGCCGTCCAATCTCAGTTAAGTTCTTAGCTTAGCTCAACATGTCGTCTTATATCTTGGTATAGCTTCACTCTATTGGACACAACTTGGACATATCCTTCAGTAAATGATGGAGCTTGAGCACAATGATACTGAAGGCATGATATCAAAGTTCAAGTTCACTGTGACTTTGGTATAAAATTCTATTTTTACGGCCAAGTTTATGCTTTAGATCAATATATCGTCTTATTTCTCGGCATGGCTTCCCCGATTTCGACTAAACATGGGCACTTGTTTCATTATATCAAGGGGATTGCGCGCACAGATATTTAGGTCATGAGATCTCGGTCATTGTAGCATCTGACTTGTTTAAAATGTAGACTTTAATAGCTAAGTTCGATTGCTTATCTAATTTTATCTTTATTTCAGACTTCGCCAAATTATTGGAATTAAGCATGGCCATACAGTAACCTCAACCAGTAGGAGCAGCACACAGACATTCAGACTTCTGAGGTCAAGGCATAGTGATCTTAATACAAATCTAGACAGACATTTGGAAATGCAAAATGCCAAGATCTTCGACAATATCCCGTCAGTGTAACACTGTTGCCTCCTTTGTTGTGTCTGTTCCTATGCTACGCGATGGGATATAGCAGGAAGAAAAGAGGAATCAGTGATTGCACCATCCCGCTTTGTCATATTGTAAAATGTTTTCGGATTGTCCGTATCTTGTCAGATTTTCCAGATTTTACCGGGATGATGCCCGAAGTTGTGGAATGCTACTGGATGGATAAATGTACACCCTTTCTTGTATGAGAATTGCGACCAAAATCGGACAAGCAGTTTCTGAGATACCCATAGATCCTAAATTTGATCCGATCATGATCCGGGTTCTTGTATCCGGAACATGGCCAACGTTCGGCCAGTGAAGTTTACATCACCAAACTACAGCGTTCCAAACGCGCCAATTACCCCAATGTCTTGCATAATCAGGATGGTTGTCATAGCGAGAGGATTCGTCCCCAATAATAATTCGCTGCTGCTGCATGAAAACCCATGGCACGTGTCAAATGATTAATATCCAATAATAATTATGCTCTAGCTACATACATCATTTCCTCAACAAATAGAGGGATCAAGCGTTATAGGTTTAAGATTACCATATGAATCATGAGGTGTCGCATTCTACAGAGGGACGAATTTTTAGCCATGTCTGGCCCATTTTAGCGAAGCTCCTCCCACTTTGTACCTGTATTGCAATGGACCTTTCCATTTTTAGCTATGCCCCGCCCATCACTAGCTAAGCTCCACCCACACCTCGCCGTGTTGGGATTGATCGATCCCCGAATGCCCTAGCTATCAATTTCCTGAAAACTATACAGGGAAGCTGTTGAATATTTTGTAAGTAATTTGACTTGGTGTTGTTGCTGCCTATGGCAGCAACATCGCCCAATCAAATTAGTTTCAAAATAATCAACATAATATTTATTAAATAGTAAAAGCAAACAATTTGTACAACAACTTCAAATATGCGTTCGTGATGTGCTTATCGACGTCATTCATGACGCCATTCATTATGATGTCATTCTACACATCACGCAGTTCATTATGACGTCATATGATGGGTGGGTAATCTGGAAAGGTGAATTGATTTATATACTTTGAACCATGCATTTTCAGAACCCCAATTTGAAGATACTTATACAGGTATGTAGTTGAATAGTTTGAAACTAATTTGGCTTGCGGCATCTCCCTGTCAAATTGGTTTCAAAATATTCAACAGAATATGAATTTAATTGTAAATTCGTCAAAAACACAGTTCGCACACTTAACGGACTTTCGAGTTTCATGTTTCATGACTGGGAGCATTATATAATTTGGATTGTGACGTCAGCTAGTTTGTGACGTATTTGGCATATTGCCCATGGACATGGTCAGCAGAACTTCAACTACTATAATCTGTGTAATGTACCTTTCCAGTTTTAGCTATAACCAGCCCATCTCTAGCCAAAGTCCACCCACACCATATTCGTGTCTGGATCGATCGATCCCTGAAATCATTCCCTATCAATTTCCAGAAAAATATACAGGTAAGTTGTTGAATAGTTTGAAACTAATTTGACTGCGTGCTGTTGCTGCCTGTTGCATATTTTGAAACTAATCTGACTGGGTGTTGTTGCTGCCTGTTGCATATTTTGAAACTAATTTGATTGGGTGTTGTTGCTGCCTATGGCAGCAACAGCGCCCGGTTAAATTACATTCAAAATATTCAACAGCATGTTTATTAGATAGTAAAGACATACAATTCATATAACTTGACAGCCTAGTCATCGTTTAAGACGGACTAAATCGAGTAATTCATGACGTAATGAGTATGACGTCATCCTACACGTCGCTTGCTTGATTATGACGTCATGTGATGGACTGAGGAAATGGATTCATGAATTGAGATGGTATGGAATGAAATAAGGGCGAATCTACACGTGATTAATTCACTGAGACAGTATTGTCTCGCTCTAACCTCAAGAT